>CM031236.1:617196374-617796374 GCA_018340775.1 Taxus wallichiana var. yunnanensis
ACATGCATTGCTATCCTCTACATAATGTTTCATTCTAGAAAATAATAATAAGTTTATCAATAAATTTATAAATTTATCAAATGAGAGATATGGCTATAATGCTCCAGTCTGGTCCTGCACAAGTAATATTGAATCTCAACTTCCTTCTCCTTTCGTGCAGGAGCTGTCAAAATGAATGACAATGTATCGGCCAACATGTTTCAGAAAGATGGATCTTTTTTTCTCAGTTTAAGGAAACCTCTGATTATCATAGAACTGTACTATGAGGCTCAGTCCACTGTACTTGCAAATTGTCTAGCACCCTTCTAAGCCAAACTGCTTCACATACCCCTTTTGCTGTTGCTCTGTATTCTGCTTCTGTAGAGGAAATGAAGCTGCGTGTTGTTTCTTACGATCAGTCAAAGGAAAACTGCCATTGTTCCTGGACTGAACACATGATTCGGTTGTAGACTTCATGTCATCCATATTTCGTGTCCAATGTGAGTCTGATTAGCCACACAACTGAAGCTCCTTGCCCTTACCATATAGAATGCCAGTCTAATGTTCCCTTCATACATTGTTAGCACCCTCTTTGCCACAATCTAGTGTTCTGTTGGAGCTGTCATAAATCCAGGGGATATAGCTGACTGCATAGCCCGTCAGGCATAGTGGTTGTAAGCTAGATCCAGTCTCCAACTAGTTGCCTGTAGACTGATTTATTTACTGTTTTTGAATCAGTCTTGGCTGAAAGTTACAGTTGTTATTGAAAATTTTCAGTCTTGTCTCCATAGGTGTGGATGAGATTTTACAACCTGGCTTGCGTGAACCTGTCTAAGAAACTTGTTGTGCATATCGTTTGAGGAAGCAAAAATATGTTTATCAGTTTGCCGGGAAACTTCTAGACCTAAGCAGTAATATAGGAGGGCCCAGATCTGTCAAAGGAACATAAATTGGATTTTCCTTTTCAATAGCTCAACTTACTACTTGTAATGATAAGTTATATCGACATATACGACTAGAATCACCATATAACCACTCTCTCACTTTTGATGTAGAGATTTCAAAAGGACTTACTCCTGAATTTCTGTTCTCGTAAATACCTTTCGATTTTGATGTACCATCCACTGGGAGCCTACTTTTGCCCATGAAGAGCTTTCTTCAGTCATACACACCATATGTTCCTTCCTGGAACCAAAAGTCCCTCGTGGTTGATGCATATGTATTACCTTCCTCTAGATATCCATTGAGAAGGCACTTTTTAACATCCATCTGATGTACTCTCCAAGTTAAATTGTGCTGCCATGGCTAAAACAATTGGATTGCTTTCATTTTGTGGTAGGAGCAAATGTTTCCTCATAATCAATCCTTTCCTTCTATGTAAAGTCCTTTGTGCCGATTGTTATTTTATGTTTTTCCAAGTGTCCCATTTGCTTTATACTTGACCTTACATACCCATTTGCAGCCAGTGGGTTTCTTCATAACTAGTACATCTTCTAGAACCCATGTTCAGTTCTTCATCAAAGTTTCATGTTTGGCTTGCATAGCCTTCTCCCATTCTGGTTTTCCTTTGGCCTCTTCATATACTTCAGGTTCAAAAGAATGTTGAAGGTTAGCCATCAAAGCATAATTCACTGTATCAAATGTCTTACCTCTTTTTTGCTCTTCCTTCCTCTTATATAAGGAGCTCATCTTCGGAACATCGTCATAGGTGCTGTACCACTATTTTGGTCTCTTCTTCTGTTCCTTCCCCTTCAAATCAGCAATCGTGTCTTGCTGATTTGAGGAACTTGCAGCTGCATCTTGGCTGAATTTTTCTTGTGATTCATACTCAGGGATTCCTTCTCCTCATGCTAACTATTCCCATCCACCATGTATTCTAAATCAGCCATATCACCTGTATTTTCTGCAACTTTCTGATCTGATTTCTGCTCAGTCTTTATCTAGAACAGCTCTGCATTCTCATCAACTATGACATCCTGACTAAATCCCTGTTAGTTTCTAGTAATTATCTAACCTATATGCTTTATGGTGGTTGTTATATCCCCATGAACATCAACTTCTTGCATTTTCTATCTAGTCTGATTCGTTTTCATCAGGAATCCACGCATACACAACTGATCCAGAAACTTTGAAATGACTTACTTTAGGTTTGTCTGGACCATACTTCTTCTGGAGTCATATTTTTTACTGCCTTTGTTGGAGACTGGTTTAACAAATACATTGAAGTGTGTATGGCTTCCACAAAAAATTGCTAAGAACAAACTTGTTCTCTAACATGCATCACGCCATCTCCACAATGTGCAGTTCTTTCTCTCACTCCATTTTGTTGTGGAGTGGTTTATTGTCTCTGAATGCAAAAATAAAGTTAATTTCTAGAACAAAATTCACCTCCATTATCTGATTAATGTTGTTTCTGATTGCTTTTCTATTACGACCTTGAACCTTCTGAACTCTTGAAATCATCAGATTGCTTCTTTAAAAAATACACCCACATCTTTCTGGAAAAGTCATCTACAAAAAGAAAGAAAATCATGGTACCGGAGATGATGCTGTCCTCATGGGTCCGCAAATGCCAGTGACGATCAATTCAAGAAGCCTTTGCTCTCCAACGCTCCATTTCATCAAAGGCACCCTGTACTGCTTCCTTGCCTGGCATGCTCCACATGCTCCTTGCTGCTTCCAAATCTCTGGAAGGTCATCAACCAAACATTCTTTTGCCAGAAGAGAATTTTTCCAAATTAAGTGCGCATACACTTTGATGCCACTCTTGGCCATTAAAGCATTCTCTTTTTCCTCCATTATATCAGTCAATTTGAAAAGCCCATGTTCCTGAATACGAAAATCAAGTGCCTTCTTTCTGACATTATCACCAATATAACATTTATTATTTCTGAAATTCACATTCAAATTAGGATTGTGGTTCATAATCTCACTGAATGAATGTAGATTCTTTTCCAAACTAGGAGCATAAAAGACATTCATGAAGAGCAACTTTTTATCTCTCAGTGTTATCTGCACATTTCCTCTGCCTTCAACCTTATATTCCTTTCATCCACCAAAAATCACAGAGTTAGAAGTAGATGTATCCACTACAAAGTTAAGACACCAATCTCTCATGATTGTGAAACTTGGTATTTGCCCCTTTATATACCAAGCAGTCTTGTTCACACAACCTCTATTATCTGTAGCCATAAAAATATTAAAATAATCTTCTTTATGTTCTGCAATATTAGCGTGCTTTTCTTAGGCCCTTGGTTAATTTTCTCATCCCATAACCTTTCTCTACAGAATTTGCTCTTATGACCTAATTTTCCACAATAGAAGCACTTGAAGGTTTCCGTTTTTGATTATCTGGATCCTCCATCTTACTGCTGTCCTCTCTATTTCTCCCATGTTTTGGTCAACCAATTTCCCTTGCAATTGAAGTTTTCTGCCAAAGTCATCTTTAAATCCTCAGTCAAGCTGACACTGCCAAACTATTTTTTCCACCTGTCTTGAATGTACGATAGTTTAATGCCCAACTCTTAAAACTTTACATCAATGTAAGTAGCAGTAATTTTTAGGTTTCACTAAAATGCTCAAACAAAGCTGGTAAATTCTTGAGAGTGATTAGAATGATTACCACTATATCTTCTTCTTCCATATTCTGGAATAGCAGAAGTATAATATTTAATAGAAAATCACATTTGAAATTCCAAAGTGCAATGTTATAGTTTAAAATATATTTGTGCCAAGGTATAGGCATTAAAAGATTGAAATTTCATTTGTAAAGTATATGAGAGACATTTTTAAAACAAAATTGATCCAAGCACAAGCACCCTTGGGTTGGGTTCGCTCCTTACCAAGGAAAATTCACAACCCTCCAGCCAAATTACGCAGTGTGCACCTCAAGCAATGTACCAATTTCACACCTGTGAATAACACTGTGAGTTAGCATGTCGGGTTCCAAAACCACTATGTGACAATTCACATCATTGATGGGGATCCATGTCATCCATTGACACTACAAATTTCCTGGTCCAGTAATGGCTAAGGAAGTTGGAAGGATTGGAATATGAACGGTCTTTGTAAAATTGGAACTATGTGTTCTCGTTTGTAATAATATATTCCTCGCATCTCCTCGACCTGGAATGAGCCAGAGGACATGAAATGCTTGTTGGCTATATAAAAACCCCATCATCCATGTACATTGTCAACGCCATATAATGATTCTTATGATTCAGCCAATAGGAATCACACAACCTTGGATTCTTAGTCCAAAATTGTATCGTTATGTAACATATCCTATTCAAGACAAATAGAAGAGGTTTATTCTGCTATCCATCATCTCTATTGAATGTGTAATGGTGCTTCCACGTATGTTCTTTCATTCCAATTCAATATTCAACATAATTTGTAGTTTAATTATGTAGATCCGTCTCTTAGTAGTTTGTAGATTACCCTCCATGCCATTGTTGGGCTTGGCATGGATAAAACATTATAATAAAAAACATTGGGTGGGTGGGTGTGTGGGGGACGGGGTCAGCCAAGTGGACTATATCCGCCTCTCTCCCATTGGCCACTGCCACTCGGCCGGGCCACCCCAGATTTATATAAATATAGAGAGTTCTAGTCTAGATCCAGCTGAAGCCCTATCTAGAATTCTATGGATGGGGCAGGGGCGGCTATAGTCTCTGAAATGAATAGGTACTTCTGTTGGAAGACCCTAAGATATTATCAATGGTTATATTACTGTCAAAAGTGGACAGAAATATGAGTGGAAAAAAACCCTGCGACTGTTAAAATTATTGTGAGCAAGAATTCTACATAGACAAAGATCAGATTTGGAGTGTTTGATGGATTTTGTACAAAGACGAGGACACCTTTTGTAGAGAAACAAAGAGTTAGTCCCATGTTCATCCATGCAAAGAGGAAACATAAATTACACTTAAATATGATATGGAATGGCGAATATGAGTGGCAATAACGGTTAGAATATACAGCTTTCTTTTTTTCAGTTAATGAATATTGCATGGAAGCTTAATGCTTACAATGGGTGATATAAGCAACATTAATTTCTGACGATCCCAAGGATCATTTATGATAAGTCTTATTGCAACTAAAGTCATGTCAATATTAGCAATTCCTATGCCAATGCATGACAAGAAATGTCATTGACAATTCATGTTATCACTATTTATTTGAATTGTCCTCATTTTAAAATCTTCATATGAATAATAAATCATTATTGATGAATATCTTGTCATTCCTCCTAACACAGAAAGCATTGGACTCCCCAATGCATAAAAATAAAATAAAAGAAGCCCACTTATATATCTTGGATGATGTTGGCATTATACTTGTTGATGATAATGTGAAGACGTGGCATGAGGTGTTAAGGAAGTCCAATTCCTATGCTAATGCATGACAAGAAGTGTCATTGACAATTCATATGAACATAATCTTTTTTTATCTATCCTCGTTATTAATCTTCATATGGTCAATAATTCATTATTGAGGAATATTTCATCATCATTCCTCTGAACACAAAGCATTGGCCTCCAATGCAAAAAAAGATAAAATAAAAGAAGCCCAATGATATATCTTGGATGATGTTGGCACTGTGATTGTTGATGATGACGTGAAGCCCTAACATGATGCGTTGTTGAAGCCTTGTCGAAAACATTGCGTGAACATGGATTTGCTTGAAATGTTGATTAAGGTGACCTCAAGAATGGGTCAAACGTAGGAAAAGTATCTAAAAGGCACAAAATGTTGTTGTCCCCTAAAAGAGATGATACCAACTCTATAAGCATAATAAATATAGATTGACACCTGGAATGAAAATCAACGTTTCTAAAAAGTCAGGATTGATGATTAAGCCTTCAAAGTGGAGCAATGTGCTTTATAATTCAAATCAGCCTCCACGGCAGGCATACACAGATCTAAAGCTTCAAAAGAGGAGCGTAAACACAGAGTTTTCTGACAAAATTATAGAATGAGCTTGGAAAAGTCCATGGAAGGCGATTGAAGAAGGTCCAAAAGCCCATATGAAGTAAAATAGGGTATGGGTGAAAGAAATGCAGCCTTCTTTGATCATTGAGCAAAGAGATAACAAGGTTTTATAACTCTTGCCATGTACAAGAAAAATAGGTCTTCCTTACAATTTGTATAAATTTGAAATTGTGCAATGTAGAGAAAGATTCAAAAAAGTTGTAGGATGGAATAATGGACAAGGTCCTCTAAATTTTACTATTTACAAGAAAAATAGGTCTTTCTTACAATTTCTATAGCTTTTAAAATGTGCAATGTAGAAGAAGATTCAGAAAAAGTTGTAGAAATGAAAGTGGTTTGCATTATCTGTTTTTACTGCTCATTAAATTTCAGACTGAACTGATAACCATTTTTCTTTTGCATGCAGTCCAAGGTCATGAAAAACACCTTGTAGATGTCAAATAAGCTCTATTGACATAGGGAAAAATGATTAGTAGTAGTAGATCTATCTTTTGGTAAAATTTCAGGCTGGACAAAGAATCTCAAGCTGTGAGGAGACTCACAACCCCGCCAACTACTTTGCTCATATGATCACCAAAGTTGTATGTAGAGGAGTTAATACGCTTTGTAAAGAGACTAGACAATGTGGAAGAAGACGAGCATTACAAACATCTCAAATTGAAAGTTGTTGTAGAAGGCTAACAAAAGTTGGAGGAAGGCAACAAAGTGCTCAAAGAACAAGTAGCAAATCTGCAAAATATTGTGGATGTTGGACAACAAGAATAACACGATAAAACAAAACATCCATCAATCAACAACTGCATGCTCAGGCTTGTCAGGCAACACAGAAGGAGAAAATATGGTACACATGAATGAATTCAAAATTGTAATAACAAACATGGAAGTAAAAATAAATATTTAATATGCTAGTTAGGAGATTAAACACGGGCATAGGTGGTAAATTTTTTTATAGAAAAGCAGCTAAAGGAGACAAATGAGAGAGGAAAGAGAGAGGAGTGGCAGGCCAGTAAATATGATTATCAAAGGGGTGAAATATTACGGGAAGGTGAAGACACAAGCAACTTGGCATGATTTTTTTCAAGGATAAACTACAATAGATAGCAGATTCAACAAGCAAACAGAACAGGAAACAAGGGTAAGAGGAAGAGACATGCATATTTGAATTAAAATTAGAAATGTTGAAGATAAGATATCAATGCTAAGAAGCAAAGGGGTTGCTGAGAGGCACAATTTTACTTTGTTCAAGTCTTCAAGACCTAACCCAAATGCAACTAGAAGAGAGAAAAGGGAAGTGGGGGAAGTAAATGCAACATGAAAGCAAGGAAAAGGAGCGTGGCTAAAATAGAGGAATGCCAATATTGCTGACCAACTGACCCAAAGTGAATAGGGAGCAAGGGCCCCAGGATCATCTAATGTTGGTAGGTTTGGAATTTTGAAGAAGAGGAACTGGGTTAGGGCCTGTAGCTGAGATAAGGATACAATTGTAGTAAAAAAACACGAGCATGGCAATGTAGGACTCCAGAACTCAGGATACAAAGAAGCATCAATATGGAATAAGGTATTAGAAAATGAAAATGGCTAAGGACACAAGGGAATAATGGTCTTAGTGAAAGAAACATGTGCTCAAAGAATAGAAAAATTGGACACAAGTAAATAGTAATATATATCAAAATTGTTGAAAGCTAGAGGACAAAAATTTAGGTGCATATAACTTTGTCCCACAAAATTCCAATGCTCACAAGAAACGTGACCTAGCTTGTGAGGATCCATATTGATAATTAAAGGACATTTCAGTTTACAACAAACTAGGGGAGATAGTGCTAGTGTGTGATTTCAATGCAAGGACAAAAATAAGCAGGCCAATATTCCAAGAAACAGTGATGACATAGACAACAACCCTTTACAGCTAGAGAATGAAGAAAATCAGCAATGGGTTAGACTCTAGAAGATGGGCATGGGATCATTTTGCATTTGGGGAAGAAATACTCAGTATAACTATAGGTAGCATATATAATTTGGTCATATACAAAGGTATGAGCACATGGTAGAAATCAGAGAAATACACATGCAAAACCTACAATGGGCAAAGTGCAGTAGATTATGTTATATGTTTGCAAAATTTTGTACCTAGTTTATTAGATATGGAAGTTGAGGAGTCACCAATAGAGCTGAAATCCGACCATAAACCAATTTATTGAAAGAAAATGCAGGGATCAACAAATCTTCAGGCTAGCACTAAAGAATAGCTTACAGGACAGGGAAAGAGAGAATGTGCAACACACCTAACTTTGTCCCACAAACTCCAATGCTCACAAGAAATGTGACCTAGCTTGTGAGGATCCATATTGATATTTAAAGGACATTTCAGTTTACAACAAACTAGGGGGAGATAGTGCTAGTGTGTGATTTCAATGCAAGGACAAAAAATAAGCAGGCCAATATTCCAAGAAACAGTGATGACATAGATAGCAACCCTTTATGGCTAGAGAATGAAGAAAATCAGCAATGGGTTAGAGTCTTAGACGCTAGAAGATGGGCATGGGATCATTTTGCATTTTGGGGAAGAAATACTCTGTATAACTATAGGTAGCATATATAATTTGGTCATACACAAAGGTATGAGGCATGGGCACATAGTAGAAATAAGAGAAATACACATGCAAAACCTACAATGGGCAAAGTGCAGTAGATTATGTTATATGTTTGCAAGATTTTGTACCAAGTTTATTAGATATGGAAGTTGAGGAGTCACCAATAGAGCTGAAATCCAACCATAAACCAATTTATTGAAAGAAAATGCAGGGATCAACAAATCTTCAGGTTAGCACTAAAGAAGAGCTTACAGGACAGGGAAAGAGAGAATGTGCAACACACCTACATGTCCCATGGACAATGGAACAAAGAAACATAATTTAGGAAGCTTGGAGCACATGCCAAAGATCCAGACCCAAGACAAGAAAAAAATAGTTTTCTGTTAAACCTTTGGTATGATGAAGAATGCAAGGCAGAAAAAGATTCTCGAAGGAGCCAAGGAGGGAAACAAAGGTGTCTATGCAAAATGGTGAATACAAAAAAAAAAGAGTTTATGAGAACAAGGTGAGAATAGTTGATAAACTTGAATACGCGACCCTAAAATATTTTGGAAGGAGCTACATTGGGATAAAACGAGACAAAACATAATATAAGAACCCATTGGTTGGAATATGCAAAACGATCATAAAAACTCAAAGAAGGGAAAGACATGCACACTCTACAATCAACATAAATGTAGATTTTTTCACAGCAAAAGAGACTTAACAAGGTATGAAGAAGCTAGCAATTGGAAAGGCTAGGGACATAGATGGATTGCAAGCAGAACACCTAATAAAGACCAGAAATCCTAGCAGCAAACACCAAAGAAATTTTCAGTGGGGTCATTCAAAAAAACTTCCAGACTGAATGAACAATCAATCTAATGATACATTTGTTTAAAAGTGGGGATGCGAATAATCCTTTGAACTATAGAACCAATCACGGTCAGCTCCCTGACAAAACATTTTGAGATTATAGTAGAACATAGAATCAATAGTTCAGCTGAAGAACAAGGAAAAAGAGCAAAGGGGCAAGTGGGTTTCTAGCCAAATTGTTCAACAATAGCCCATTGCATCGCACTTAGACATTTGATTGAAACTTTTTGGAAGAAAGAAGGGTAAGATTGTTGCATTATTGATCTCAAGAGAGTCTTTGACACCGTGCGAGGAGCAAGTTATGGAGTAGGATGAAGGAACTAGGAGTACTGGGTAAGCATAGGGCAGCTCTCCAAAGTTCTTTGGAAGTGACATAAGGGTCAAGGAAGGCTGCCCATTTTGACCTGTATTGTTTGGTCTATATATTGAAAAACTAGAATAGGTATGGGGATGGAGGCACCCACTTGGCTAATTGTGTGTTGAAGTGCCTATTATATGGTAACGGGTCTCATTTTGATTGCAAAAACAATTTGAAATCAAAGGGATCTCATTTTGATTGCAAAAACAACCTGAAACTCAAGGGACCACTTAAAAGCATTCAAAGAAATAGGAATGCAGTGTAAACGTCAACAAACCCAAGGTATTGGTTTTCTCCCTTCAAAGGAAAAAGGATCAAATAAATTTCTCTATGGTGCCAGGAAACGGAAACGGGTAATGGTTCGAAACACGGAAATGCTGATTTTCAAAAAACCTTGGGTACGAAACGCATGTACGGGAAACGCGTCGTACAATATATCATAAAAATCAAAAAATATAAATATATATATTTATGTATATGCATAGTACTCATTTTCAAAATTTTAGTCCATGGACCATAAGAGATAAAACACTCAAAATATTTTGTATTCATTGAAGTTCTAAAGATTCATCATTCAACATGGTTACAATTTCAATGTTTCATATATACATGATTATAATCTAGATTCTAGAATATATCATCTAGATTTTCTTCATAATCATCTGTCATGCATCCATGTTTCAAAAATTATTGTTGTAACTCTCTTCATTGTATTCATTTGATTGAGGATTCCAATCGAAAATTCTATTCTAAGGAACAGTAATACACTGAGTCAAAACCTACTTTCTAGCCTGGACATTTCTTGGTTTTTGCTAGATTCTTCCTACTTTGTTTGGATTGCATTTTAGAGGTGCAGGTAAACTTATCAACACTCCCATTTGAACTATTAATTTGGGTTGCTGCTTCCTTTCTCGCTTACACCCCATGCACATTACATTACCCATTTCACATTCACATTCATACTCATTATTTGAACTCATTTTGGAATTGCAATAATAAAAAATAACAATATAACTATTCTAACATAACCCATTTTGTATTTGGAAAAAAAACAGCAGCACCCTTCTTTAACCCACTTTGCATTTTGAAAACAATAATAAAAACAACTAATTCATTATTCCCTTAACCCATTTTGATTTGGAAAAAAACAGCAAGCGAGAGTTCATCAGTACATACCTTCCTCTTCCTCTTCTTCCTCTTCATTGTCTTCTTCTTTCCCTTTCTTGTCTTCTCCCCGCAAGTGTGATTGAAATAAATGTGGCCAAGTTTATTTGAAGCATTTTAGAGTTAGGTTTGTAGTATTGTAGTTTAATTGTAAATAGGATAGGTTGAGTTAGGTGTGTTTTCTTAAAACCTTTTTTGTATGTCGAAATGTTTAATGCTACAGGGGGGATGTCGGGACGCCCTTGAGATGTCTCGGCGTTACAGGGGACATCACAACGCCCCTTCGATTTTGTAAGACCCGGAATACTCCGGGAATGTCCTTGAAATTTTCCTTTGTTTTATAAATGAGGGGTGTGGGGATAATTCAACCCCATCTCCAAGTCCGCAAAATGTCTTGTACGTGCTGGGGACGACTTGGGAGAAGGGGGTGTGCATCCTCGCATGACACCGAAAAATAACCTATTGACGACTTGAAGAAGTGATAGCTCATCAAGGTTTGGTACCCTTATTGAGTTTCCTCCATCTTGGCTTTATCAAGGAGAGCTTTTTTGTTTCTTAAAGCAACATACAATCATTCAAGGATATGAGTAAGATTTGCCACTATACATTGTTCTAATTCCTTTATCACTTCTTCATCGTAAGAGAGATATGGCTAGGAGGGTCGATGGAAGATGATGTATTAATATCATCCATCATGGTGATGTTAAACACAACAAATCGGGGTTTTAGAAAAACCCAAAGAAAAGTCATTGCATTGAAAATTAGATTTAGAAATATGAAATCCTAGGGGTAAGGAACGAAGCCGTGGGTTAGTGTGATTGATAGATAAAGCGAGTTCACCAAAATGTAATATCAAAATTAGGGTTAATGTAATTAAAGATATTACTAAATATATGTGTAAATATAATTTTAGAGCAGCAATACAAAAATATAGTCCTAGAATTATGTAAAGGATGATTATTATGTTAAAACAAAACTTCTAGAAAGTAGTAACATAAATTAGGGTTAGGTTTTGGAGCATATTCACCCAAGATGGGCTATGGATATGTAACAGTGATATGAAACTAGGCAAGGATGTTGTGCAAAGTGTAGTAAAAATGTATGCAAAATGAGAGTCTAGAATTGAGTGGAGCATAGGTTCACTCGACAAATGCATCCTAGGGTTGTCGAATTGTCCTCTCTCTCTACTATGACCCTACTGACTTAATTTTGGCACTTGTTGCGATTTTGTCTTACGATCTAGGATCTATGTCTAAATTTGCATGACCACTCTTCTATACCAATAAATATCTTCTTGTGTTGAAACCCTCACTCTTCTTTTGTGACTTAAAAAGAGGTTAGTCCACAATTGAATCAAGCTTTTTAGCACTCCCATGATGAATGAGCACGCCACATAAAGCACTACTCCAAAGAGGCCTCACACTCACGTAGTTCTCCTATCGGTAGGAGCGTGAGAACATGTGAAAATGATAACGGATAAAGCCCTAATTAGGCCTTCAACACTTGACAATGATGCTTGACTTCAATCTTGGTGCATGATAATGATTTAGGGAAGCGAAAGGATAGTGCATTCAGATTTGCATAGCTTGTTGTAATGTTGATACGATCGGGGTTAGGGGTCCCAATGAAGAGATGCCTTAGACCATGCAACCCTTATTAGAGTTCATCTCACCTAAGCAAGATCACATGCACAAATTTTAACAGAAAACAATAAAGCTTCTTCTATTAATGTAAGGAGATATAACAAACACAAGAACAATGACATTACACTCCAATGACAATCTTATGATAAGAATTTGCAAGGATTCTTCTAAGAATTCCAATCTTATGACCTATTATAAGCTTGTAGAATCTGCTAAGCTTCTATAGAACCACCTAGGCTCAATTCGCAATCGTATAATAGATGCCTTCCCCTTGGTTTGTAGGTCAATCAATTCCTAAATCTAGAATTCAATTCATAGGCCGCCCTCAAGCTCTTAGCTCCCTTTTATTTATAGATTTCATAGTGACTCTGGTGGGACAACAAAAGATGCATTAGATCACCATTGATCTTCCCATGAAGTTGTCCTCCTCATTGGATCTAGCTCAATCAGATCATTCGGTTAGTCCTTGGCCATGAAAGATGGATCAAGAACCACGCGTGCCTCCTTCTAACTATATCAATGTTAAAGATCCAATCATTGTAGCAAATGGAAGTGGTCCCACGAAATGCAAGACTTTGTGTTGTTAATAGTGTTTGGCAACATTTATGGTGTATCACAACATCAACCAGGCATCAAGCGGTGTGCGCAAGGCTTCACATCTTCAACGCTTAAGAATAGTGTTTTGTGGTAAGGAATGATGCACAAAGGTTTGTGTGACTTTGGAAGGTACGGCATGGAAAGCTTTTCATAGGCAAGATGATGTTGGAAGACGTTCGTAGTTTTCAGCATGGCTAAGATAGTGTCATGCGGCTTGATAGGCTTTTGAAGAAAATGGCTAAGACATTTGGCTTCCTGCTTGTGATGTTAGGAGTGGTGCGGCTCATGGTGCAAGACTTTATTCACTAATTCTAAATATTTTGGGTGATGGAAGATCAAGCTAATGAACCTAGATGCTCTTGCATCATACACTTTGGGTGAGAAGAAACTTGAGCCCCTTCTCAAGCATGCCTCTGAAGTTTTTTAATGGAATGACTAAGTTGAGCAATCTTTTCTTCATTAAGCCAAGATGCATCTTCAACCTCTCTGCCTCTCCATTTCACCACATATTCGTTATGCTCCTTTTTGCGCATCGTCTTTGCTATGCAGTTATCCAAAATGTATTTAATTTCTTCGTGCCTTTGCTCTGGTAGTTGATGTCGCCAATCTACCTGCATCTGCTCTACGCCTCAAAATATGGGTACACAACATTAAAGATAGAAAAAATGTCTATTACTTCTTCTTTATTCATCTTGTATGCATTTTTCGCAAACATCCTCAACTTTGCAAGGTCCAATATTCTTCCACTTGAGGCTTATCATATGTTCCTTGTGGGAACCTCTTTTTCTAAGTGTGTGAGAACTAAGTCTATAACCTCAAACACCAAGTGTCTTCTTCTCAAATTTGCGTGCTCCTTGTATTGTGCATTGCTCGCTCCAACTATCTGTGCACTTGCTCGTGCACCTCCGTCATGTACTGCGTGAAGTCTTCTGCTTCCACACTTCCTTCTTGCGGCATAACTCTTGCACCTTTGCAAGTCCTCGGGACTTGTCCTGCACATAATTTTGAAAGGCGACTTCTTAATGCTTCTATTCACAAAGTTGTTATATGCGAACTCCACCTGTGCAAGAATTGATTCCTATGTTCTTGCCTTCTCTCCTACCAAACATCTCAACAAATTGCCAAGGCTTCTGTTGAGAACTTTGATTGGATATCTTTGTATAGGTGATATGTAGAACTAAATCAGTAACCTTGTGTTCAATTTCTTCCACAATGTGTCCAAGAGTGACCCACAAACTTGGTATCTCTCGTGTCGCGTCACAATGTTGTGCAGAAATCCACGCACCTCACTTTCTCTAAAAACAAGTTAGCAATATGCATAACATCACTATTTTTCTGCAAGCAATAAAATGAGTCATTTTTGAGAATTTATCAACAACAAAGATAGAATCATGACCCTTCTACGTTCTGGGCAATCCCAAAACGAAATACATACTGGATGCTCATAAGGTTTCTCATGTATTGGCAAGAAATTGGTTAATATAACCCTACATTCTAACTCTCCCCCTTTGCTAATCGACACACTCTATATCTTTGCACATATCTGCGCACATCTCAGTAGCCATTCGTATCCAAATTTATCTCTCGCTTATCTGCGCCAAGGTCTTGTCTATCCCAAAGTGACCTAACAATCCTCCATAGTGTTTCTCTTGGATCAAATTCTCCCTCGTTAATCCTCGTGGCAACACAACCGTACGCCCTCAACAACATCCTGCAAGAGATAGTCTAACCATGGTGTGTGGTTGATGCTTGCTAGTTTTGCAAGTGCAGGGTCTCCATGCTTCTCCGAAATCTTCATCTTCTACATAGGGCTCTTTCATCACCTTGAACCCAACTACTCCTCTTGCGTCTCGCTCAATAAGACACATCTTTGCTCAACCCATTTGCAACTCCGTTTGATCTCTCACTTTTGTGCTTCAAGACAAATGAGTAACTTTACAAGAATTCAACTCATTTCACATGTCTTTGAATTAGCTTCCCTTGGCTATTGATGAATTGCAAGTAGCTTTTGATACTTTGTATACAACACGAACTCCTTGGGCAATAGATAGTGCCTCCACTTCTTCATAGATGACATAATGGCGTAAAACTCTTGATCATAAACTGAATATCTTCTCTTTGCATTATTTAGTTACTAAAATATGGGATGGGTCTTCCCTCTTGACTCATCACAACTCCAATAACTACTCCACTTATGTCACAATCAACCTGAAATACCTTATTAAAATCGGGAATGCCAACTTTGGCTGCTCCACAAGCCAAATTCTATGTTCATGTCCATGCAAACTCTTTGTCTCCTCACATCACCTCTATGATCGATGAGAAAATCTTGCCGAATCTTCTTATGAACTCCCTATAAAGCTCATATCCATGGAAGCTTCAAGCCTCCGTGACATTATTGTGGTGATGACCAATCCACTATAGCTTGCACCTTCTTAGGACCGATCTTTAATACTTCTTGAGATATCACAAATCCCAAGCACACTAGCTCTTTCTTCATGAAACTGTGTTTCTTCAGTTCACCAAGAGCTACTCTTGCAAGCACTCTAACACTTTTCACAAATGGACCAAGTGCTCTTCCTATGTCTTTCTGAAAATCAAGATGTCATCCAACTAAACCATAGTTCACATACTTGTACTCTGCAAATACTTGGCAAACCAAAAAAATTTGACTAACAATATTGGCCGATACTCGCGACTTAAAAATACTCAAATTTCTTTAAAAACATAAATTTTAAGCAACACAATACAAAATGTATTAAACGAGCCCATAAAATGTTGGAGAAGTGTTTTCTATTATATTTGAATACAAATACAATACAAAATTGCATCATCATGCGAATACAACAGCCGACTGATAAGTAATATGAATTTATGATGATTGACATTGAAAAATATCATCATAAATTTCATATCTATGCAAGTTACAATATACAATAAGTTACATTTTCCTCTTCCCCAATCTAGAGAAATATTGGGGAGAGGGTCTAATGCCTCTACTAGTCCCCACACTCAGCTGCGTCTCCTCGCTCCTCCTGAAGGCCGTGACTCGCCTCGATCTTGGGCAAGCAGATGGTGGTGCTTCGAGTGGCTCCTTTCTGCATGTTGGAGATCACCTCTAAAGATGTCATCCAATCCAAAATCTCCTCGGAGTCCTGCTAGTGCTTTCTCCATAGCTTCTCTCTCAAAAGAAGCAATCTCATCCTCTGTGAACACAGGGTTTTCCTCTTCTCACCCAGTCCACTCGCTGTATGGATCTATCTCATCCAAATCAATGAGCTCCTCTGATGTGGCCTCCACTTTTCTTGTGCGAAGCCGGAGATTGTATTGCACAAAAACCAAGTTGTTGAGCCGTTTTTGACTCAACTTGTTGCGCTTCTTCGTGTGAATGGCCTCAAACAAACTCCAGTTGCGTTCACATCCAGAAGCGCTACAAGGTTGAGATAGAATTCTGAGGGCTAGCTTTTGAAGATGCGGGGTATTTCCTCCCCAATCCTCCCACCAAGAACCTACAAACAAGATAATCAAAAGTTTATAAGTAATTAATAAAATCAAATCTGTAACTAATAAGTAACTTGGTAAACATTCTAATTTTTATTACTTGGTGTCTGTGTGGTTCTCCCTCGGATAGCTAACACCGAAGAAAAGAGCCTCCCCGTAGCATGTTTGTAATTTTGCAGCTCTAAAATGACGAGGTCCCTCGTCTCAACATCTGGTATCATCCTCTCAATACATGTTGAAGGCCCTCCGTAACCTCTCCGTTCACATCTGTGAAGCCGTTGGAGAAGAAATACTTGGGTTGAGGTAGTACCCGCCGCATGAATAGGTTGGTGGAGTTGATTGTTCCACCTCCGATCAATATTTTCCCAAAAGGGACCATATCTGACGATATCCCCCTGTAATAGTTTTGGATAGACTCTTTGGCCCTATACATGGCCTTATAAATGTACCCCATACGGTTTTGCTCCCCATAAACCAAACACAAAACCCTCACCAATGGCTCGACATCTACACACAAATTAAATTGTAAGGTTACAAACTTACAAATAAAGTAAAAAAGTAAAAACAATATATTTATAATTTAACAAATTAAAATAAATGAATGAAATATAAATCGAAGTTTGAAATTACCTTGATGATCTCTATAGCTCTCTTTGCAAAGATATCAAAAACTATCTTTCCAACCCTCTCTCCGTCAGCTTTCTTTGAATATTGTGAGTTTAGCCATGTTTGACTCATAAACATTTGTTTCAAAGGTGTCAACAAACTAGAAATACTTTGCAACGTCAAGAAGTTAGTTGCAAACCTTGTGACACTTGCTCGAATAAGTTCTTTCCCCTTCCTCAGTGTGTTCTCTCATCAAGCTCGTAACCCAAGGGCGATTATATATGTACTTAGATATGTTTTTGCTTATGTCCTCACCTAATCAATTTTGCTTATGTCCTCCAAAAGAAGGTCAAGGCAATGGGTTGCACAAGGAGTACAAAAGAGTGATGGATGTCTCTCTGCGCAGTAGTCTCCCGGGCCGCCACATATGTTGCCGCATTATCTGTGACAACTTGCGAGAACATTCGTATACCAATCTCTAATACAAACGTCTCCAACATAACACTCAAATTCAATGCATTTTTACTGTTAGAGGCATCAATAGACTTTAAAACACCATCTCGCCATTTGAAGCCGCTAAAAAGTTAATGAGGGTGCGCTCTTTCCATCCGTCCACCCATCTCGAAATAATTGTGCATCTCGCATTTGTTCCATTGTTTCTTTTGTTCTTCTAGATATGTAGTGGCATCTCGTAACACGCCCGGAGCAATTTCCACTTAAATCTTTTGGAGAGGGTGCCTTGTACCCTTACCTTAGAATCACAACGCCACCAAGTACTCCCAGTATGGGCTCTTTGCCACATTGAATGGAAGTTTTTGAAGTACGAGAAATTTGCACATGCTTTATCTCGCTTCCTCGTGCATATCTTTGTTCTAGGTACCTTCCAATGAAGGTTGTGCTCCGTGTGTTCCCGCACAAAAAAACTTTGTATGTCTTTGCTCGAACTCGATGAAGATGTGACTCTTTCGGCTCTTCCACTTAGTACACGTGGACCACGAGTAGAGCCCACAATTTTTGCCGCATCATCCTCTAAATCCTCTTTCATTACAACCCCGTGTCTAATAACTTGTTCTATGGCTGCCTGCACCCTTTCCCTCTCTAGTTTCTTCTCCTCTAGCTTTGCCAGCTCTGCTCTCATCTCTTGCTTTGCCTTTCCATCACGTTGGGAAAACGCAACATCTCGGCAACCGATACATGAAAGGTGATATTTCAAACGATTGATGCCTCCAAACATTTTTCTCCACAAAAATTGCAAATAAGTTCATTTTCACTAGCTCCACGTACGCCTAATGTTTTAAAAATCGGAACCAAAATCGAACCAAAACCGGACTTTGTGAACCATTTTACTAAAAATACATAAAATTTTATATTTTTAATGAAAACAATATATTTGAAAGGTTAAAAACCATGATTCCAACAATTACACACAAAATATGCAAAGTTTGCTCTTATATATATGTAAGAAAGGTGTTTATAGCAAAATGGCACGAACTCCAAGTCCAATACACAATACATATATCATATATGAGATTCCGAAACAAAATACATAAACAATGAGGCTCTAAATGGCCTCCATAGTCCAAGACTCCAAAAAAACAACATGCTATGATCATTCATACATTACAAATACTACAAGTTACAAAACTCTAGAATAAACTAGAATAAATTAGGGTTTAGAATCGAATAAAAATAGAAAATGTATTAAAAACATTTTTTTAATAAACCACCGGATAGGTCATGCAGCAGGTCAAATCGGCCGATTTGGCCTCAAACCGGTCAATTGATCTAGTTCTTTGACCGGTTCGTGTAAAAAACTATTAAACCGGTCGAATCGGCGGTTCGTTCGGTTCCGGTTCAACCGGTTTTTAAAACACCTGCGTACACCATACTTCCATGCTTTAGTACGGGCATTCGTAGGAACGGTCCCTCGCTAGTGATGCTGAACCTGATGCGATTGTTAAGCTCTAATCCGCAACACAATGCACATTTAAAAATTAGAAAACGTAAACTTAATTAAATAAAAAAAAACATGCCTGAATAACAAATTTGCGTAAAAAAAAATGCATACCTCTGGCTGCAAATGAGTATGAAAAAATTACAAGCATTCGATTTTACATTACTTGTATTTAGAATTTCAAAACGAATCAATTACAATACACATACATAAAATTTAACTAGTTTATAATGAATTTGCGTAAAAAAATTCATACCTTTGGCTGCAAATGAGTATAAAAAAATTACAAGCATTCGATTTTACATTACATGTATTTAGAATTACAAAACAAATCGATTACAATACACATACATAAAATTTAACTAGTTTACATATCCTCCACTTTGCTTTCTTTGGTGCCAATACAGTAGGTAGTGTGCACTGCTCAAAGACTTTTTGATTAACCCCTTCTCGAGAAAATCTTGCACTTGCTTTCTCATCTCCTTATTCTCCATAGGTATCAACCTATATGTGGCCTTGTTTGGTAAACTAGACCTTGATATCAAGTCCATTTGATGATTGATATTGCATGTAGGTGGTAAACCATCCGTAATATCCTTTGACATGATATTTGTGTCGTCACCTTGCATCTTCTTCGCCTTTCGCAAGATCTCCTTTGTTTGCGTAGCTTTGCCTTTCCCCTTTTTGCGTGAGCCTTCAAATGAATGCAAAATATTCTCTACCCCCTTTCATAGTGCTCACGTACTCCTATCATAAAATCAACAATATCTATGAACTCCTCTCCACCTCTACACTTGTATCTTTCAAAAAATTTAGTGTACTTCGTTTGTCCTTCACTAATATATAGGTATTTGCATGGCCATCTTGTGCCGCCTTTGTGCCATGATACCAAGGTCTACCAAGTAACACTTGGCATATGTCCATGGGTATTACATCGCACACAACTGACTTCATCTTCATATGCACCAATCTTGATATGCACTTTGCATTGCTCATTCACAAGCAATTGATGCCCCTTTAATAACCATGATATCTTTTATGGGTTCGAGTGAGCAATTCTCCCCAGACCAAGCTTCTCAACCATCATGTTAGAAACAAGATTATCAGTGCTACAACTATCAATGATGAATTTACAACACTTGCCTCCATATTTGCAAACGGTTCTAAACAAACTCTTTCTCCGCGTGACACATTCTCTTCCTTTGCGGGTTTCAGCAACACCCTCTTCATCATTAGAACTCCGCGTTTTGGTTCTTCTACTCTTCTATTAGACGACCGCTTTCCTTTCATGAGTGTGTTGAGAAACATGATTGCTAGCATAATTTCTCTTTCCACCACAACTTTATGTGACTTGTGGACACTCAAATGTGCAATGTCTAGTCTCTCCACAACAAAACAAGTTCCGCCAAATCCTCTACCTCTTCCGTGTTCTTTTCCTCCGAAAGAAGATCTAACTCTACCTCTTTGCGCATGATTATGCTCATGCGATGGGCTCGCTTCACCTTCTTGCACATGATATTAAGTACCACACGATCCACCTCCTTTATGCGGGAACTTGCCTTTCCTTGTGCATTGCTTTGTTTTCTATGGGGCAAGTTCTCTTCCGCCTTCAATATAAACTGATCTCAACCTAATCATATTGAACTCATCTTGAATGGAAATGCTCAATCCATTAACATACCTTGAGATTTCTTGTGTCATCCTCCATATGGTCTGCTCGATCATCAACCAATAGATTTCTTCGGTGTTATCCTTTACACTTAACTCTTTTGGCGGAGGTTTTGCAACTTTATGATAAAATGCGCTAGTAGTCTACAAGCATGAACTTAGTCTTCAACTTTACGACCAATCTACCCCAATTCTTTATCTTATCCTTCCCTTTGTGCACTCTTTCAGTCTGCGCATGTTCCCACCATAAAGATGCATGACCTTTTAACTTAATACAAGCAAATTTACCTTCTTGTGGTCTTTGACGCCTTTGTTCTCAAAGTAATTTTCCATTTTGCGATCCACAACAGGCTCTTCTCGATCTAGAATTTTGGAATAACTTGGAATGTCCAAGTTCGCTTTTCACCCAATCCTTGTGATTGCGCTCAAGAATTGGTCCTCTTGCTCATCGACATGCTCTACTTTAGTCTCCTGGTCTTCGGGTGCTCTGCTTGCGCTCATCATCATTTGCATCTTCATCAATGACAACTTTGCGTTGTGCGGTCTCCATAGCCTCCAAACAGGTTTGAAATCCACTCATCATTTCCGCCAAATTTGCTAATCTAGGTTCTGTGTTTGTTATCGCGACAAGATAAATTCTACGTCCCATCTCTACTTTCCTCACAGTTGTCTCAACAAGATTTTGTGGCACACACCTTCTACCCAACAACTCAAAATAATAGAAGACATCTGGAACTGCTTTTAACCACACCCCCTAGTATGGAAAGCAACAAATCGAAAGATTATTTACACACTAGCCAGATTGATGTCTATACCAATCTCTTTAGCAAGACTTAGAAATCCTTTCTCTAAAACCAGATTGATGTACTCGCAGTTAGGGGTCCCAATGAAGGGATGCATTAGACTAGGCAAACCTTATCAGAGTTCAATCTCACCTAAGCAAGATCAGAGGCACAATTTTTAAAAAGACACATCAAAGCTTCTTTTTCATTAAAAGGAAAGATTATAGACTCAGTTCTGATGGCATTACACTCTAATGACAGTCTTATGATAAGACTGCAAGGATTCTTGTAAGAATCCCGATCTTATGACCTATCTTAAGCTTGCAGACTTTGCTGCTTCTGCAATACCACCCTAGGCTCAATTTGGCAATTGTACAAAGGTAGATGCCTTCCCCAATCGAATAGTAGGTCACTCAATTCCTTAATTTAGAAATTGATTCATAGGCTTCCCTTCATGCTCTTAGCTCCCTTCTATTTATAGATTTTACAGTGATTGTGGTGGGAGAACATAAGATGCCTTGAAATACTCTTTAGAGTGCCTCTTATCATCAATGATCTTCCCACGAAGTTTTCCTCCGTTGGATCGAGCTCAATCAGATCATTTGGTTGGTCCTTGGCCATGAAATACAGATGAAGAGCCACATGTGCCTCCTCTAAGTGTATTGATGTTGACAGAGATCTTATCAGCGTAAATCCAATCATTGTAGGCAATGGAAGTGGTCTTGCAAAATGCAAGATTTTGTGGCGTTGATAGTGTTCGGTGAGATTCATGGTGCATCGTGATATCAAGTAGGCATTAGCAGGGTGCACAAGGCTTTGCGGCTTCAACATGCAAGAATAGCGTTTTGTGGCAAGGAATGATGCACAAAGGTTTGCGTGGCCTTGGCTTGCATGCGGCGTGGAAAGCTTTACGCTGCTAAGTGTAGCTTGCTCAAGAAAATGGTGTTGCGTGGTGTTCATAGTTTTTGCACAACCAAGATAGTGTTGCGCAACTTTGATTGGCTTCGCAAGGAAATGGCTAAGGCATTTGGCTTCTGTGCGAAATGCCAAAAGTGGCGTAGTTTTGTGCAAAGTCTTAATTGACTAACTTTAAATATTTTCGGGTGATGCTAGATTGCTTGTCAATCCGGATGCTCTTGCATCAAATGTGCTCTAAGGAGAGCTGCTTCAATGATCGGGCTCAAACTCCTTAAAGTGTGCTAATATATGGGATCCCTAGATGCCCCTAATAGGCTAGGGGAATTTGTTTATAAAGGTGACATGTGCGAATAATTTCCCACTCAACCAACCCTAAGCCGACTAAGGTAACTTGTGCAAATGTGACCGTTGCAAGTATAATAGACATGTTTGTTGGCCTTGGACATATTTGTTGGCCAAACCTTTCCTTGGACGACGAACTCATCTAGGATTAGGATGGAATTTGATATGAGATGTGAGGTAGATTGTTGAGAGTTTGAAGATGTGTTCTGTATAAGGTGTATTGATTCTAGAGGTGCTATGAGACGAAGAGCAAGTCATGACCTAGTGGACTCAGAGTGTGGGGATTGAGTAGGATGCCTTTAGGTTTAGTCAATAAATGTGTAAATGGGATAATGTTGAGATAAATGTCAAATGATTATTGCTAAGTGACTTAGGAGTCGGGACCGAATTTCGGGTACTAGAGTGGATCACAATCTTTTCTATGTCTTGATCTTTGGCTTTGCTTGAGACTTAGAATATGGTGTGAGAGGTCTTTATCTCAATGTTCATTTTTCTAATTAGGAAGGATTATATTTTCAGTAAAACTATATATACATGCAATACCTGAGATCCCGTTGGAGCACCAAGGCTCGCCCAAATCTTCAGAAGACTCATCATCCATAGTGAAACACACGGGCCATAAACTTTGAACAACATCCTTGCAATTATGATCATTACTGCTAACATAGTAAAAACTATTGACCATGGAGAACCGAGATGATGATTTTGTAGGGTGTGCTCTCTATAAACAAAATAAAAGTGCATTCTATAATCAAAATAAACCCTTCCATTACAAAGCAAAAAAAATATAGATGTCATAGGGCCTGCATGAGTGCCCCTAATGAAACACACAAAACATAACATAAGGGCTTGTGCAAGTGCGGCTGATAGAGCTACCATCCAAGCATAAAAATACTAATTAACTAATAACTGAGGGCCTATGCTAGCACCCTGCACTTATGTGAGACTAAATTCTGTATTCCATAAAAAAATCATGTGCAAGTCATGCATATACGATAAAAAAACATTGAATTTCCTTCAACTTAGTTGAGTTTCTGTCATTTCCATCCCCCATCATGTCTTTTTCTTCTAGAGATTATCACCGCAAGAAAATACCTCTAAAAGGGCCATGAAGCACTTGGAGTCTTGGATACCTTCTCCTCCACAATGTAGCTTCCATTCTCCACGAATTCAAATTCCATTGCTAGGCTAATAAATATGGTATGAACCTCCCTACAGAGTGCTACCAGAAAATTCCGACCATCTTTCTTTGGGCAACTATTATCATTTTACTACCACAACCTCTCTTTTTAAACCATCACCCTCCCCATTCGTTCCTAGGTGCGTATGGAAGACGAGGAGTATTTGAGCTTCCCATCCATTTTACTCAATCTTATTTAGCGTGGGCTAACATTTTAGCATTGAGTCGCATTGGATCAAAAGTTAAGTGTTTAGGGAAAAGTCTATTTTTGAAATGGAAATCCTGTTACATTGACGACAATGCTCAACATTTGGTAGTATTTCCATCTTGTAATCAAATGTGAGGCCTAAAGTATGAAAATGACATGTTTTCAAGATGTCGTAAGGCTTAAGCATGTAGCCAAGCCAAAAATCATGTTGGTGTGAAGTAATCAAATTTGTGGACATTGATTTTCTTGTCCTCCCATGATCTATAAATCATGTGTACTATGCACAAACCATGGTACCTACTATGTTTCTTTCTTGGAGTAGGAATCTAGGCTCCCTTCATGTCCTTGCCATTTAGACAATCCTTGATTGTATGGTCCATGCTGGTCGCCGAGGTTGTAGAGAAGTGGGTCATTTGGATATTTGATTTGGCACCTCGCCTTGAATTTGTGAGTGTCATGCCGTGATCGACACGCTTCCGATACCTATTATACTATTATACTAAACGTAGTTCCTTTAGATATCAGGAGGATTAATACTTTGGGGCACACTAAGTATAATAACCTTAAGTTTGTTAAGGAAAATGAGTGTTCAAGGAACCCCCTTTAATAGTAATTGTTGCCTATTTATAAGGTTGAGAAGAGGATCAAATGAGGGATCTAGTGCCTTATAAATTTACTATCACCCGTAATATATGTCCAGTTGTTGCTCGAAAGGGCTACATTTTCAAGCTTGTCAACCACATTATTTGCAGTCCTACAAACGTGGTAGAAAACCACCTTATTGCACATAGGAGCCAACATACTGCTATCCTTCATGATCCCATTTAAGGTCATATTCTTGGAGCTTAGGGCAATTAAGTTTATCAATCATAAACTTAGGTTGTGCTTCAAGAATTAAATGGTTAATTCATATTGTGAAGTCCTTCAACATACCTTGTTCAATGGCTAGTGCCTTAGTCAAATTGACCTCTGCCAAATTAGTCTATATATAAAACTACTGTTTTGCTTTCCTTTTAAAGTCATGTATTATACCTTCACAATTGACTTTCCTAGGATTACCTTTGGAGGCACTATCTGTATTTTCATAAATGGTGCCTTAAGGCAAGTCCAGGACAGGAATAACTTTTTCTTATAACAAACCTGGTCTATCGCAATATTGGAGAAAATGATTTTTGACATCACAGTTCAATGAGAGGTCTCTCCTTTGGAGCATAGTTTATTTGATTCGAAAGTGATTTTAGATTTGATATGTTCCTAGGAAATTGAAAGGGGTTTATAATGATTGAGGAATATATATTTGTTTCACTCTTGCCAGATATTCCGTAGGTTGAAACTTGTGGCCATCTGCTTGAAGAATTTTTTCCCATCTCTCTGACAACCATAACCCAAAATATCTATGCTGCCAACAAGCACAATTTACTTGGTTCCACATCTGTTAGAGCAAAGCCTTTAATTATCAAGATAGATGGGGCTAATTCTCGGGTGGCTTAAATGTTCTATAGCGTGTCTACTTCCTATTTATGCTCAATTGAGTATCTTGCAAATATTCATTTATGTGCAAGAATCTTGCATTCGTCAAATACAACTAGTCTCAACAAGATTAAATATGTCGATAAGGGGAGCTTGATTCAAGGTATCATCTCTCGAAAAGGGCTAAAGCATCATGTCTAGTTTCTTAAGGTATCTTTCTCAACAAGAATATTGTTCCAGGTTTGAAGAATTGACATGAGGATCTTGTAAGCACTCAAGGTCCCAATCTTTTGAAAAAGGGTATATAAACATTGCATAATATTTTCCCTATAGTTACTCCTAGGCTCGCTCACCACCGCAGATTCACGAATTTCGGCAAGAAAATTTGAAATTTACCGAATCTGTTGTAATGTCCCCAAATGGACAATTTTCAACCCTAGATGGATTTCCCAAATCCCAAATAAAATTGCCAAGAGAAATTATACAAAAATAATTAAGTGTAGATATGAATTTCTATGGGAAAAGGCGACTTGCCTATGGGTGTAAAATAGCCTCAAAACACCTTCAAAAATTATAAAATTAAACTGTAGCTAGCCCTTGAATTATCAAATTTGAAAATACTTATATTTTTGCACAATACTGAAAATCTGATTTTTAATTGCAAAAAACAGCCGAAACTTTAGAAATTCATGACTCGGAAAATACCCAACAATTTTGGACAAATGATAGCTCAAATTGAAGATAAAATTACCAGCTTTCCAATGATACCAAAATCAGAATTTTTCGATGGGTGGAAGGTACCCAAAACAAGCTCAAAAATCTAGAAATGTGTAGATGAAACCCTAGTTGTACCCGAAATCAACAACCATCCGCCCTTATTGAAAAGCCCTCAAACAATGCTTGAAATCACAAATATAAGCTTGATCTTCAATGGAAACCCTTGAATGGAGAATCCTCTCACAAGAAAGAAGAGTTTTCGTTCCTCTTTCTCTAATCCTCAAGAGGGTTTTCGTCCTCTAGAGCTAACTCAAAAGGGTTTTCGTCCTTAGGAGTTTATTTGCAAAGCTTACAAAGCTCAGACAAAATTCAGAATTTTTATAAAATAAAAGAGATGCTTTACAAAGCCAAGCATAGTTGCTCTTGGCTTAGTAGCCACCCACAACCACCAATCAAATGCCTTTTCCCACATTTAATTCTTTTTTGGCATTTATCTCTTCCTCAACATGGGTTGCATTTTTCCCCTAGGGAAATAAAACATAAAGTGACATTTTCTTTTTTTTTTTTCTAATTTCACTTTATCTTTTCTCTTTTATTTTCATTATGTTGGCTAGATTTTCTGCATAACACAAAATCTAGGCGATCATGAGATAAATCTCCCTCATTTAACCGGTGAGGCTCTGTGTCGATTTGTCAATTTAAGTATGCTAATATCTAAATGGGGTTTTACTTTAACTACTCGTTCATGAATCATAATCGAATAGTTCGGCAGCAAGTAAGCGCAGCTTTAAAGAAAATAAAAGTTATAGAGGAAGGTAATTACATAAACATAGAAGAAATGGGAAGATGTGCATCCCAATCAAGATGGCGAGTGAATTGCATGCACATCTAAGTTACCAAAACGTTTTGATACGGGAGCGGGAGCGGGGTATCCTACGCGAAAGCGGCAAATTTTTCTAGACCCCTATACGGCGTAGGATACGGCAACGATTTATATAAAAATTAAAAAATATATAAATCTCAACCTTCTAAATAGGAATTTAATTATAAACCACATATGTATATGAAAAACAAGATAAAAGACAAGTTATACTATTAACTATAAATTTATAATAATGTACAAAGGTATATACAAAGTCTAGAATAAATTAAATTGAAGATTCTTTGATCAGATAACAGAAGAAGTTGCTTGGTCCAAAAAGGTGCAAAAATGGATTTTACGAAAATAAGAAAAATATCGCCATCAATGCATAGAGTCGAGAAAATATACACTTTTAAAGAAAACAACACCTGCAACGGAGCCAAAAATGAAAGTTATGGCTCATCCAAGTTTTTGTCCGCTACATCTTCCCGGACCCTTTCCAAAAATGGCAAATTTTTTTCCATACTTGCGTTTTTTCACCGAAAATCCAAAACGGAAAAAATTGCCAAAACAGGAAAAAAAAACGAAATCGCGCCCAAAAAGGAAAAAACATGGAAAAAATTAAAAAAATTAAAAAACGCGTGGCCCGCTCCTGGCCGCTTAAACCAATCACTTTAAGCTCCCGGACGCCTAAACCGGCGTTTCGTGCGATTGTAGATGCACATAGAAGAATCAATAGATATAAACACGAGAATTCTAAAACAAAGGCAGCTCTAGATCTAGATCTAAAATAACACGAGTTTAAAGAGATCTAAGATTAAAAGCAAGAAACACAGACATCGTGACACAAAGTTCTCCGAACTTGCTCCTTTGTATTCCTTTGCTCCAAGTGGCTCTCAAGGGTTCAAGACAAAGTCTAGAACACAAGATTATCACTTCTTCGATCATTAACCCGAAGGTTCTTCCTCTACTTATAGAATGTATAGGGCAATTACAAGTCGAAGCTTTTAGTTGAGCGCACATGTGGAAGTCGGAAAAGAAACAATTGGCAATCTCCTCATTCTCTTTTTTGACATGTATGGTTTAGAATTAAAATAGAACCTTATATTTTGCATGCCCGCCACCTATCTCCAAAGTTGACTTCTTCAAGTAATGGCTTTTAAACCAATCACTTTAAGTTGTATAATTTAATTGATCGCTCAATTACTTTGTCGAGGAAAGAAGGAAGAGGAATCTTTGCAGCCTTGTCCTTTTTCATGTCTGCGTCATGGCGCAATGATTCAAACTGATCAGAGCGGATGAGATCTCGAAGCTTTGCAACTATGAGATCTCGAGCGGGCCGGATCTGAAACAAGCTGGAATTGACTAGATCTGGAAACAAGTTGGAATTGGAAACAGCTGGATTTTGCCTTTGCCTTGTCTTCTCTTTTATCCTTGAAGCTTTTGCAGTTCTTCTCCAGTACATGCATCAATGCAATGTTTGCCGTAGATAACTCATCATCCTTATTTTTAATTGCATATGAGCAATTAAAAATTCTGGAAAGCACTCCGGATGAATGAAAATTCAATGAAGGCTTCAACTGGAAGATGGGAGCATTTGCACAAGATCTTGGAAGGAATTTTCCACGCACTGACTTCTTCACGGGCTGCATTCGAAACAAGAGGATGAAGCCTTTGTGCCGGAAGCTTTTGCAACTATGAGATCTGGATCTGGATCTGCATATGGATTTGCATCTGCATCATCTGCATCTCGCATCTAGACATGAATCTCGCACTGCGCATAACAAACTCGCAATTGGGTCAGTGGATGGAAAAGTGCTGCACTTTCGAATAATTCTATTGCTTTTAATCTGCACGCATGAGTGAAGTTTTTCTTGCAGGCATGAGTGAAGTCTTTCCTGCTCTAGATCTGTCTATCAATTCAACAAGAGGTTCCGAGCCTAGATCCGTGTCTCCAATATCTGCAAATTTAGAAGTGATGCATGACTCATGTGCTTTCTTTTGTTAGGAAATCAATTATTTAGTGCTCCACGGTTGATAATATAACAATAATATTATAATGTAATTTGGTGACATTATTGTTATGTAACAATAATGTATATTAGGAGTTTGTTGTGTACGTGAGTTTACAGATATTTATGGAGGAGTGGTTGTAGCCACCTCCTTGATTATAGGAGAAGTTCTCCTATATAATTGTATTGTTCATATGATATAATTGAGGATTATTATTGTCTTTCGAGAAGCTGAATAGAACTAAGTATTTTTCTATATTCTGTTGTGTATTCTGAACCAAATTCAAGATTTGGTATCAGAGCGATGGAATCCTGAGTTAATGTAGGGGGCAGAGTCATTGTAATTTTTGATAGCCCCAACCGATGAGAGTTTATTTTTAAAGAGAACTGGACTGTAGCATATTGTGTGTTTTGTTGCTGGTTCTGGCGTTGTCTATTTTTTTTCTAACCTGCATGTACTACGTCCCCCCTTTATTGTTGGTGCATTCATCCATTTTCCCACAGATTAGCAAAAATTAGGAGACTCAGCTAAACGTCTTGAAGGTGAAGAAATCTTTGTGTATGCAGTCCTTGCAATTGTAACGTGTGGAGGATTCTGTTCATGTGAGCCCGCTCTAGGAGGATATTTGTAAAATTTCGAATTGATTTGTGAATTGTGTTTGGAGTCTAAGGTGTAAAACCAGATCTCTTCTCTGACATATCCAGTTAGAGTGGATTTATTGTGTGCCAGTTGATTCTTACGTGAAGACTCCACCAAATCTGTTTCAGATCTGCGCATACCACGAGGAAATTTACATGAATATGTGAATGCATTTAAAAGATTGGTGTGATTATTATTTGGGCCTGTGTACCCCGATATTACACCCGTGAATTTTCTCCACGTGCTCCTATATTTGTGTGGAGATCTGCAATATTAGCGCCATTTTTCAACCTTTGACGGGAAACTAAAAACCAGTGCATGTGAATATTGTGTCTTGACGGCCTGCATCAGGGATTGACTGGACATAACTCGTTTTTGGTATATTCTCTTGATTTAAGAGAATAATTACCTATTTCTGAGTGATCATTATAAATCATTGAGCATATAATCATTTGCACCTGCCCAGCTCGTAGATCTGCATCCAAGTCTTAGTTTCCGCGGATCAAGACACAGAGGGAGATGTCATTTGGGTGCAGCCACATCATTTGGGTGCCACGTGTCTCTATATATCCATGTGCAAGTATGCAGCATAGTGAATGGTTTGGTAGAAATTCGTGCATCGAAGACCTAAATCGAAGGCAATTTGAAGGTGACATGTAAATCAGTTGTAAGTTCTCCACCACGTAAGTATTTGTGTCACTAGATTCTATTCGAAATTTGAGTCATTTTGTTATTTTAATAGTATATGTCAAAATTTTAATCAATAGCTTTTAGCTATATTAAAATTTTAATTATTTGTAAAAAAGGGTGCATTTTCGGTTGTATCCGACACCTATCTCACAATGGTCAAGAAAAGAAGAAAACAATGTATTCTCATGGAACCAATTACCATGGAGAGAGACATAAAAAATATACAAGATCAAGAAAATTCAGCTATGCTAAATTTAGAAGAAGGATATGAAGGTGACAGTGAATTTGAACCACCTAGATCTCTAAAAAGAAAAAGGTTGACAGCTAAAGAATACAAAGACCATCTTTTACGAAAAATGAGAAGTTCGGAAAAGAAGTCTGAGCACATTTCTCTGACCTAAGCGGTATGTGATGGAGGAAGGAGGCATCGGAGGAAGGAGGTCGAACAATGACCTCTTGTCAGTCACCAACGATGGGGCCGCGCAGAAGCTGTGGTGGCATATGTATGGTGTGAGTATATGATTTTCAGTATGGTTTCCTTTTTCCCATGTGCTTTTGCCATAGTGTTCTGTTTTGTGTGGTATTTGATGGATGTTGGAAAGAGAGTTGTGTTGGAGCGCAGATGACTGTCAGTGATCCTCTGACTGACTTGGTCCTCTGACTGCCGTACTTCTTTGGAAGATGGTCAGCTAGAAGAATACGTTCACTAGCATTAGTGACCATGTGCAACAAGACCTAACTAGCAAGATCCATTCAGGAGTATGTTCTTCGATGCATTTTGCTTCTCAGTATCTATATGAGTGGAATTTCACATTGTGGGGGGGAATACATACCAATGTTCCATTCCCATTCTGCACCCGAAACGACTTAGTCAAGGAAAGCTTCCAGTGGCAGTGGCAGTTTTCTATGTTGTTCGAGATCGAGTGGCAGTGATCAATGACAAAGACTATGATTAAGAACATTACGATTCTTATAGGAAGTAATGTGAAATTTTTTCAATATATCTTCTATTGTGCAGTTTTGTGATATGCATGTTGTGTTTCCTACATAATTCCCTGATGTATAAGCATAGTGGTGAACAGTAGCACCAGAGTAAGTCAGTTCATGGATCTTGAAAGGGTTTGTGGGAGGATCCAGAAAACCACACGAGGTGGACAGTTGATGAGGTTCCTGTCACGTCAAGGTTTGTGGTAAGCCTGTTTAAAACCATGGAAGGAGCGAGCCTTTCTTTTGGATCAAGGTCATGAGTCACAAAGTTGGACATGCCACAGGGGTGAGCATACTGCAGTTGAGAGTGTGGATGTTTTTCTACCATGTTCGCACTAAGGGGGGGAATGTTAGGAAATCAATTATTTAGTGCTCCACGGTTGATAATATAACAGTAATATTATAATGTAATTTGGTGACATTATTGTTATGTAACAATAATGTATATTAGGAGTTTGTTGTGTACGTGAGTTTACAGATATTTATGGAGGAGTGGTTGTAGCCACCTCCTTGATTATAGGAGAAGTTCTCCTATATAATTGTATTGTTCATATGATATAATAGAGGATTATTATTGTCTTTCGAGAAGCTTAATAGAACTAAGTATTTTTCTATATTCTATATTCTGAACCAAATTCAAGATCTTTTTCATTTTTCTTCGCCATAACTTTGTCTATCTTTGTCTCGAACAATTCTTTTCTTCTAATTTGACTGGAATTCTTCAAAACTGGTGCAGATCTGGATAATCCTTCAGATTCGGAGGAAATATTCAATGTATTGGACATTGATATAAGTTTCTTTTTTTATAAAAGCACCTGTATCTAACTCCTGCAATTAATTCAGACAAAGATGGCAACCGGAGCATGCACAGTGAATTTTAATCACAAAAATCTGCATAATTCAAGCCTGCTGCCCCAAAATTTGACGTTTTATTTGCATGCAAAACAAGCATGAATTTTACCAACATCACCTGAGCACCTGTATCGCTTCTACAAACAATTATGCAGACACAAATCAACCTTCTTCAAAGCATGCGCCAAATTTGGAAGCTTTTAGCCTTGATTTCACCTTTGTCTGAGCAAAAATCCTCTTCAAATGGGGTGCACTTTTCCTCCGGGCTGCACTTCTTTACCTGTGAATTAAATAATTCATCCTTATGGCAGCCCATGCTTATATAACCCTCATAATTCTATAATTAATAATTGCCCTTCTTATTCCTGGCAATTAATTAATTAAAAATCATGCTCTTCTCTTTAACTGATGTGTTAAAATAGCATGTTTAAGGACAACCATCCAATTAATTAAATTAATCCAATTTAAACATCCACTCTTCACTCAACTGAAGCTTCACAGTGTGCTTTGACCATAGCCACTGAAAATAGAATTTAATTTAATCAATTAATGCTTCAAAAGCATTAAATATATACCAAAAGGGGCGCACTTTTTGTCATGAAGGAGGCAACCTTTAAATAAATAATATTTATTTAATTTTAGCCAATCTATTTCCATCTTCTTTATTCCCTTTTACCTTGTTGACTTTTCCACAAGCTTGGGTGCCAAAATTGGGTGAACAGATATTAACAAATATTTATTTAATGCATTATTATTCACCCAAGGTGGGTCACACTTTTTGGAATAATAGAATTCTATTTTTAAAAACACATGGCAATGGGAATTTTTAACCTGCAAGGTAGCCTCGGAAATCCCATGCTCCACTTAAGTGATTTGACTTTGACAATGAGATTATTTACCCTACATGGCAGACAATAAAATCCCATGATTTCACTTAAGTCACTTTTCTTTTATTTCACCATGGGAATTTTTACCTTGCAAGGTAGACAATAAATTCTGTCTGCTTGTTGCCTCTAATTTTCCCACTACAACTTAAGTGACTTTTCCATCATGGGAAAAGTACTGCAAGGCGACAATAAAATCCCACCCGCTTTGCACGCTTTCTATTTTCCCATGATCCACTTAAATCCTTTGTTTTCCAAAAATGCGCCCAACCCCGCAGGGGCTTTTTAGTGCACGACTTTGCCTTTTCCTAGTGAACCGGACCTCCGATGGCGACTTCCTTCCGACACATGTGCGTGTGATCCCCGCCACTCTAGGCCAAGAATCGGGCAAACCGCAAAGGAATCGATCTAGAGAAATTTCACAGAAAACGAAACGGAAAACACAAAAACACAAAAAGTTGTCAAAAGTCACAAATAAAGCCTAGAACTTATTCCTAGTTAAAACCCTTCTGGTATATAGGAATAATGATATGTTCGATCACAACAGGTTAAATCGGAGTGCAAATTGCCTCAAACGGGCTCAAAATAATTAAATACAAATTTCTCGCAGACAAATCCCGACGACAGAATATAACAATTTTGGGCATTTGGGTATTTGATGAAAATGGCTAATATGGCTCTTTGGGAATATCTTGACGCAATACAAAAACTTTCTGGCAATAAAAACACAAAACGACCAATTATTTTAAAAGTACGAAATTTTTTCGGATAGGGTAGTCATAGATTTCAGGATGAAATCAGGGACACTACATTAAGTCTATAATAAATTAATATAAGTGCTTTTTATAATATTTTTTTTTATGCACTTTATAATAATTTATTAAGACTATAGTTTCCCTTTTTAACACCCCTTAGCCATCGGGAAACAAAATTGGGCTAAGGGTCTTCGATTGGGAAGGGGATATTACAATCCTCCCTTCCCCAAATTGCTTGCCCTCAAGCAATTGCAACTCTTACACCCAAGTGCCATATGCAATAGATAAAACATGTTGTAGTGCTCCACAAGTCTTGATCCTATACCTGTTAAATGAGAGAGCTCTTGCCAAAATATATAGCTCTCATGATGCTCATAAACATGAACTTGGATCAATGGTTCAACATACTCCATATAGTAAACTTCATCCTCCATCTTATCATGCTTCTCATGAGGAAAATAAATCTGAATATGCAGCAATAAATAAGACATATTATCATTCCTTTCATACCTTGCAATGTCATCGAGATCTTCATTTCCTCTTGTTTTCATGATATTTGACCTTTGTTGTATCAAATCCTCATCATTCTTTTCCACAATATGTTGAATTTCCTCCTGATATAACTGCTGCAATAAACAAGATGACATACCTCTTTCCACACCATCCTCATTCTCGTATCTCCTCATTTACAGCTGTTCTGGAAAATGGAGTAAGCTGAAAGTAGTCCTCATCATTTGGAATTTGGGCTTTAGCCACAAAACTCTCTTCCCCAACTTGTAGATTTGAATTTTCTTCCTCCTTGGGGGTATACTCCATGATTTAATTTCCTGTTACTTCACCACCATGCATGCAATCATTAGAAGACAAAGAAACATTTTCAATTAATGAGGCATTTTTATGTTGCTCATCCTTGCAATCTTGCACATCAAATCTTTCCAGGAACCTTTGGGTGAAATTTTCAAGTGAAGCAATGGATTCAACCCCTTGGGTCTTCAACATTTGGTGCCACCATTTATGTGTTACTCCATCCATGTATCTAGAGATGAGCATGAGGGCATCATCTTGACACATAGGATTACAACACAAAAATGTCTCAAATTCCTTCAACCACGATCTAGCAAATATTTCATTAGTGCCATCAAAAAAGGAACCTGAGTCCACTTCATTTTTTCCTTGGTTGCATTCAGATCTAATTTTCCTCACAGACTAGGAGGATGCACTTTGCTCTAATAGTACTTGTAATGTCCCCAAATGGACATTTTTCAACCCTAGATGGATTTCCCGCAAATCCCAAATAAAATTGCAAGTAGTAGAAATTATACAAAAATAATTAAGTGCAGATCTGAATTTCTATGGGAAAATGCGACTTGCCTATGGGTGTAAAATAGCCTCAAAACACCTTCAAAAATTATGAAATTAAACCTGTAGCTAGCCCTTGAATTATCAAATCTGAAAATACTTATATTTTTGCAAAATACTGAAAATCTGATTTTTAATTGCAGAAAAACAACCGAAACTTCATAAATTCATAACTCGGAAAATACCCAACAATTTTGGACAAATGATAGCTCAAATTGAAGATAAAATTACAATCTTTCCAATGATACCAAAATCAGAATTTTCCGATGGGTGGAAGGCACCCAAAATAGGCTCGAAAATATGGAAATGTGTAGATGAAACCCTAGTTGTACCTGAAATCAACAACCATTCGCCCCTCTTGGAAAGCCCTCAAACACTTTGCTGGAAAACACAAATATAAGCTTGATCTTCAATGGAAACCCCTGAATGGAGAATCCTCTCACAAGAAAGAAGAGTTTTTGTTCCTCTTTCTCTAATCCTCAAGAGGGTTTTCATCCTCTAGAGCTAACTCAAAAGGGTTTTCGTCCTTAGGAGTTTATTTGCAAAGCTTACAAAGCTCAGACAAAATTCAAATTTTTATAAAATAAAAGAGATGTTTTACAAAGCCAAGCACACTTGCTTTTATAAGCAATCTTGGCTTAGTAGCCACCCACAACCACCAATCAAATGCCTTTTCCCACATTTAATTCTTTTTTGGCATTTATTTCTTCCTCAACATGGGTCGCATTTTTCCCCTAGGGCCCTAGGGAAATAAAACATAAAGTGACCTTTTCTTTTTCTTTTTCTAATTTCACTTTATCTTCTCTTTTATTTTTATTAAGTCTATAATAAATTAATATAAGTGCTTTTATAATATTTCTTTTTTTTTTTTATGCACTTTATAATAATTCATCAAGACTATAGTTTCCCTTTTTAACTCCCCTTAGCCGTCGGGAACAAAATTGGGCTAAGGGTCTTCAATTGGGAAGGGGATATTACATCTGTATCCGGGCCAATAAATTTGCCCTAATTTGCGATTTCATCCTGTACCATAAAGTGTCATAGTTGTGGTTCATTGTATCCATTTAACAATGCCACAAATCTCGATTCGGTTTATGAATTTCCAAGTGTGTAGAGTTTGCAGGATGTAGAGCGAGTTTGTAAGCCCGACGGTTCTTTGTAGAGGCAGTTCAAATGCCAACGCTTGTAGTTTGAAGTCTACACTTGTAGGAGCAAAAAAATATCCGTGATTCTCGTGTGAATAGGAAGTTTGCAATCCCCAATAGCTAATCAAACCAAAATTGGCGTGAATCTGCTGTGAAAAAGCTAACCCGAGCCAACTTGGGCCACCTGTCATCATTGCCAGGTGAGTTTAAGTTGTAGGTCTATAAACTTAAGTTTAAAAAAAATATAGTTTAAGCTATGTTGCCATGATATGGGTACGAGTACTGGTTCAGTTCGGGTTTAAAATGCGGATATGTCAATTTTAAAAACCCTTGGGTACGATACGCCTTGGATACGTCCGTACATATATATTAAATAATTAAATATATATAAAATATTATATAAAAATATAAAATATCCATTTAATATATAAATACATTCAATTTATTATTATAAAATTGAATGTATTAACAATGATTTTATATAACTTTAAAGTTAAAAGTTAAAACTTTAAAATATTAAAAGCTAAATAAAACTTAAAATTTAACAAGATTATTTTTTTAATATAATTATAAAACGTGAAATCAACTTTAAAGTTAAAAGTTAAAACTTTAAAATATTAAAAGCTAAATAAAACTTAAAATTTAACAAGATTTTTTTAATATAATTATAAAACGGGAAAATTTTAATAACTAATTAAAAACTTAATTAAAAATTACAAAACAAAAAACTTAAACCTAACTAGTAGTGGCGAGTGCCAGTGGTGAGTGGCAAGTGGCAGGGCACGGTGAGGCAACGAGCCTCCAAACCTTCACATTGTGAACATTGGCTTCGATGATCTCCAAACATCATGAAATGCAGGGGTCGATGGCGAACACTGCAAACACTACGAACACCGACATCGATGGCGACAAACACTTAACAAACTGATCATGGAAGCCTCGAAATCTGAACAACTAAAACCCTAAACTGAATTACGCTTTTTTGAAATGATTTTCAACAAATTTCAAACGCGATTTCACAACATAGTCTAAAAAAATTCACGTCTGATTTAAACATGAATTAATTCGCGATTTTGAATGAATTAAGCTTGGGTTTGCCCTAGGTACGCCTGGTTCTTCTTGGGTATGTCCGAGACGCACTGCGTGGCGTACACCGGAAGAACTCGGACGTATCTATCGTGTATCAGTACCTATACCCACGTATCCATACCGGATAATGTATCGGCAGGGTACGGGGGGGTTGGGGGACATATCCCGACATTAAGAAAATATATCTAGTTTTAAAACTTGAATGTTTAGTTTATAAAGTTGTAAACTATATTAAACTTACACTTAAATGTCAAGATAGGGCTAATTCTTAGGGCTTAACTATATATATACATATTTTAAAATATTTTCGTTTAAAAACTATATTTAAATAAACTTAAATGTTTGGGGTAAAAAAGTTAATTTATAAATATCACCAATTCACCATAATAATTTAGTTTAGTTTTAATTTTTAATGTACATTGTATGAGAATAATTTAGTTTAGTGTAATCTTTAATGTATTTCTTTCACTCCAATTTATTCACAACTTTTATCTCTATTTTTTTAGCAACGAATTTTATACTCCGCGAATTTGAATGCTATGGCTGAGCTCCTAGGAATGACACCATCTCCCAAATTAATTCTTGTTCAAGGCCTTGTTCACTAGAGGGGCCTGTCTTCCCTCCAAGCATCTTATTCCTTTCGGTAAGGTCGTTTGCTTCCATTTTACTGGATTCTAATTGTTTATTGGGATCCCAAAGGAATGCAAGTGTAATTTTGTTGAGTTTATCGAAGACATTCTTGGGAGCAGCGATACTATGAATGAAAAGATGAGCATTGCTTGGATAATGACCTTGATGAGAGTGAGTCTCCTGTCTTGGAAAGCCTTTCAAGAGAACATCCCCATAGTTTACTCCTTATTCAGTCAAGTAGTTCATGCCAATGTCTTATCTTGTAGGCCCGATCTAGGATCTTTAGATATAGATATATCAAAGAAAGATCTGTTGCTTCATATCCTAGAATGCAGCATATTTTCTTTGCGTACCACCATTCCTAGGAAAAGGGAAATATGATATTACCTTCATGTAAAGCGAGACGATCTTTTTGAAAGGCTAAACCTTCCCAACTAAAGGCTTACTCATCAAAAGAGAATTATCAATGAGTTGGTGGTAACCCTGGGACTGCGTTTGGAGTTGACCATCTTAGAACCTGTCCCCTGATTTTTAACAAGCTGTAAAGAGTGTTGAAGAACCTTATCAGCCAAAATAAAGAAGATAAGGCAAAAAAGGATCCCCGTTTGAGAGACTATTCCTTCCCAATCAAAGGCTTAATCATCAAAAGAGAATTGTCAATGATTTAGTGGTGAGTAACCCTAGGACCATCGTGGGAGTTGACAATCTTAGCATCCATCCACCAATTCTTAACAAGATTTAAATAGTGTTGAACAACCTTAGCAGCCAAAATAAAGAAGGTAAGGCAGAAAAGGATCCCCTTTTGACCAGTCCCACATGAAGTGAAGAAAGGAGAGGGGAGCTGTTAACAAAGACCAAAAAGGAGACTGAGGAAATGTGGTGCATAATCTAGGAAGCCCAACGGGAGTCAAATCCACGTTTTAGTAGAAATCCTTCCAGAAATATTCAGGCAAACTTATCATAGGCTTCGTCATATCATGTTCAATCACTACTGTTTTGGAGCTACCTCTTTTCAGTGTATGAATTGTCTCCTAGGTCACTATGATGCCATCCACTACTTGTCACCCTTCCACAGAACTACCTTGCTTCTTGTAGATGAGATGGTGGAGTAACAGTTTGAGGCGATTTGCAACAAGCTTCTTGATAACTTTGAAAACATTGTTGCACAGGGCTATGGGGCAGAAGACATCCAAAGTTTGGGTTTGATTTTGTTAGGAATAAGACAGATAAAGGTACTCCTCAGCTAGTACCAGAGATGTATGACTCCTCTACAAGACTACAACCTGAAGGTGTTCAAGCTAAACTATCTTCCAATAGGCTTTGAAAACTTCTAAAGGGAATCAAGCAGGACTCAATTACATGGGGTTGTATACATGATAAAATACATAGAATTTTGTTTTGAGAAGTTGTGGAACTGACTTGATCAGTTGATTGCTTGGTTTAGATTTCCCTGCAAATGGAAGTAAAACGATTTGTTGTTTATTATATTGTTTATGATATCTTGGTCTGAGCTGTTTTCTGTACGGAAATGAAGGGAGAAGGCACTGAGAAGTGATAGAGTTGAAATACCACTTTGTTCCCTTTTTATTGAGTTCTTCACAACTTCAATATGCAGGCACAACTGTTCTTAATTTTTTGAAAAGGACAAAAGACTTTATCTGTGTGAAAGAAACCAGCTAACATGTGTCAAGCTCATTTCCATTTAATAATGCACAGAATGGAATGGCTCTAATATAGTGTCTTTGTAGTTTGACTAGTTCCTTTCCATTCCTGTTATTTATTGTTAGAGATGCTTTAGGAGCTTTCTTTTATTTCTATCATATCTGACTTTAGTTTGTAAGTCCCGTTGACCTACTTTGGTGACTTGTAGATACTAATATATTTTCTTTTTCCTTTCTCATAATTTTAAATATTTCTGAAGCAGATACAGATGGAAAAGTCAATCCAAAATCACTAATGTTCAGCAAGAACAAATTTGGAAAACCAGAGGTAGTTTGAATACGAAATGGAAGGCTTTTGTGGATTATTTTCATAGTACATCAACGAGAAAGTTTTCTATTACAGGTTGTATGGCCTTGTGACACAAGTTATGGAAATGAGTGGAAGCTACCTCCTTTGTGTTTCAATATTGCACATACTTCATCACTTATTTGCTGCGGCGTGACAACAAATTCTTCAGTAAGCTCAAGTTTGATATTCAGAACATCCATGATTATGAACAATATTCATAGATAAATGGATCTGTTTAGTCTTTATCTTCACTATGAACAGTTAACTTGGCTATACTTAAAACATAAAAACATTTGCAGTAAGTTTATCTTTGCCCATAGCAGTCCTTATTAATTGTCTGGGACACTTTAATTTGCTGCTTCTTGTGCAATAGGTGGGCATTGATGTTGAGGAAAAGATACGAAGAACGAGGACCAATATTTTAGCTTTTGCCAACCGCTGGTTTTCTTCAACGAAATTGCTTGGCTAGATGCATCTACAGACCCTGAGGAGCAACGGAAGAAATTTATTCAACTGTGGACTCTTAAGGTTTGGTAATATTATGGTTGCCATTCTTTTTGCTTCTGTATGTTTGACAAGAATATATGGAGATTACTCAATAAAAATATAGAAACTGTTTTTCTTAAGATTCCAAGTATTGTGAGATCACACATGTTTCCATGATGACAGTGGCTTGAGTTGCAGATTTCTGGATTCATCATGTTCTTTGATATTCAGTCTTCATTTGACATCATTTCTGACGTTTCAAGTACCCTGCACACCCATCCTCAGGGAGAGAGAGAATGTGAAAACTTGTTTCCATGATTACAGGCAGTATTGTTTTCTTTGGGTTAACCAATCCTTATTTCCTTTTAATGTAAAGTACTCTTCGTTTGAAAGAAGCAGAAAATAAAGGAAAAGGTATTTTTTCTTCAACCAAAGAGGCAGGTGTTTGGAAACATTGATAAGTCAGCCAGATCCTTATAGTGTGTTACTATGCCTTCCCCATTAATTGTCACTGTAGACGAAACCAGTAAGATTGTGGTGTAGATAGTAATCTCATAGTCATGTCTGTTTAGATTTTTTTGGTGGAAAAAGTTCAATTATCTTGATAAGTAATGTTTACAAAAACTGGTAGAGAAGGCCATGCCTGGAAAGAGAACACATTTACATTTACATATACATAGACGAAGAAAACAAAAGAGGTATCTCCCAAAAAAGCAATCCAAAATTTAATTTTTACCAAACAGGGAGAGAGGACCCATTAGAGAACCCAAGACAAAAGTGAAGATTAATGCTCTACATTACTAAAATAGTAAAAGTAAAACCTTATTTGACTAGCTAAAATAAGTGAACTATCGAGTAAAAATGTTTTTTTATCTCCAATATTTGATCAAGAAAAGATTAGAGCGGTATAACCTGGTCTAACCATAATTTGATGTTCAATGATGTTTTTAAGTTGGATGAGTAGCTTGAGAAGCTCCAGTTGTGCCATCCAGACAAGCATGTAGATTCTCCCATTGAGTTGGGCCAGAATGACTATTCTGCAGGGTAAAAACAGGAACTTGCCTATCCACTTGCATTGAGTTGATGCTTCCGATGACATTCTATTTTCTCTTTGAATTCTTATTTGACCACTATTTTCATTTGCGGCTTTCTGAAACATGCATTCAAGTGACTGAATCCTGTATTGTTGACTGTCGAGGTTTTGTCTAAGAAGAGCGATGTATTCAGCTTGCTGAATGGAAGTAGATATGAGTTTTTCAATGCCTTCAAATTGCTGAACATTGAATAAGTGAGCTGATCCATGCAGTGGTTGATTACTAGAATAGTGTTGCGAACATAAGTGAAGTTTTTCCTATATCAGCAAGTCTTTTTTCCAAGTTTCCAATAGATTTAACTCTTTCTCCATAAATTTGTGCCACCTCTTTAAGTGTTGGTTTGGATGAAGGATTGGGGGTGGTTTCTGGGTGGGCAGTGTGAGAATTCTGGTCCTGGGGATAAGGAATATATGCTTCATGATGTCCAGAATTTGAGGAAGAATCTCTTGGGTAAATTGATCCCGGTGAGGGTACTGCAATTTTCAGTAACAAACCTTGCAATCAATGAGCGAAGCTAAGTAGGACCATTGGAATAGAAAAAGTTTTCTCATTCTTGTTGGAATGGGAGAACAAAAGATAGGGCATTTGATATTATAATGAACATGTAGGCTCTTGAGACATGCAAATTAGATATGGAGAAAATTTTGAAGTGGGTATGTATGGAAAGGAGAGCAGATGAGTTTGGTTTTAGAAATTGATACATTAAATTCATTCAATGGAAGTGTAGTGCTGCATACTTGTGACTCACCAGGAAAGAGGGGAAGAATATGTGGAGAAGCCAGGTTGTCATCAACACATTCATTTGCATCCAGATGGAGATGGATGCTATTTGGGCTTTGCATTTGCTTACCCTTTCCTTTCCATGCTCTCAACTGAACATTATTGGCCATGATCAGCTGCTGTTTTCCTTTCTTTTTCTTTTTGTAAACCTTGATACTCTTGATGTTGGAGAGATGGCAATTGCATTTGGAATAGATGGCCACATTATTTATAGACTGATTTTTTAACCTGGGACTTCCTCTGATGATCATTGCAGTGTGATTGTTGATGAAAACCCTAGAAAGAGTTTGATGTGATGTAATACTCTACTTACAAATTCCACAAATCTCCCCATATGTGTGAAGAAATCTGTTTTTATTGCCTCCCATTGTGACAGTACATTTTTCATCTTGAGTGAACATCATCTCCTTGTTTGTCTCACATTTAATTGCTTGACTATCAGAGGATTCTCTCCTGCATTGAAGTGCCACTAGAAGAATACAAAAAAAGAAAGTAGACATCTTCTCCCTCTTTGTTGACAGCTACCTATTTTACATTGATTTGGGTGACTTTGGTGGTCATGCCTTTAAAGGTTAGCCCAACAATTACAAGTGAACTGTTGTTTACTACAAATACAATTAATGAGCTGCTGTTGAAGACAGATTTGAGGCGAAAGTGAGTGGTTGGGAGTCGTGAAGGGAAGGAGTAGGTGCCATGATACAGAATATAGATGGATATGGCAGCGGATGAGAATTGGGAATAGCGTGGATATCAAGAGATGTGGCTGTGTGCAGGTGTGAAGGGCAAAGGAAGTGTCGATGGGAAGTGGCTATTCTCCCCCTAGGATGCACCCCGTACATAGATTTTACATGCCATCCATATGCATTTCATGCAATGCCTCGATTGAATGCTGTAGGACTTAGAATGCAACAGCCTTCAAATCTTATCTCATCAAATTAATTGCACTAGATTTTAGGGCCTTTTCATTAAATGGGTAATTTATACTTAGAAAATAAAGTGCTTGTAATGTGCTGTACACTCAGATAAAGGTAATAAAGTTTGTGCTTGTTATAATGTAAGATTTTTACCAAACTTAAGGTGGAGCATTAAAAAAGATATTCATTGAACATTACATTTGCTAAAAACAGCTTGTTTTTCAGCAATCAACCGCGTTTGTTAATAATTGAAAAAATAGTGTTTGTTTACACTTGTAAAAAACAGTGTGTTTGTTTACACTTGTAAAAAGCATAGTGTCTTTGTTTACACTTGTTGAAAATCACTGTGTTTTCCAACAAATCATACGGAATTTGTTGGCTGCTAACTTGAAATTTTTCAAAGATGCCATGGTTGAAGTGCTAAACATCAAACTCTCGTGTCATTCATCTGTAATTTTGATAGCATAAAATTTCGAGTCCCAGCTGAGGTAACAAGTAAACATAAGGTGCTTTGTGTTTTGTTTTTCTTTGTTTGGAGATCAGTGGCGATTTTATTTTTGTTTTCCCATCAATCAGCAAGATGCACAGTAGAGCATTGGGGAATTTGTCGCCCCTGCTGAACATCCTGGTGGTAAAGTGGAAAGCACCAGTGCAGCCCCAGTCTGACCTCATTGCTGTCTTCCTTGGTGGGTGGGTCCAGCAAGAGTGGGGCAGTCACTGTTGATTCCAGCCTCTTTTGTGATGCCATGTCCAATGGCTCCAATGCGCCACCACAACCACCACCAATGGTGCCACCAGAAGGATAGCAGAGATACAGCAGCAGCAAGGGCAATGCTAGTAGTGGAGGGAAGATTATCATTTCCACTGTAATTTTTGCAGGAAAGAATTACATGTAGAGAATGTTATTTGCTTTTGAAGGATCCGTCTCTGTAAAATTGCTCATCTTTTTTACAACCAGTCCCAGCCCGTTTGTGTGACTGCTCACAAAAGATTTTGAGGGAAAAACAAAAGAGCAAATGGTTGAAACCTCTGATTCAAAAATCGCCATAAATCGGCGATAAATTTCAATAACTTGCGATACAGACCTGTAATGATAAGTTGTTGCAAAAATTGCAATTCATGGCAGGGAGATTAATTGCCGATTTTCGGTGAATAATTTCATCATTATATGCCAAAAATTGCTGACTAAATTGCCCTTGAACAGTATAAAATTCCAGAACAAAAAAGGTCATTTTTTTGTATTTTTCTCTCCACAATTTTTCTCTGCGAATGAATGGTGTGACCGCTAGGGTTTTGAACTTTCGAGTCATCACTCATCAGAGCCCTCTGCTGAGTCTTCTCACGTTTTACAGTTTACTTTTATGAGTTTTCACTTTTCATTGTTCAAGTTTCAAACATCAAAGATCAAGCTTTGCCTTCAAGGAATACAGCGGCACAGCCTGCAGGAGTAACAAGTTACAAAATCATAATCATTTTAAAAGGAGTACAGCGGCACAGCCTGCAGGAGTAACAGGTTACAAAACCACAATCATTTTAATTTATTTTCAATGTTCATGAATCATTATCTGTCTTTGAAGTTGGCAGCTGGCTAGATCTCATTTTGGTAATGGTTCTACTTCTCAAAGAGTCAAAAGACTATAATCTCTCAAAGATTCAAAGTTCAACTTCAAACGATGAAAATATGACTGTTAAACTTTGTACTTTTTTTGGGTCGTAAATTAATAGAAAATATACTTATGGCATTATGTACATTCACTTCTCATGTCATTTAACATTGTTTTATATTTAACTCTTGGTTACCTAAGACTCCGGGATGGCACAAAAATTCCAAATTTTGGGGATGGTGGGGGACGGCTAATTAAAAAATATATAAGTATTTAAAATATAAAAATATAGTGACTAAACTATATAAATAAGCTGAAATAAAACCATTTGAGATTTAAATAAGTTGAAACTTGAAATCATAAACATCAAATACATTCCTTAATATCATAATATGTAAGTTACATATGTCATATAGTGAATGCTTAACTTTTTCATGATAATTACACATTCCTAAATATCAAAATTCAAACACATAGTTATACATAATTTAATAAAAGAAAAACCATTTGAATTTGAGACTTAAAATTAAATAAGCTGAAATAAATTATAAAACCATTCTGATTGATCAAGTGACAATAGCTGATATTCATATCATTAATCTCATATTCAAATACACCAACAATTGTCTATTGTCAATATTACAAAAAGAAGAGGACAAGTATCAGCCTAAAAATCAGAATCAACATCTGAAGCAACATCCATGAACTCCTCCTCGCTGGAACTATCATCCTTATCCTCAAAGGAAATCCCAATCAATCCCCATTGCATAGTATTGTTCATAGTTTGCATACCTGTACTTGGAAAATACTCGGTAGAACAATTTTTTTTGACTCCACAAAAACTTGGCAAGACTCGGGAATATTCAGCAACTTAAAAAATACACAAATTTCTTTAAAAACATAAATTTTAAGCAACATATAGCTACAAAATGTATCAAATGAGTCCATAAAATGTTGGAGAAGTGTTTTCTATTAGATTTGAATACAAATACAATACAAAATCGCATCATCATGCGAATACAACAGCCGGCTGATAAGTGCTATGAATTTATGATGATTGTCATTGAAAAATATCATCATAAATTTCATATCTATACAAGTTACAATATACAATAAGTTATATTTTCCTATTCCCCATTCTAGAGAAATATTGGGGAGAGGGTCTAGTGCCTCTACTGGTCCCCACACTCGGCTGTGTCTCCTCACCTCTCCTAGAAGGCTGCGACTCTGGCTCCAACCTGGTAGTAGATGGTGGTGGCTCCTCTGCTGCATGTTGGAGATCACTTCCAAAGATGTCATCCAATCCAATAGCTCTGCTAGTGCTTCTCCCTCCATAACTTCCCTCTCAAAAGAAACAATCTCGTCCTTTGTGAATGCAGGGATTTCCTCTTCTCGCCTTGATCCACTCCTTGTATGGATGTATCTCATCCAAATCAATAAGCTTCTCGGATGTGACCTCCACTTTTCTTGTGTGAAGCCGAAGATTGTATTGCACAAAACCAAGTCGTTGAGCCAAGTTGTTGACTCAACTTTTCTTCGTGACTCAAACTTCCATTGCGTTCACATCCGAAGCGCTACAAGGTTGGGATAGAATTTTGAGGGCTCGCTTTTGAAGATAATCAAAAGTTTATAAGTAATTAATAAAATCAAATCTGTAACTAATATGTAACTTGGTAAACATTCTAATTTTTATTACCCGGTGTCATGTGGTTCTCTCCCTGGATAGCTAACACCGAAGAAAAGAGCCTCCCCGTAGCACGTTTGTAATTTTACATCTCTAAAATGACGAGGTCCCTCGTCTCAACATCTGGTATCATCCTCTCAATACATGTTGAAAGGCCCTCCATAACCTCTCTGTTCACATCTGTGAAGCCGTCGGAGAAGAAATACTTGGGGTTGAGGTAGTACCTGTTGCATGAATAGGTTGGTGGAGTTGATTGTTCCACCCATAGTTGGAATACGGCACTCGCAAAACTCTCCCAAAAAAAAACTAAAATTCGGCAATATTCAATAATACTGGAATACTTGCAACTTAAAAATACTCAAATTTCTTTAAAAAACATAAATTTGCAGCCAAAACCGTGTATTTGCAGCGTTTTCTTCTTCTAATTCCCTTACATACGAGTTTTTCCTATGTATTGGCGAGTATTTTTGGCGAGTATTGGCGAGTATTCGCAAAAACTCGGCGAGTTGATTTTTGGCGATTTACTTGTTTGCATGGAAGTTTGGCGATTACTCGAGGACTCGGCGAGTAACCTGCGAGTTTTCCAACTATGGTTCCACCTCCAATCAATAATTTCCCAAAAGGCACCATATCCGATGATATCCCCCCCGTAATAGTTTTGATAGACTCTTTGCCCTATCCATGGCCTTATAAATGTACCCCATAGGGTTTTGCTCCCCATAAACCAAACGCAAAACCCTCACCAATGGCTCCGACACCTACACACAAATTAAATTGTAAGGTTACAAACTTACAAATAAAGTAAAAAAGTAAAAACAATATATTTATAATTTAACAAATTAAAATAAAGTAATGAAATATAAATCTAAGTTTGAAATTACCTTGATGATCTCTATAGCTCTTTTCGCAAAGATATCATCAAAACTATCTTTCCAACCCTCTCTCCGCACTTTCTTTGAATATTGTGAGTTTAGCCATGTTTGACTCATAAACATTTGTTTTGAAGGTGTCAACAAACTAGAAATACTTTGCAACGTCAAGAAGTTAGTTCGAAACCTTGTGACACCGGCTCGAGCAAGTTCTTTCCCCTTTGTGTGTTCTCTCATCAAGCTCGTAACCCAAGGGCGATTATATATGTACTTAGATATGTTTTTGCATCTTCTACAATCGGTCTAACCTAATCAATTTTGCTTATGTCCTCCAAAAGAAGGTCAAGACAATGAGCCGCACAAGGAGTCCAAAAGAGTGATGGATGTCTCTCCCTGCAGTAGTCTCCTGGGCCGCCACATATGTTGCTTTGCATTATGCGTGACAACTTGCGGAACATTCTCGTATACCAATCTCTAATACAAACGCTCTCAACATAACACTCAAATTTAATGCATTTTTACTATGTTAGAGGCATCAATAGACTTTAAAAACACTATTTCACCATTTGAAGCCACTAAAAATTAATGAGGGTGCGCTTTTTTCCATCCGTCCACCCATCTGAAAGAATTGTGCATCCGTATTTGTTCCATTGTTTCTTTTGCTCTTCTAGAATTGTAGTGGCATTTGCAACTGCACCCTGGAGCAATTTTCCACTAAAATCGTTTGGAGAGGTGCCTTGTACCCTTACCTTACTCGTCAGCAACGCTGCTACCAAGTACTCCCAATATGGGCTCTTTGCCACATTGAATGGAAGGTTGTTGTAGTACCAGAAATTTGCACATGCTTTATCCGCTTCCTCGTGCATATCCTTGTTCCAAGTGTACTGCTTTCGCAATGAAGGTTGTACTCTAGGTTTGTTCCTTGCACAAAAAAAAGTTGTATGCCTTTACTTGAACTCGATGAAGATGTGCCTCTTCTAGTTCGTATCGTGGATCATGAGTAGAGCCCACAATTGTTGCGCATCATTCTCTCGAATTATCTCTGTCATTGCAGGGACCAGTCTAACAGCCTTGTGCTACGGCTCCTCGCACCCTTTTCGTTTCTAGTTTCTTCTCGTTTAGCTTTGCACGCTTTGCTCTTGTTTGTCGCTTTGCCTCTTCTAATATTGGGGCAAACCTCAACGTCCCCGAAAACAATAGATGCAAGGTGATACTTGGATGATTGATGCCTCAAGATAGTGTTTTGCCACGAAATTGCAAGTAATTGCTCCTGCATCGCTCCACTTACACCATACTTCCAAGCAAAGGTACGAGCATTCGCAGAACGGTTCTTGTTAGTGATGCTTTGACCCGGAGATGCCGAGCTGATGCCATTGTTAAGCTCTAAACTGCAACACAATGCACATTTAAAAAATTAAAAACGTAAGCTTAATTAAATTTAATAAAAACGTGCTTGAATAACCATATTTCACCGTAATTTAATAAAAATGATATACCTACGGTTGCAAATGAGTATTAAAAATTTAAAATGATTCGCAATCACATTGAACACATTTAAAATTACAAAACATATTCAATGAATCAATTACAATACACATACATAAAATTTAAATAGTTTAGAACGAATTTGCGTAAAAACAAAATTAAAAAAATTAAAAAAAAACCTCCGGCTGCAAATGACTATAAAAAAATTAAAAGCATTCGATTTTACATTACATGTATTTAGAATTACAATATGAATCTATAAAACATAAATAATATACACCAAATTTGGAAAAACTTGAAAGAATTAAAAAGAAAAAAAAACTTACCTCCAAATGCAATTCTCCAAATTCTCTCTTCGAATTCGCTCCAAAATCCGTTCAACACAAGCAATGCAAGCTCAAATGGTTGTGTGAATGAAAATGAAGTGTTGTAGGGCCTTATAAAGGGAAAAATCTGCGTATTTTGAGTGTCAAAACCGTGTGTTTGCGTGTACATTCAGCGTGGGCGTGTTGTGGGCTCGACTTGCCGAGTTTTGGCGAGTATTTGCCGAGTTTTGGTGAGTACTCACCGAGTTAACTCGCCGAGTCATTTTAGCGAGTATTCGTTTGGCAAAACCTTTGGCGAGTATTCGCCGAGTTTTCTTACTATGGTATTGTCCTCTTGACTTTGCCTCGGCTCCTCGGGATCTACATCCCACCGTAATGCTTGGGTCTCCTTGACCGAGGTGTTTTGCGATCCATAAGATGCAAAGCATTGTGTGTACACCTCAAGCTTCTTTGCTCCCATGAGGTAAGCCTATTCCTCTTAACAGAGTGGATCCAACCATATGTAGACCATTTCCTCTTAGAGGAAAAGGAGCTAGAAAAATGGGAAAGGAGGCAAATGGCAAATGGTTGCAGCGGTCCTGGAAGCCCATACAGGTCCACCAACTCATTGGCTTCTCTGTGCCAATATTACCACTGTCCGCCTTTCTTTGAAGTTTTGTACCCATCAAGTTTAGTGAAGTTGAGCCACTCCAACCCGATTTGTGAAGCCTTCGTGGACTATACCTTTTTTAAAGGCCTTCATAAGGCCCTTTTTCACCTCATCATCATCAAGAGAGATAACTCTACATGGCCTCTCCACATACCATTTGGGATTCGGTGCATACGTAGCCATATGACGAGGGGTGTTCAACTTCTCCCATCTCTGTTGAATAATGGGCTAGATATGTTCATTCTAGAACTCTAAAGTGGGGTCCGTATGTACCCAAAATTGTATGTACTGTACTACCAGAAAGAGGTTACAAAAACCCCAATGATGATTCAGATCTCTTCGCAAGGTGTTCGAATCTAGAAAGCACGCTGAGTATACATTTACATCCTGAAATGCCTTATCTAGCCTTTGCATGCTTTGTTCTAACTCCTTTCCTCTCTTTTCCTTGCATTTTGGTCTTTAGTTACAGGACCGCTGCCTGCCTGGCGGCGGTCCCGTGACCACCGCCTTGCCAGGACAGGTGGCGGTCCCAGTAACCGCCACCTCCCGTGGCTTTGGCGGCGGTCTGTGCGGCGTTTTCGAGAACTTTCCAAGGCCTCGTCAACGTAAAAAATCAAGTTGCGCCCGCATTTCTCAACCACTCTTGCTTGCATTTAAGTTTTAGCCGCTTGGTAGATGGTAATTCCTCTTTTTTATAATAGAAGAGCTCAATTCAAACTTACCCTTTGGTAAATGAAAGTCCTATAAATACCAAGCTTGTTTACAAGCAAATGGCCCCTCTCCCTCTATGGTTTATTATTCAGTGTGTTTTAAAGTTCTTCCATAAGTTTCAATAGGTCTAGATTTTTCATAAGTCCTTAGCCTCTTAGTTCAAGGCTCCTTTCCTCCTTTCTGATTTAGAGATCACTTGATCTCCCTAGTTTCATTTTGTTCCATTGTTGTTCTCAATACAACTAGCTTAGCATAAGATAGTTTCAGTTCTAGATTAAAGTTCATTTGATAATCTTAGAGTTATAGGTTGTTGTTTTGTCACAAGAAGTAGATCCTATAATTCTCGGTGTATTTGTGTTGTATCCCTGCAACAATCCTGCTAGGAATTGCATAGTCAAGCTCTGTTCTCTTGCGCTATCCCTCTCCTACTTGCATTATGTTCGGTTTACATCCAAGCTACCACCGGTTCGAATATCTCCTTTCACGCCGTTGTCACACTCCCACATTTCGGATTCACAAGAACACGAAGGAGCAAAGAGATCACACCGAGGGACAAGTCACAATACAACTTGGATTTGCCACATTTCAGTAAACTCCGTGTTTGAATTGTCAAAATTGTAATTCTGATATATCAAATAGATTAGTAAATCATTTTATTTCATTAAGTTTGCTTTCAATATTACCGGGAAGTCATGGGGAATGATAGCTTAGAAGCTTTGATTTATTCTCACTTCTAAGGTAAGATTGAGGCCTTTTCAATTAAATTAGTTAGTTATTTATATTTAGGATCAATTCACAAATGCACAGCAAATAGCTACATCTGGCTACCTTGCTTGTTTTAATTCCGTTATTAGATTAATTGTTCGTTATCTAAATATATTAGAATAGTCGCTCTTTAAATTTCGTTCAAATTCACATCTTTGAAAATACAAAAAAATAGAATATAAGCATAGTGTAGATTTATTTTCATAATTAGTTTACTTCTTTCAGTTAAGTTTGGTTATCTCTTGCATGACAATTATGGGACCCAGAGAGCCCAGAGATTATGTATTCGAACCGGTAATACCTCAACCAAATCTCTTCACAACATTAACAGATATAGATCAAGGTCTTAGAATTCACGTCTTTCGAACAACAACAAACCCATAAACAGTTAGTGAGCAATTGAGAGAATTAAATATTGAAGACGAGAAAGCATACGATTCTAGTCAAATCAACCCAACTATAGATTGCCTTGATAGGATGTCCATATGACCATACAAGAACCCAAAAGAGAGAAAACATTTGGTTGTGATTCATTAGTCCCAGACCCAAACATAGGAGACCTTCTCACTAACATAGACATTGACTTACGTATACAAGTTCTTCAAAACACCCGTAAGGTATTATGAGAAGATCGCACAACTCTTGGTATTAAACATAGAAGCTGAAAAAGCTTATGACTACTGGATAGTTGGAAGAAGAGATTGATTCTTCACATGACCATAAAGGTCCACAACAACCACGAACTTACGGTTGTGATCCCCAGGTCCCACAACCCAACGAGCCTAGCTAATCAATCAGACATTGACATCGGTTTACGTACACTCATATTTAGGTCCTCACCACTTCCGCGGACATTATCACCACGCTTTTCCGTGTTAAACATAGAACCGATCAAAGGGAGGATTTTTGGATTAGACCGAAGAATCGTCCATAAATTCCGGAAGACTCATTACGCCTCGCACCATCATTTGCATGACCTTGTCTAGGAAATATACACGAAGCACCTGTAGGTCATTTTCCACGCATCCAACAACCAATAGATAGGATCTTGGCAGAGCTCGACATTGATTGGAGCCTCCGAGAAGCTATTATATCTGAACGATCCATTACACCAATTCAAGTTAGGAGAGCTTTCTTTGCCTTGGACTCGCAGATCCCGTTATTGCGTGTTGAGGATATAAGATTACCCAATTAGTTTGACCACATCCGCATATATTTCATTTCCACCGGCTGTCTCAGCACGACCTCGGGAGGTCGGGTACGGAGAAAGGCTACTTGTCGATTCTCATGCTCGCCTGTCACTTTTCTATCGTATGGGTCCCTCACCCAAATATCTCGCCATCATTTGCCCAAGCATTTTGTCAATGCACTCATAGATCTCACTAAGATTGGGGTTGTTAGAATCCCCATATTTGATGACACAAAAAATTGGAGCTATAATTGATATAATGTATTTCATATCAACCCAAAATGTTTCCTTCAACACCTCTTCATTCACTCTTTTCCTTGCTCTGTCTTGGACTCACGCCACCTAGTCCAATCTTGTGTCATAATCATAATTTGCAGCACTTTGAATATCCGCCTTCATTTGCCCAATCATGTTGTTAATGCACTCATAGATCTCAAAGCAAGATTAGGGCTGTTAGAATCCCCAAATTTGATGACACTAAAAATTGGAGCTATAATTGATACGATGTATTTCATATCAACCCAAAATGCATCCTTCAACACCTCTTCTTTCACTCTTTTCCCTTGCTCTGTCTTGGACTCACGCCACCTAGTCCAATCTTGTGTCATAATCATAATTTGCAGGGGCTCCTACAACTCAAACATCCTCTCCAACAAAATAAAATAGGATGCAAAGTGGGTGTCAATTAGTTTAAGAAATTCCTTCTTTGAAAAATTTCAAAGAGTGCCAATGATGTGTGGTGATTGCATATGAACTTTTGCACGTCCTTGGCCTCATTCACTATCTGGTTGACCCACTGAATCTTCCCTATGTCTTTCAGTGCATTGTTCATGGCATGCACACAACATGGGGTCCAATAAATATGATTATACTCCCACTCCACTAGCTTGCCTGCTGCTTTGCACACATAAGCTGCATCCGTGATGACCTGTACAACATTTGAAGGTCCAACCTCCTCAATGGCATCCTTCAAAATCTGAAATTGGAACTCAACATCTTTTCGCTTCCCAGAACAATCAATTGCTCTCAAGAAGTACGGTCCATCTTTGCAAGAGACAATGATATTGATGAGAGGACAATGTCTAATATTCGTCTACCCATCCATGATAATGTTGCATCCATGTGACACCCATGTGACCTTCATCTCCTCCATCAACAAATTAACCTTGGAATAGTTTCTATCCAAGATTGTTGTCCTCAGTTTGGTGTCTCCGAAGGCACATAACTTGTACTTGCTTTTGCTACCTTAGCCATAACCTCCTTGTAATAAGGAGAGCGAACGACATTAAATGGGATCCCAACAACATAGAAAAATTTCCCGATAGCATCATCTGCCTCTTCCTTTGCCTTTGAATCAAACATGTCTACAACTGGATTGGGGGCTGCCCCCACAACCTTTCTCTTCCCTTTGCTTTCCACTTTTGACATTCCAAAACTAGAACCAACCAAAGTATTCTTACCAGTCCTATGAGAGAGCTCAAAGGAGTGTTAGCCGCACTGCTAGTACCACGAACTTTTGGAACATTGTCCATGGTATTTCCATTGAAAATTCTCACCATCTCTGCTCTCTGCTCTAGTGAAAGAGCCTTACAAAGACCAACCCCCTTCTGTAAGGTGCAACAAGTGTGCATTGGTCCTGGTGATGCTGCCATGCCAAATCAGTGCACATATGTTGCACTTCCATAGTTTACTCCCCCTCCAGACTTGGGGTTCTCAAGTATCTCAACAAATTGTTGCAATGGCTTTTTCTTATCAAATGGTCCAATGGCAAATCTGGACAACATTTGAGAGGGCAATTGGTAGCACTACCAACTGAACTACCAATTCTTTGTTGGCACTACATTTTGTTTCTCTTCTCCACTTCACCCCATTATGGCATCACCAACACTTCCACCCATCTCAAGTTCAACCCTCTCCTCCTTTGATTCATACTCATACTCAAAAGAAGAACTCATGGTGATGATTGTTGGGGCTGCAATGAATTAAAAAAAACAACCATAACTATATGTAATGAATTAATTTAAAAAAAAAGATAACTATAAGTATAAGCAATGATTATAATTTAATTTATAAACAAGAAAAACAACCATAAGTTATAACTATATTTATTATTCAAATGAATAAAAAACCATATGCTACTAGGCCCATAACTGGTTACCATATGCAAAAATATTAAAAAACAAAAACGTAAAAAGTAAAACTAAAAGTTAAAACTAAAACATCTAACATTGTTCATTGTTGTAGGAGTATTTACTATTAAGTTTTTCATTTTTGTATCTAGATTCTACAATCAAGAGCTTTATGTTTTATTTTTAACTTTTAAAATGTAATTAAAAAAACCTAACCAGTTAGCATTTTGTAAAATCCTACAAACTATAAACATGATTACATTGTGAATGTAGATACAAAAACTAAAAACAACCCCTAAAAATGCAAATAGAATCTAAATTTTAAAATGTAATTAAAAAAAAACCTAACCAGTTACAACCAAACCCTATGCAGTATGCATTTTGTAAAATCCTACAAACTATAAACATGATTACATTGTGAATGTAGATACAAAAACTAAAAAACAACCCCAAAAAAATGCAAATAGAATCTAAATTTTAAAATCTAATTAAAAAAAACCTAACCATTCTGACCAAACCCTATGTAGTATGGATTTTGTAAAATCTCTCAAACTATAAACATGATTACATTGTGAATGTAGATACAAAAACTAAAAACCAACCCCTAAAAAATGCAAATAGAATCTAAATTTTAAAAATCTAGAGACTATTATCAAGCATTGCAAGCAAAGAAAATTATAAATACCTCTTGCTCTCACTTTTGCCCTTCTTCTTCCTCTTGCTCTTTCTACTTCTATTTGCTCACTTTGCTCAAGTGTGAATATTGAATGTGATATGGAATGAGCCCATAGAGTCATTTTATAACATAGAATGACACTTTTAGGGTTAGGGCTAGGTTTGAATGTTAGTTTTAAGTTAGTATTACTTTTCAATTAATTTTTTTATTAAGAGTCTTAAAAATGTGTTTATTTTTAAACACAAGCATGCCTGAAGTCATGGAGGATGATCGACGTCCACAGGGCCCAACCGTCCCCGCTGTCCTCCAAACGTCCACAGGATATTTTTTTTTCTCACCAAACGTCCCCGGGGGCGTTTCTCTCTCGTGTGCTTTGTTGGAAACACGGGGAAATGTTTCCCGTCGTCCCGCCGTCCCAAGACGCGTCTACGCGTCCTAGACTTTTCGATTAGGGGGCGCGCGTCCCCGCGTAACTATGATTTAACTTAAGTTTATTTTATGAATTTCAATGATTTTTAAAGTAGCGTTAAAGCTATTGAGTAATGTCGATAAATTGCTGATTCTCGATTTCGAGTCAATTTTTTGGCGGAGTACAATTTTGAACTATGGTTGAAACTATGGTGCCATGCGGAAGAGGAGGACAAAATAAATTTTTTTTTCATGGGGTCGGTGCCACTTAGGACAAAACAAAACAAACCATGGTCGATGCCGTCGGATCTCGGTAATAACATCTCACGGGGTCCTGAAGAAAGGATCAAGCGATGGGGAAGACATTGGAGTTGATAACGAGTCATTTGACGGAGGTATAAGGATGTTGTAAGTGGATATGCAGTGATTGTAAGAGGTCTAGTATGGTGATGTCATAGGGAGGTCAGTAAAGGATGACTAGAAGGTGTATAAGATAGGGCATCTAAGGTAACATGGATTGCACATCAAATCTCTTGCGAGGACTCCCACTAAGCAGCCCACACTTTGCTTTTAGTGATACCCAAAATGATATCACTCAAGGGAGGTTAATGCTTCATAGGCGTATGCGGAGAAAGAAGTCAATAAAAGTGAAAAATAAGTTGTATTCACCTTCCATGCTTTCATATTCGAGATACTTCTTTAACTTAGTGATCCAGTCAATGAGTTCTATAGGACTCAAACTCCCAGAATAGCTTGAAGGGTCCAACTTTGGTTCACTAGTCATTCTCGCAACAACTTGCAAGAACTTGTCTTTAGGCTCATCAACCTCTTCTCCTTCTACAACCTGGTTCTTAGGTGCTTCTTACGTGAATGTAGTATTGCTTGCATCTTCCACTACCACAACCTCTTAGTGTTGTGCTATTTCCATAGCCTCCAAACAAGTTTGCATATCTCTCATCAATATTTCCAGATCTTCAAGTCTTGAACTCCAACCACTCATGGCCTTCTTGCATTTAAACCACCTAAACCTCCTCTGTGTGCTATTCCTTCATAATCAAAGATCTTCTACAACTCCTACCCAACAATTTGCTTTGGAAGATGTCTCTGACTACTTTCCATCCACCCCGCAAATGTGGAAAGCAACCTCACTTGTAAGGACTAATTCTTGATTTGATACCAAATGATGCAATCCTGGTGAGGGATCTCAATTAAGAGATGCCTTAGACCAGCAACCTTCAAAATACAAAACAAAACATGCATTGAAATGCAACACAACTCATATCTTTGTTGATTTCAATCTTAGAATATACAAAGGCACACACACCAAAAATCTCACAAACAACACTAGATTCATAGATATGTGCTTGCTAACTCATGATCTTTACAAGTACAATTGTCTCAAGCATGGGATTTCTAATCACTAAATTCCCAACCTTACTTACCCCTTTGCACAAGCGTAGGGGCATGCGTATACGAATACAAGACCCACCTACTTACATTAAGTGCTCAACTACCCGTTAACGGTTAAATGACAAGTCCATAGTTACATAAGTCTCAAGGACAAGGGACGAGGTTTTGGGTTGGTGAAAAATTCCGAGATTTTGGGGATTGTAGGGGAAACTATTAAAATGATATAAAAATAATATTTAGATATTTTTACGTTATTGAATGAAATATTAGGTAAACATAGTAATTATGCATTGTACCTTAGTTATTTAATTTTTACTTGAGGTAGTCTGGTTGTTATTGTAGTAACTGGTTGGTTACTTAGGTAACTAGGTAGTTTTATGTTATTGTTATATGGTTATGGTTGTATAACCATTTATATTGTTTTTATTATACATACGTGAGGTTGTTGTAGGTTTATTGTTGCATTGTTGCAACTTCATATTTGTTTTATTTTTTCACGTATAGTTTTTGGTTACACCTGTGCAACTTAATATCTGTTTGTACTCGGCTGTGCAATAGCTATAAATATTGCAGCCATCTCTATTTTACTAGATTTGATTGCATATCAATATAATTACGAGGCTTCCGTCCCTCTTCTAGATTTGGTATCAGAGCAGGATAGAAGAGCCTCATGTGAGCAGAGAAGGTGTGCAGAGAGAGTGTAGAAGAGATAGAGGAGCTTGGAGAAGCATTCACAGCATTTGGAGAGCCTGTGCAGCCTCCTGCAACTTCCGAGCCCCATCCCTGCATCCCCACAACCTCTAGTTCAATCTTCAGGTGTTTGGAAAGCAATTTTTTTTTGCTCTGGTGTCTCCTGCACTAGGCAAAATTTGCTGCATCTGAAGCAATTCTGGTTAGTAAAAAAATCAAAATTCAGATTTAAAAATAAAAATCATCGAAAAAAACATAGTTTTTGCCCATCGGGGGTTTTGTCACTAAATTTAGTGACAATGTTAGCTATAGCTAACTCTAGCAAGTGAAATATCAAATTTGGAGGGGACTGTGGATCGAGCTCTTTGAGCTCCTTATCGAGCCGAGTTGCATCAAGTTATTTTTGAGCCGAGCTCCTCCCGAGCATTGATAGGTGAGTGCTTTGCGAAGGGGGCGAGCTAAAGGCCGAGTTTTGCATTGACAAAGCCGAGTCCTACATTGGGTGAGTTCTTGCATCGCCATGTGTCATTGATCGGATCCCAGCTCACACAGGGCCAATCTCCGTTCATCGAGTGAGTTTTGCAAAGACCGAGTTGTTCCTCTTCCCACGGTGAGCACCCTTGCATCCGATCGACCGAGCATCGATCTCCCTTGCCTAGCGTGCACAAACCAAACACCTCCACATGGTCTGCCGCCTCTTTGTTTTCATGCATTAGCGCGACGAGTGAGCAACACTTGTTCGTTGTATTGGATAGAGCCCATGGTCGAGCCCATCGCCAAATGGAGTTCCTCAAACCAGGATCACCTCTTCGTTAATGGCCGAGTCTCTAACAAATCGCACGCTTGCTCGTAGCTTCACAAAGCCGCCGAGCCCTCCTTGAAACTAGACCGAGCCATAGGGTAAACAAGGTGGTGGCCATTAAGGTGTGGAAACCCCGTGATCAAATGAATCTCCACATTTAATCAAGACCTGCATAGTAAGCAAACAAAAAGCGGAGGAAAACAAAATAAAATAGTCGCGAGAGGCGTTGAAAGCGATGAGATCTGCTGAAGCGGATGACTGAACCGCCGTCCCCAAACGCACTCGTCACGTGGATCCTCCATGTCCCGCCACGTCTCCTTTTTAAAAGGTTAGTCACTTTTTCTAGAATTCAAATCTAAAGTGCTTCATTTTATATCTCAAGCGCATTGAGCGTTGTGGTGGTTAGGAGGAGGCTTTGGGAGTGGGAGGTCCTGGGTTTGACCCCCACCCCAACCGAAATTTTTTATATATTGAAATTTCGCAGAGAAAAATAGCAGGACCGCCATAGTTAGCGGCAAAACCACCTCCAAACCCCCTAGTTATAACTAAATCCCCTACTAAATTTAGAGGAGAAAAGCCTACTTTTAGGCAAAATTATTTTTCTCCCATTTTGCATAAAAAATCATTTTGAGCATTTTTATAGAAGGGGGCATCTTAAAAATTTGCATTTGCTTTTTTTTTTGCGTGTTTCGCACGGTGAGCCATTTTGAGCTTTGGAGGCCACGAGGCCTCATGAAAACAAAAAACAATTTGCTTGGTATTCAATTATTCCGCAAATTGGATCTAATTGTATATTTTCAGTGTATATTTAAGTGGATTGTACTAATTTGTAGGTTGCCATATTCAATCACAAACATTGTAATTGATAAAAACAGTCAGAGATTTGAAAACAAAATCAGTAAAATTTGGTTTTGTAACACTCACGAGATCTTTAGATCTCTTTCGTAGTGTTTGGTATATATAGTGCCTATGGGAAGCGCTTACGGGTAAAGCCGTCGCGAGTTCTACTGCACTTAACGCCTAATATAGCTGCAACAACGTCATCTGGGCATTGTCCCTATAAATCGACGGGGAGAAATAAGGACACAATGCACACACTTTGAGCCCTCCCATCCATCTGTGAACGATTGCACGACATAAATCCGAACACTGAAATTATCCAAGTATATAGTGAAGTTACGCGCGTATGAGGATATTTCTTTGAGCCGGTGTTAATAATTGCATAGACCCCTTTCAGTATTGTTTTGGTACCACGTATCAAATTCTTTCACGTATGTTAACGCCTCTTTCACGTACCGCCGGGTATATCGAAAGGGCGAGCTTCTTCCACGTACCGACGGGTATATTGGAAGGGCCCGTTTATAGAAATGATCGTATATCGGATTGACGGTATATAGATTGGGAGACCTTATACCTGGAGTAATAACATCCTTACCCTTTGTCAAAAATTTAGAAAATGGGCACCAATGCCCCTAAGTTCTTTCTTCCAGACTCACAACTCCTAAGAGGAGATAATTATGCTGCATGGAAGACTAAGATCAAAACACAACTTGAGTTTGAAGAGATATGGCTTGTTGTGAATGGTTCCGCAACCTAGATCACTAGATGATGCAGCCCAACAGACAATTTGACAAAGCCAATCAGAAGGCAAAGTCATAATCTTGTTTGCGCAGATCTAATGACGTGCAACCCCACATTCGAGATGCCAAAACAACCAAAGAAGCGTGGGATAAGTTGAGCACCGTGTATGAGGCCAAAAACAAGAACACAATATTGAATTTGCAGAGTCAGTTACATACACTAAAATTCAAACAGAATGAGAAAGTGGAAGCTTTTTTAAGAGTTTGCAAAATTGAGGGCTTCACTTCTAGCCCTGGGAGAGGAGGTCACTGATATAGCTCTCGTTCCCATTGTTCTGAGAGCACTTCCTCCTTCTTGCATTTTTGTGACGACACTAAACTTGTCAGATTAGATAGTTACTTTTGACAAGTTAGTGAATCTACTACAACAAGAAGAAGCAATGTACAATAAAGATGATGAAGAGGAGCAGCACTATCTTCTCATTAAAAAGGAAAAGGAAAAGCAAAATCTCATTCTTCTCAAAAGTCCCAAAAACAACATTAGCATGGGGACAAGCAAAAGAAGAAATGTCCTATCTGCAACAAGAGGACATGATGTGAAAGATTGTTGGTACAATACATACAAGAAAGGTTCATCAAGTAATTCTGACCTCAAAATCAACAATCTCATAAGGGACATTCACACTACAATCAAGGGTAGAAGAAGGGGAATTGGTGAAGAAAACCCCATCAACAAGAAGAAGATCATTAAGAAAATGAGGACTTCTTATACACTTCTCGTTCCAATGAACCATCCACGTCATCTAGTGCTGTTTGGTATGTTGATTCGGGAGCCACTTGACACATGACTGGCACAGAGATTGGTTTATCACCATGAGGGACATGCCTTCAAAAACCATGTTTCGTTAGGTGATGATTCTTCTTACACAGTATAAGGAATTGGGAACATTTCTCTACCTCTTGGTTCACGAAATTGTAGACTATCAGATGTATTATGTCCCTGGCTTAACAAAGAATCTACTATCAGTTAGTCAACTTCTAGATCATAATCTGAAGATTGACTTTGATAGTCATTCCAGTAAGAAAGTATGTTTGATTCGAGACAAATCACGAGGCTTGAATTTTTTTGCAAAAGCCTCCAATGTGGGATATATGTTCTAGCTTGACTTTGTCCACAGGGATGATCAGGCACTAGTGGCTAAGAATTCTTCCTCAGCACAGTTGTGGCATCGGAGACTTGGTCACATCAGTTTCAAATATCTTGAAACACTTCGCCAGTACAACATGGTGAGAGGCTTGCCATCTCTCCAGAAGGATACAGATAAGTTTCCTAATTGCCTAGCAGGTAAACAACACAGAGCTTCATTCTAGAAGAGTACTTATCGAGCTTCATGGTAAGCTTGATCTGGTTCATATCGATCTTTGCGGTCCGATGCAACCTAGTCATTCTGGATTTTAGTATTTCATGCTTTGTGTTGATGATTATTCAAGAAAAATGTGGATATTTTGTCTTCGTAAGAAAAGTGATGCTTTTGAGAACTTCAAAAGTTCAAAGTGGTCAGAGAACGAGATTGGTTGTCATATTAGATCTCTCCGCTTAGATTGAGGGGGAATTCACCAATAATGAGTTCAAAGCCTACCTTCAAGCTCATGGGATTCATCGACAAATGCCTCCTCCACACACACCGCAACAAAATGGTGTTGTTGAGAGAAGAAACCGTACTATCATGGAAATGGTGCGTTGCATGATCGATGATTCGGACTAGCGAGGACATTTTGGGCAGAAGCAACAAAGACAACAATATATTTGTTGAACAGAGTGCCCATAGTTGCTCTTGATGGAGTAACTCCACATGAAGCATGGTCAAAGCGGAAGCCATCTGTTGCACACCTCAAAGTATTCGGGTGCAAAGCTAGCATGCACATACCCAAGTAGAATAAAAAGAAGTTGGATATGAAGTCACATAAACTCATCTTCATTGGCTATAGTGAAGAGGCTCTTGGGTACAAATTGATGGATCCGAAGACCAGAAAAGTCTACACCAGCAGAGATGTTGAGTTCTTTGAGAAAAGGAAGCTGAGACTCCCTCTCCAGACTCACCTGATGTAGATGGGGATGATGGTGATGATCAGACATGACCACGACCCATGGGAATAGTACAACGTATGCCCAAGTGGTATACTAATATGATTCGAGATGCAAAATTGGATGCTCCACCGGATACATCCACCACTAGACCACGGACTCACAGTAAAGCACGAGAAGAAGTAAACTTTGCTTTGATGAGTAGAGTTGTTGAATCATTGAGCCCTCTACTGTCCAGGAAGCCCTACAGTCGAAAGCTTGGAAAGATGCCATGGATGCTGAGTATCAATCAAATGAAAAACAACACTTGGCAGCTTGTCGATCTTCCACCAGGGAAGAAACCCATTGGTTGCAGATGGATATTCAAAACAAAGTACAAAGCAGATGGGACCATAGAAAAGTATAAAGCAAGACTGGTAGCAAAGGGGTATGCACAAAAGGAAGGCATAGATTATGAGGAGACATTTGCTCCCACAGCTAAGATCAAAACGATCAAGATGATCTTTGCTCTAGCTGCTCAGTTTGGTTGGAAAGTCCATCAGATGGACGTGAAAAGTGCCTTTTTGAACGGAGATCTACAAGAAGAAGTCTACATGACTCAACCTGAGGGTTATGTTGTACCAGAGAAGAAACAAAGGTATGTAGACTCAAAAAATCTCTGTATGGCCTTAAACAGCACCCCAGGCTTGGTACATCAAAATTGATGAGCATCTCGTTTAGCATGGATTCGTTATAAATCCATATGATCCCAATCTCTACCTCAAAAGCAAGGGGGAGATTGTGATTGTTGTTGTCTATGTTGACGATCTAGTCATCACTGATAGTTTAGTGAAGATGATCGATGCAACAAAGAAAGATCTTAATCGATCGTTCGACATGACAGATCTCGGGCTCATGCACTATTGTCTTGGATTGGAAGTATGGCGAAAGAGAATCACATATTTGTTTCTCAGTTGAAGTATACCAAGACAACGCTTGAGAAATTCAGGATGATGGATTGCACACCAATTGCTACACCTATGGAGACGAGACTGCAGTTATCTCGTTCAGATCCATCTCCTGTGGTAAATGCAACTCTCTATCGACAGTTGATTGGGAGTGAGAGCTCACAAAATAAATACAAACACTCTTCTTTTGTCCATATAACTCCATGTGAAGTAGCTTTAGCTTTATAAATAACTTACAACTGTTTCTTCTCCTTAAAGGTATACACATGAACTCAAAATGAGGCAAATTGCATTGATCAAGTTTTGACATCATTCTTCAATGTTCTCCATGCATAAGAGCTTTATTAAACAACTTACAACTGGACCACCATACAATCTATACATCAAGAAAAACTAGTTTAGGCATTTTGTCAATTAGTCAGCCCGCTTTTCAGGCACTAAAATATCCTACAAGACAAATCGTTGTTCTATAGGATCCTTCCTCTACTTGAAAAATCCAAATCAAATGTGGTCTTTGTTTTTGTGAAACTAACCCAAGATTTTTAAGCTCTAGCTTGCAAGAACCCCTCTTTTTGCTAAAAACAGTCCGTACTCAGAGGAGATGAAGCCAAACTCAATTTTTCGGTCTCCCACATTCCCCATGCTGAGATATTTTTATCCATTACTTGGGTACCCTCTGAAACACTCCCAATCTCTCCAACATTCCGACCCCTTCTTCCAAGCAAAAACATTTTTTCTTCCTCTTCCAAAAATAATGTTCTCTTGTTGTTGTTTCAGTACATGCTGTGTTTTTAGGGTCTTTAATCATTGTTAAATCTTGAGGGAATTTCCCATCATTTTATGACTCTTAATGTGCCCACAACCCCCAAAAACACCAAAAATGCTCAAAAACAGCCCGCATATGCTAAAAACGAATTTTGCAATGCTTCCCTTTGACAGGACTGGGTTTGTCTTGATTTGACATGTGATATGCATCCAAAGCATTATAAGCGACTCCTCCTATCATTCTGAAATCGCTCTAAACCGGTTGGGCATGGAATGATTCGAGTTTTTTTGTTATTGGCATACATTCTCCATAAACAACCCACTTAAAAAAAAGGAAAAGAAGGATACAACTTACAACAATAGGGGCATCTTGATGAGATGCTTACAGACCAAAGCTAATTAAAGAGAATATATAGAACCAAGCTTGGACAAACCAAATGATGGACTGTATAAACAGCAAGATATCGAAAGAGAGAACTTGACGGTATTAATGACCTTGAGGCATAGTGTAAGGGAACCTATCCTTGGGTTTAGGACGAGAATCCCAAACTTGTGAAGAGGAAGAGGGATGAAGAGTGAATTACACTACATCATTGGTGCCCTTATTTGTGAGATGTTCCTAGCAAATATCTTGATGTTTGAACTGGGGCCCTGCTGTATTAGGGTCTTGCATATGAACTTTCAATTGCCTTTCGGTGTGTTAAGTCAACATAACTGCATTGACAAAATCCAACATGTTATTGTGCTTGATGACTATGTTGGTGATGGATTCCACACAAGTCCGGATGATGGCAATCTTATCTATCAACAACCCACTTGGAATATGCTTTCAGCAAAGTTTGAAACAATCCACGCCATTCCCACCTTGACTTGGCCATGCCAAGTCTTTGTGACGAAATGCGAACTTGGAGTTTTGAATGTTCTTTGGACCAAGGATCACACTCCGAATCAAATTTCTATGTAGTTGATGACAATAGGGTTTTTGAAGAAGCAATGAATTATTGGAAGTCTTATTTTACAATTAAATGATGGAAAACCGGTGTTACATGGGATGTGCCCCAAAACCGCACGTGTGGGACATCCTGAATGTCTTTGGGATGGTGGCATGGGAGGAAATGTTCCCATGATGGTTCCGAACAATAGAATACTTCGGGTATGTGGTACGTCCCCTCTTTTTGGAAAAGTTGTTACGATTGTATGTCCCCAGGACGATTGAGGACATCCTCGTGCCCGAATGTTTTTTTGCATTTATTAAAAAAACACTTTTTTGCCAAAACTAAAGGTATGGGAACTTGAAATAACATAAAAGAAATAGAATAACAAAACCCTAACCCTAAAGTGACACTCTAAGTTATAAAATGATCTATGGCGTCATTCCATATCACATTCAATATTTGCACTTGAGCAAAGTGAGCAAAGAGAAGAACATGAGAGCAAGCTGTAAGAGCAAGAGGAAGCGTAAGATTAAGAGGAAGAGGAAGGGCAAGCTGCAAGAGTAAGCGAGAGAGGTATTTATAATTTTTTTGTTTACATACTTGATAATACTCTCTAGTTTTTAAAATTTACTTTGTATTTGTATTATTTAATTGCTGTTTTTTAGGTTTTGTATCTACATTCACATTGTAATCTTGTTTATAGTTTTTAGGATTTTACAAAATGTATACTTTATAGGGTTTGGATGTTAGGGTTAAAATCTAAACTTTTAGAAATTAGAAGTTATGAAACTCTTGATTATTGATTGATTCATTATTGTTTTTTAATAATTTTTGCATTTAGTTATGGCAGTTTTTAAAATTCATTGCAGCCCCAACAATCATCACAACGAGTTCTTCTCGCAAATGATTATGAATCAAAGGAGGAAAGGATTGAGATAGGTGGAAGTGTTGGTGATGACATTATTGTGGGGGCAAAGAAGTGAGGCAAAATGTTGTGGCAACGTCAACTGGTGGTTCAGTTGTGAGTGCAACCAATTGCCCCTCTCAATTGTTGTCCACATTTGCCATGGAACCATTCGATAAAAAGAAGCCATTGCAACAATTTGCTCACATAGTTGCGAAACCCAAGTCTGGAGGGGGGAGTAAACTATGGAGGTACAAAATATGTTACGAGACTTGGCATGACAACAACACTAGGACCAATGCACATTTGTTGCACCTTACAGGAAGGGGGTTGGTGTTTGTAAGGCTCTTTCACTTAATCAAAGAGTAGAGGTGGTGAGGCTTTATAATGGAAATATCACGAAACGACATTCTAGAAGTTCGTGGTACTAGCACTGACACAAGCAGCCCTTTTAGCTCTCATAGGACTGGTAAGAATACTTTGGTTAGTTCTAGTTTTGGGGTGACAAAAGTGGGAATTAATGAAGCTTGGAGGTGCTCCTCTAGATGTGGGGCCAATAGTCTCTAAAGTGGGCTCTAGATCCAATACTTTCGAATGCATTCTGGATAGTGCTGCAAATGGTTTTAAGTGCTAGATAGGATCTGGTTTTTTGGAAGAAAATTTTGACTTCTTGACATAGGCTTTGTTGAAACTTATTCTCAATGTGTAGTATAAAGTGCCTCTGACTTCTTGTTTTTCTTGTGTTGTATCATGTGCTTGTTGTTTTGATTGTTTGTGTTGACTTCTGTTGTTTAAGCTTTTGATTTGATTTAGGAGATGGCACATGTTGATCCTTATTCTCGTGTGGGAAAAACACTTGCTAGATGCCCGCGCCCATGGCAAAACTTGAAGCGGAAGGGAATATTTTCATAATCAATGGTTTGTTCCCATTCAATTCTACATGTCCATAGAGATCTGAAAGTGGTTTATCCAAGTTGATTGATATAGATTTGAGCATAGTTTAGAATTATTGGATTGCGAGTAAATTCAAAGGATATAGTGTACTCACCAATGACATTTCCAATCTTTTGAATGAGGGACTCTTGCTAATATTTGTGAAAATGGGGAATTCTAGGGAATGGAACCTTCGATAAATAGAGTTACTCCAAGCATATGAAATGCTCTACAAAGGTACGAGGAAAGCATAATTCATTATTCATCCATTGGTCCAATACTCCACATTGTCTCTCAACCGAATATACAAATAGATGAGGAGTATAAATACCTTATGAAAGAGAAAGCTCCCCTTTCCCAATTGGCCACATAATAGGCACATGCGATTGGCTCATATATAGGTGAATTTATTAATGGTCGTGGAATTTAATGTTTGTGGCACTAAATGACAACTTATCCTATTCTAAGCCTAGATATGTGCATAAGGCACACTAAGTATATCTAAGTTAATCTAAATTAATCTAAGTTAACTTAATATTAGTGCACATAGAATATTACATTATGCTCCATGGGGATGCGTCCCCTGCCCTTTTAGGCTCGTCCCCGTATCGGGAATGTTTTGGAAACTCGGGGACGGGTAGGAAATGTCCCCTACCCGTCGCCAATTTGTCAAAACAATTGGCAACATCTCGGAAACTCCAAATTTTGAGCAGGGGACGTCAGGGGATGTCTAGACATCCCCGGTACGTCCAGGGACTTCTACAAGTCCCCTAAGCTGTCTTGGGAACGTCTGGGCATCCCCTGCGTCCCAACAATGTTTTAACTTTTTTTTTTAAAAACACAAAGTTAATAAAAAAGGAATGTGGGGCCCACAAGGACCCCCACATTAGCATTCCTTTCAGTCTTAAGGACGTAAAACTTTCCTGGAATGCTGAAAAACTAGGAAACCCATATTCCTTAGCAAAAACACGTAGAACTCATATTATGATTACTTGCTTGTAAACCAAAAAATCCACTTTTACTAACCCAAGGAAATGAATCTAAAGCAAACTCAGTTCAATAAGGAGTGCTACTTTAAAACTTTTCATTATATTGCAATTAAACATGTCTAGAACCTGAATTTTTGTATGAAATTCTTAATTCAATGATAATCAAATGAAGTCTCTCGTCCATAATATATTGTGTATATATAAGTGTATAATGCATATCTGAGGCATACATACTAACACAGATCAGAGTTCAGTGCACGTTCCTGCAAAACAAACACTTTATTAGTTATAAAAACTATACTCTCTTAAGTGCAATAGACCTGAATGTACATAATCTGGTGATAAGTAACTAAGTGCAGTTTAGAAGAGAAAGAAAATGAGAGATCCCAAGGGATGCAACTGCTTTCAAGTATCGAAAGGGCTTACCAGCCAATTTTAGATATACCTGAGATCTAAACATTCTTGATAATTCTAAATTTGATGTTCACGCGAAGATAAAGAAAAAGGAAGAAATAATAATAATAGGCACAACTATCCAAAAAGGCATAATTCTAATGTCATCCTAAAATAATAATAACAGGCACAACCATCCATATTTCATATTTTAGGACATCCACATTCATATTTTAGGACATCCACATTCCTTCCTTTCAGCTCCAATTTTATGTATTAAGGTTCTATAATGTGTGTGATGAATGTTTTATGATTTATCAATGTTATCATATAAATATTTGAAATTTCCTATATTTTTTATTTTTCCATTATTTTTTAATAGCTGTCCCCTACCATCCCCTAAAAAAAGGCCTCCAAAAAAATCCGTCCTAGAAACACGTCCCTTGTCCCCTGCGTCCCCGTCTTGGAAGCTTGGTGGAACATAGATATTACATTCACACCCCCTCACCCCCCTCCTTAGGTGCAACTTAGGGAGGTCGATAAACAAGGATAAAATTCCTTCAAAATAGGTCCAAAAAACTAGCATGATGAGATATCCATGCACAATAAAGTGCATTGGAAAAAATGAGATATGCATGATGGTCTCAAAAAACACCAATAAAACAACATAATTGAGCGGAGGTGTTGAGATATGTCGCAAGACATCCCAAGAAGCAGTACAACACACATATAATACAACATAATGCTGAAAGGGGATGGGTTGATTGTTTCATGTCCCCTTTTCAAATAAAGAAAAATAATAAAGTTAATGTTTTTAAGTTGTCAAGTCACTCACTTTTTATTAAAAAGGTGACAACTTAATATAACTTTATTATTAAAATAAAAATAAAGGTGACTTTCCAAATAAAGTAAAAGCCAACAATAAATTAGAAGATGGAAAGTCACTTTAGTAATCCCACATGGAGCGCCCAACTTGGGAAAAGGCAATGGTGGTCATTTATCTAATTTCACTTTGGAGAGTTGAATGCATTTGCTTTCACTTTCAGCCATAGAGGACAGAAACCCTCCTTGGTATCCTATTGGGGACGAAACCCCTCAATAGAATTCAGATTTGAGGACGAAAACCCTCAACATCTATTGGGTGACTTCATTCGGAGGTCACATTTGGGCACAAAGACAAATTTTCAGAGCTAGGGCACATTTTCCGGGCATGTTTTCTACATTTTCACTTCGGATTCGCATTTCAAGCGAAGAAATTCAACCAGTGGAGAGACATCTGCCAAGACTTCAAGTAGGGACAGCTAGGGCACGATTTGCAGCCATATCTAGGGCTATCTACACCCTTGTGGGTGGAGTTTGGTGCATTCTAGGGCACGGTTGTTCCAGATCTATACATCATTTTCTTTATCATAATTTTAGAGGCCATATTCAACTTTGTGTTGTCATGTAAATGTGCAACAAGAAAATTTCCAATTTTCAAGCATGACAATGGACCCGTGTGTCAAAAGTTTTCAAGCTTTACCTTTCCAAAACACCCCAAGTCTACCCATTCTTAACACCAAGCCTTACTCAGTCCATGTTATGGTCCTCAATTGGATGTCCCTCCAATCTCCCTTGGTGATTTAGGAAAGAAAAGTCAGCCCCTAAGTGATTTTAGGAGTTTGTGAAGAATGCCAAGTTTTGAGCAGTTTTGGGAAGGGCTACCACTGGCCTTCCCGGGACTAATGCACCCCCGGAGCGGAATGAAGGATCAAAATTCAACATGGAGATGCATTCAAGTGCCAAGAGCATCCAAAAAAAAGTTTTTGGGAGATTTTGGAAAGATCTGGAGGTTTTGGAGCCATTTCAACAAAAGTGGGTTTTCGGGCCTAAAGGAGCATACATCGTGAAGGAGTACCTGAACTTCAAGCAAAGATTCTAGGAGCTTCGTGAAGATTCAAGAGCCCAACAAAGTACCTATGGAAGGTATTTTCCATGCCCTAAATGGTGGAAAAAACGAGACATCGTGAAACATCATGCACCTCCCTAGGCAACTCATTCTTCTAGCGGGCTGGCGGTCCCGAGAAAAAATGGGTCATTTGGAGGTGATGCAGTCTAATTGAAGCTCCAAACCATCACCATTCAACTCATTGGGTGTTTTCCAATCAAATTCATATAAAATTTCACCTCCGAACTCATCCGGAAGCTTGAGTTATCGTCGTTGCAAGTTGGCTCAAGGTAAGAGTTCGATACTTAGCCAATTTTCGAAGAGGACACGTGTTAGCACCAAGAGTTTGGCGGGATTTCATATCCCTTTCGTCCCTTTAGCAAGGGGACACAAAAATGCGCCCAACCCTTTTTGGCCCCAAGACACCAACGTGACCTCATGGATTGCCAGTTTAGCCCCAGGAGCTAGTCGGAGCCTTTCCTCTCACTGCATGGATGATCGCCAAGTGTCGAACCAGGTTCGAAGTGGAAATTGATGTCCCTTTCATCCCTTTAGCGAAGGGGACACAAAAATGCGCCCTCCCCCTTATTTCCACGTGGTTTTTCATGACCTAGTCCCAACCCCGTGAGAAAGCAATCAAAACAGGTACTTCGTCGGACGATTGCAAGAGCTCTGTAAGGAGTTATGAGGCAAACAAATACTCATCAGAAAGCTGAGAAAATCCTCTACATGATGAAACATTTAGATTTTTTAGAAAACACTTCGTGCTTCCTAGGTGAGTTCATTTTGAGTAGGAAAACTCAGTTATCCCAAGCAAGAATATCATGTTTGGAAGAGTTTCAAGAAGAATCAGAAGATTAGACCCATTGCTACCATTTTTCCATGATCAGATGAGGATAAAACATTAAAAATACAAAAATTTGCAAAAAGAGTGGATCGAAATGGTGAAGAAATGAAGTTTTTTAAGAAACCCTCGAAGTCACCAGACGAAGATTCATTCATATCTTTCAAACCGTTCAACGGATTGAGATGAATTTTTTTGCAGACCTCCTCATTTTCAAAGGCCATCACGATGCAATAGACGGAGGGTCAAATGATGCTCCAGATCATTTTTACAAACAAAAACTCATTTTGGTGCCCTAGCTCTCATTCATTGGATTTCCCACCAATATGATTTGTTGAATCGAGCTAAAAACTTGCACACGGACTCCAAACGAAAAACCTATCGTAATGGAGTTAATTTCATCACGATCGGAGGTAAAAACTAGACCTGCAAATTTTGAGCTCCATTAATGGCCACTGACAACTCCGTGCTTGAAGCCACTGCTAGGTGAAAATTTTAAATTTTATTTCCAAGCATTCTGGTGGGTGAAATCAAGTAAAATTTGGGGTACAAGATCGCGACGACGAGATGAGTCCAAAATATGTCCCATCGCAAACCGAGCACCGAAAGCACACTTTCCAAAAATAGTAAGGTTTCCTACATAGGCTTGCTACTTTTGGAAAGTCTTCATCAGAAGCAGTAGTGGAAAGACAATGTGCATCCAAGATAACCCTGGAGGTTAGACTAAGTGTTTAGAGCTGAAAATAGTAAAAATGACCACATACTAAAAATAGTAAGCGGTCCCATAAACACCTGCTATAAATGGTAAGTTGTTCCTGAGGGCAGATTTCACAAAGGGAGCGTACGGGGAGTTGGACATTCAAGTTAGCATCATCATCTGAGTTTGGAGAGGTGGATTCTGACACTTACTAAAAATAGTAAGTCCCCATTTTGGCACTCGCTATTAATAGTAAGTCACACTCAAAGGGAAGTTTTAACACAATGGGACATAGAGGGATGATCATTCAGGTCATAACATTGTCACAAGGAGCATCTTTGGCATCTCTCGTAGGGCATTCGAGATCCATCTTAGGGAACTCGACAATGTCTTTCGACACTCACTTCGTGGCTCGAGTTGCAGGAGTATCATGTGTGAGGTGAAGGTTGCGATCATTGGCGAACATTTCATTCAACTTGGGCAGGTCGGGCTTCTTCCGAGTTCCTATCTCTTCTGAGGGGATCTTCACGAGTCACGTTCGTGGTTATCGTCAGAATCATTCAACAGTGTTTTCAAACACTCAATCCAAGGTGTCTGTGAGCCATCTGAAGGAGTTTCTCAAGGTACAAAGAGTTCGGTGATTCAAAGTTCATCACATTGGAGCATTCCATCGAGTCATCTAGAAGGATCAATGGACTTTATTGAAGGTAGGTTCTTTGTCATCGACAATTCTTCCTTCTTCTCCTGCTCTCTCTCTTCTCCCCCAACTTTCTCTCTCTTCTCAATGTTCTAATTTCATGTTGGGGTTGCACTTTTTCGTATGTCTTAATGTTCCTAATGTAATAAGTCACCTTTATGTTATAAAAAGGGACTTAATGTTTTCCTAAGAAGGCGAAGAGTCTTAAGTCATGTTGAGACATATGAAGAGTCATTGGGGGATATATGAAGAGTCATTTCTCTTCGATAAATTGTAAAGCCATTCCCATTTCAAAGGGTTGGTGATCGATTTTGTAAAACTCAAGAGTGTATTGTGCTTAGAGAGAACAAAGGAGATAGCCATTTTATTCTATTTTCCCCTCACTATTTTTCCTCCATTCCCACATTATGTACAATTGTGATTTTGTAAGCTAATAAAGGAAGAATTTTATGTTTTCCAAGGCATACGAATGTGTACGTCTTTGCACGTATGGTTTCCTCTAGCCAGTAGATCAAACAATCATGTTGTTTTCTTCTCAAAAATGCATGTGTAAAGTTTTCTAACTAGTGTGTGCAGGGCTCTGAAATTCTACCTGCAACATTAGTTCTCCTACCTCTCATTCTCACTCCCTTTCCCGCTCTCTTGACAAAGTCCTCTCTAGCAAGCAATTGCTAGCTTTGCCACAGGGTCAGTGGAGTGCCCTTGTTGGATCCCCGACCACAAGGCCACCACGGATAAAAGTCACTTTACTCGTGCATGCAAATACGAAAGCTGCACCGTTTAAGTAGAGGGACTTCGATTCCCATAAGCGTTGGCAAGAAACCCACAAACTTGTCCACCCGACAAATTTTCTCGCCAACACTTTGTTTCAATGGATTTGGGCTTGGGATCACTTCTTTCCGACTACTTTTGTAAGTTGTCCTTTTGTAGACATTAAATAAATTTCCAGCTCTTGTTTTGGGTTCCAAAAATTCAGTATTTTGGTGTTCTTGCATTCCTAAATTATTATAAATATTTTGGCATGAGATTTGGGTCATTTGAAATCATATTCAAGGTACTTTGTGGCACTTTTGTCTTCATAACAGTTCGCCATACCTAGGGTTTGTTTCAGATTTTTAATTATGTGAAAAACACACATTTCTGTCCTAATATCTCTATTTTCAGCTTGATACAATAAATCAGAATTTCTAGGTATTCCCTTTGGATTAGAAAATCCTCCATTTGGGACATTACGCGAGGATATCTTTTCCAAGAAGCCTCTATCCATCTTCCGAGCATTCCAAAGATTGAGCTATGGCCATATGAGATGGATTTTCAAGATAGCTATGGAAGGGCACTTGAAAAGAATGGTTGTGATAAGGCAAATCTAACAAAAGCTTCTACTTCAGTCAAGGGAGATAAGCATTCTAATGACAGCCCAAGGAATGATGGTCATGTCCCATATTCAGTCCTCCATACTACGGCAGTTTCAGATTGTTGTCAAGAGGGTAAGCACCCTTATAACTTCAGTTCGAATTATGGTGAGGACATCAAAGAACTATTCCAGCCTTGCCATCACTCAGAAAATGGGAAAAGGATGAAGGTAGAACCTTGGGTTCTAAATTGTCCTAAGAAGCCACTATGGGTTGTACAATGAATCAAAGCAAGCAGCAGTGGAACAATTCAAAAATCAGGTAAACCAACTCATACAATCTTTGCTAGCTTCAGATTTGATATTCAAAATGGGATTGCATGGGCCAATACATATGTTATGAGAAATGGAGGTAAATGGATAAATGGTTGCCTTCTAGACAAGGTCCAAGGCATGCTAGATAGGGCAACAACATTCTCCTTTCATATTGTTTTTGACTCAGCTGGTAAGCATGCATTTGAGGAGAAAATTGTGGGTCACAAGGATGGAAGTGTCGAGAGTATCTCAACAATTCCTATTTTGGAAAAGGAAGAAAGAAAACTCATGAAGAATCATACAAGATATGTTGTGAATCCTAACAAAGGGGTGAAGGACCAATTCATAAGTCACTCCTTGGAGCAAAGTTCTAAGCTTGAAGACTTGGTTAAGAAGACAGTCACGGTTGTGGGGACAACAAGTTGCTTAGGAGAGTTCAAGAAGTGTGAGACATGGGTAAAATGGGATCATTTGGTCATATGTTATCAACTTAACATAGTTGGTATAGTTATGGGTAACAAGAAACATAACCCATGGCTCTTGAAGAGTGCTGTCACAAACTTTTGGACTGTTGTCTTCCACATTTCCAGCTTTGCCCCTATACCTTTTGCAGCGATAGAAGAAGGTTTTGTCACCAGAAAGATGCATACTCCATCCACGGACATTGAAGAGGCTTTTGCTGCCAGTACAAGATGGTTTCCAGCCACCACAAGCCCAAGGTTGAATGAGAAAATACAATGCTACAGCCATGGTATGATGTTCTTTCTAAATTCGTGTTTTGGAAGGATAGTACTCTCCTTGGACAGCTGTAGGTTGACAAATATGATGAAGCTCTTTTGGTCTAACATGATGTGTGAAAGGGATCAATTGTGGGGATCATTAAGTGCAAAAATTCCAACACCCTTCCGGTTGTTTGGGAAGGAATTAAGAGTGAGGGTTGATGATCTCCTACCACCCAAGGAAAGGGGGAACATAATGGGGACAGCCATGTTCCGAACTTCCAACTTGAAGGCTGATGTCATCACCAATTCCAGCAGCTACCCCGCCTCATTGACAACCATACAAATGTGTTTGGTCATAAGATTGAATGATGCTGCTGCCCGTAAAGTGTTTTCAGTCATAGCTGGGTTGTTTCCAGTCCCTATACTACTGTCATTACTAATTGGTGCGAAGGATTTCTAGTATTGCAGCTGTTGCACCTTTCTTATGTTACTGATATCCAAGGATTTTGAGTTGAGATTGCTGCTAACAATCACATACAGCCACAAGTTGACTGATTTGAAGAATTCCAGAGCTATATATGACTGTTACACTCATCCACCAACACTCATAGGGTCTGATCCGAGCCAATTTTTGAAGAAAATTCAGTGGGGCAGCATGGAGGCAGCATTTGGAACCCAAAATAAGCAAGGTAACAACAATCAAAAAGAGGTGAGCATAAGTATTGGCATACATTGGTTGAGATTGTTTGATAGAATGGAATTCAAAGATGTAGAAAAGAAAGCAATATTTCAAGGTATAGTGGATAAAGTTCCAAGCATGACTACCACTAAGGAAAGAGAGATATATTTTCAAAGCACTCAATGCACTAAGATACTCCATTGTGGCAATTGTTGGTTGGTTTCGACACACTCACTACTACTGCCCTATGGTGGACACTTGAAGAATTATGTGCAAAATGGAGCCAATTTTGTAAGCTGTCCTTTTGTAGACATTAATTAAATTTCCAGCTTTTGTTTTGGGTTCCAAAAATTCAGTATTTTGGTGTTCTTGCATTCCTAAATTATTATAAATATTTTGGCATGAGATTTGGGTCATTTGAGATCAGATTCAAGGTACTTTGTGGCACTTTTGTCATCGTAACAGTTGGCTATACCTAGGGTTTGTTTCAAATTTCTAATTTTGTGAAAAAACACACATTGCTGTCCTAATATCTCTATTTTCAGCTTGCTGCAATAAATCAGAATTTCCAAGTATTCCCTTTGGGTTAGAAAACCCTCCATTGGGGACATTACAAATCGTCACCGAAGAGATGCGCACTGGATGGGTTGACTCCATCAACAAAGTACACTAGGTGGGATAACAACCACAAAATGCATTGGGTGAGCTGACTACCACACAAAATGCATTGAGTAGGCTCACTACCACACAAAACGCACTAGGTGGCTGATCCACCCTTGAAGAATGCAACGGGTAGGCTGACCACCACACAAAGTGTATGTGAATGGCCAAATGGTGAAGATCTGAAAGTTGCACATGGTTCGAATCCACTACTCGATCATTGAAGAAGCTAAAGAGACATTGTATACACTAGAATATCTCCATACAAGGAGACTCAATCTCTCAAATGAGGTGTGAAAAGTACAAAAGTGTTTACCAAATGAATGCCATCAATCAAGAAATTGCTAGAAGTAGATGTTGAGATGTGCCACCACAAGGATAAGCAAGGGAACTACTTACAATACCAAAAGAAAGCAATATCTCCACACATAACCCCCATAATCTTGAATGGGTGGAGTGGATGAAAACATCTATATGAGTGGAGTTTGCAAAAAGCTGCTACTCAAATCTTGAAGAATTGACAGATCTTTGGCGGTAACACAATCAAGTGAAATGTTGAAGATACAAAGAAATCTCACAAATAGCTAAAAGTTATTAGGGTGGGCAGTAATGGTGATGAGAGAGATGAAGTCTCCAATAATCGAAAAAGGGTGCACGATAAAGCACACATTCCTATGAATATAGACAAGGATGAAAAAACAAAACCCCGTGGAACTTTCTAGATTAGTGTGAATAAAATACACATTGCTAAAAAAACTAAAGAAGGCCATCATTGATTGTGAGATTTACTTCAAACAAGATAGTGCTACTAGGTAGTACAAAAAGTGCACGGAGGTTGCGAATGAAAGGTAGAGGAACCACTCTTGTAGACTCCATAAGGAGCATTGACGACGCTACCACTACTAATTTGAATTTCATCCTAAATGAAAACAAATGGTAGAAGAGGAAATGCTTGCATGTGATGTGATTTGGTGCCACCGCATTTATAGAAAAGTGACAGGTGAGCATGAGAATCGACAAGTAGCCTTTCTCCGTACCCGACCTCCCGAGGTCGTGCCGAGATAGCCGGTGGAAATGAAATATATGTGGATGTGGACAAACTAGTTGGGCAATCTTATATCCTCAACACACAATAACGAGATCTGCGAGTCCAAGGCAAAGAAAGCTCTCCTAACCTGAATTGGCGTAATAGATCGTTCAGATATAATGGCTGCTCGGAGGCTCCAATCAATGTCGAGCTCTGCTGAGATCCTATCTATTGGTTGTTGGATACGTGGAAAGTGACCTACAGGTGCTTCGTGTATATTTCCAGACAAGGTCATACAAATGATGGTGTGAGGTGTAATGAGTCTTTTGGAATTTTATGGGCGATTCTCTGGTCTAGTCCAGAAAATCCTAGCACGATCGGGTGCTTCGTTTAATACTTGAAAACGTGTGATAATGTCCGGCGGAAGTGGTGAGGACCTAAATATGAGTGTACATAAACCGGTGTTAATGTCTGATTGATTAGCAGGCCCATTGGGTTGTGGGACCTGGGGATCACAACCGTAAGTTCGTGGTTATTGTGGACCTTCTATGGTCATGTGAGGAATCAATCTCTTCTTCCGACTATCTAGTAGTCATAAGCTTTTTCAGCTTCTATGTTTAATACTAGGAGTTGTGCGATCTTCTTAGAATACCTTACGGGTGTTCCGCTGAACTTGTATACGTAAGCTTTGTATCTATGTCGGTGAGAAGGTCTCCCGTGTTTGGTTGTGGGACTAATGAATCACAACCAAATGTTTGTTCTCTTTCGGGTTCTTGTATGGTCATATGGATATCTTATCAAGGCAGTCTATAGTTGGGTTGATTTGACCAGAATTTGTATGCTTTGTCATCTTCAATATTCAATTCTCTCAATTGCTCACTAACTGCTTGTAGGTTTGTTGTTGTTCGAAAGACGTGAATTCTAAGACCTTGATCTATATCTGTTAATGTTGTGAAGAAATTTGGCTGAGGTATTATTGGTTTGAATACATAGTCTCTGGGCTCTCTGGGTCCCGTAATTGTCATGCAAGAGATAACTAAACTTAACTGAAAGAAGCAAACTAATTATGAAAATAAATCTACACTATGCTTGTATTCCTTTTTTTGTATTTTCCAAAGATGTGAATTTGAACGAAATTTAAAGAGCAACTATTCTAATATATTTAGATAATGAACAATTAATCTAATAACGGAATTAAAACAAGCAAGGTAGCCAGATGTAGCTATTTGCCTGTGCATTTGTGAATTGATCCTAAATATAAATAACTAACTAATTTAATTGAAAGACCTTCAATCTTACCTCAAAAGTGAGGAATAAATCACAACTTCTCAGAAGCTATCATTCCCCACAACTTCCCTGGTAATATTGAAAGCAAGCTTAACTGAAATAAAATGATTTGCTATTCTATTTGATATATTGTAACTACAATTTTGACGATTCAAACCGGGAGTTTACGAATAGTGGAAAATCTAGTTGTATTGTGACTTGTCCCCTCAGTGTGATCTCTTCGTTCCTTCGTGTTCTCGTGAATCCAGAAAAATGGGAATGTGACAGCGGCAACAAAAGGAGATATTCGAACAGTGGCAACTTGGATGTAAACCAAATAGAATGCAAGTAAGAGAGGGATAGTGCAAGTGAACAGAGCTTGACTATGCGATTCCTATCAGGATTATTGCAGGGATACAACACGAATATACCGAGAGTTCTAGGATCTACTTCTTGTGACTAAACAACAACCTATAACTCTAAGATTATCAAATGAACTTTAATCTAGAACTGAAACTATCTTATGCTAAGCTGACTTGTGTTGAGAATAACAATGGAACAAAATGAAAGTATGAAGATCAAGTGATCTCTAAATTAGAAAGGAAGAAAGGAGCCTTGAACTGAGAGGCTGAGAATTCATGCAAAATCTAGACCTATTAAAACTTATGGAAGAACTTTAAAACACACTGAATAATAAACCATGGAGGGAGAGGGGCCATTTGCTTGTAAACAAGCTTGGTATTTATAGGACTTTCATTTACCAGAGGGTAAGTTTGAATTGAACTCTTCTATTATAAACAAAGAGAAATTACTATTTACCAGTGGCTAAAACTTAAATGCAAGCAAGAGTGGTTGAGAAATGGGGTGCAACTTGAATTTTTACGTTGACGAAAGCGTTGGAACGTTACGAAAACGCGCGCACGTAACCGCCACCGGAAAGCGGGGTCGTGGTTACAGGACCGCCACATTGTCTTGGCGGCGGTCATAGGACCGCCGCCAGCGGTGGTGGCGGTCTCAGAACTAAAGACCAAAATGCAAGGAAAAGAGAGGAATGGGGTCGAACAAAGCATGTGAAGGCTGGATGAGGCATTTTAGGATGCAAATGTATACTCGGTGAGCTTTTCTGGATTCCGAACACCTTGCGAAGAGATCTGAATCATCATTGGGGTTTCGCAACCTCTTTCCTGATGCAATGCAAAGACGCACAATTTGGGTACGTACAGCCACATGCACAAATAGGCATGCAAGGAATTATTTGAAGATGTGTTTAACACTCTCATGCCCGATAGAAGCAATCTCAAATCTCTCATGCTTGAGTGAATGTGTGGAAGAACTCATGTGTCATTCAATATCCTCACAAAGAGGGGAACAAACAAACACACGTGTTGAGCTGCACAAAATGATATCAATGAAGGTGAAGCACATACTCGATAGCCAATGCCATGGTGAGCAGTCATTGAAAAGGATGGATGAGGGAAATAGTGCCTTGTAAGTGCTTACCAATATCTCTACCAAGATGGCCCATGGAATGGAGTATGTGGGAACCAAACCAATTGCGAGCTTCTAAAATGAGCCAAGAACAATTGTAGATGGATCTAAAATGGGGCTTGTAACATGGGAAACAACAGGTGCATCTGATATTGAAGTCAACTCATGATCTAGTAAATCAAATTTTAAAGGTGCATTAAGAGGAATAAAATCAATGCAAGGTGGACTAAGCTCAATAGAAGGTGTGCCCATAGTGTCAATTTGATGTTGCAAATGTGCAATTATGTACTGCAGTCTGCAATGAATGAATGAGTGTGTCTTTGTCGGAGATGAGTAAGAGAAGTAGGGAGGTCTGTGTTTTAAGTTTCCTATTCACTTTAACAAACACAACTTATGATCTAAAATCCATCCCAAGGAGTGTTGACAATGCCACCACAAAAATCGTTTGAAGGTGTGTCAAGACTCTCACATCTGACAAAACCAATCTTAGATTTCTCATGCTTGAGTGAATGAGCAGAATAATTCACGTGTTGCTCAATATTCTCATGAAGAGTGGAGCAAACAAACATGTGTTGAGTTGCATGAAGTGGCCTCAATGAAGGTGAAGCACATGCTCAATAGCGAATGCCATGGCAAACAGTCTAGTGAAAGATTGGATGGGGCAAATAATGCTCTATAAGTGCATCACAAATAACTCTACCGAGATGATCCATGGAATGGAGTCTGCGGAAACAAAAACCAGTTGTGTGCTTCTAAAATGAGACCAGAACAATTGTTGATGGATCTAATGTGGGGGTTGCAATAGGGGCAATAACAGGTGTATTAGATACAAAATTCAAGGCATGATCTAGTAAATCAGATTCTAAAGGTGCTATAAAAGGAAAAAAATAGTGATAGAAGGTGGACTAGGCTCAATGGAAGTTGTACCCATATTGTCAATTTGGCGTTGCAAGTGTGTAACTATGTCGTACAAGGAATGACTGAGGGCATCTTCATTTAAATTGAGTGAGAGAAATAGGGAGGTTTGTGTTTTAAGTTTCTTGCTTTGATCACATCCTCTTGATGTCTACATACTTTGGAGAATAACATGCCATTTTCTGGCTGCAGGTTATTATTAGCTTGCGTGAGGTTGTGGAGGTCTTGGCACAGATCCATTACAATGAAGCAAGGAAAAAAATGGCTTGTAAATGACCTAAAACTGAAACACACTCAAAAGATGAGAGAAAATTCCCAATTGCTTATTATTACACAATTTTACAATTCTTTTGCCCCAATACAATGTTTGGCATAAAATCCTAGATGAAATAGGCCCTACCAGAATATGTAGTGCATGCCAAATGATGCAAAAAGTGATCCCCTAACAAAAATAGGCGACACTTTATAAATAGTGTATATAGATTGATTCACAGTTACAAATATGCAAAAACTAAAAAGTACTATCACGATATAGAGTGGAACTGATTTGAGGCTACAACTGTGAAGAGCATGAAAACATATGCACTTTCAACAAGACTTAAATCCACCGGGCGGATCAAAAGTTATAGCTTCTTGAATGTCCAAAAAGGGGAACTAGACAACACTTTTGGCAAGAATTGTAAATTCTACAAAATCTGGTTGTTGGAAATGGGAAAATGACCCTACCACTGTGTAGATCTTAAAAATATAAGAAATGTGAAAAATCACCCTTGTAGGCCTTCCAAATCAACATTTATGAGCCCTAGAAGAAAAAAAAAGGGGATCAACCCTTGGGGGCTAAAACATTGGAGTGCCTGGTCATATGGCGCGACTGGGTGCTTAGAGCTGACTATGATTGCCTGCGGTTAAGGTACTAGCGGTCTATGAGGTCACATGCACGGTTTGTCGCAGGTAGTTAGTGCTTGCTCTAAGACAAATCCAACCCTAAAAACATGTATAACTTCAAACACATGCAATGAGAGCACTGTTTGTCCTTTCTTTGCAAATGGAGACTTTTTGGAAAGCTCTCGGAATGCTGAATCCAAAAATATATAATCTGGGTCCTCGTTTTACACAAAAAATTCAAAAGTTTCAGTGATCAGCTTTGCTGCTTTTAGCTCTTTGATCTGCAAAATTGCAAATCTTCAAAAAATCCAAAAATCAACCATTCGACCAAACAATCTGGGGATATTTTTAAATTTGTAGTTTTTTTGAACTTTTTGGAAAAATATTGGATGTAATGTGAAAAAACTAGATTTATCCAAAATTTGAAAGAACCCTAAAAATGTAGTTTTGGCTCAAATAAAAATAACTAGTTGGTATTTTTGAAAACCCATAAAGAGGGTTGGCTCAAAAATGTGCTAGGGGTTGGAGAAGTTTTGTGGGAATGCTGAGCTTGTTGAAAGATGATAGAAATACACAAATGCTATCTATGGAGAGTAGCTCGGTACCATGTAGGAATAAGAAATTTTCAGGAAACAAAACCTTTGAAGAATATACTCACATGAAGCAAATGAAACATTTTGCAAAGGTATGAGGAAAGTATAATCCATTATTCATCTATTGATCCAATATTCCGCACAGTCTTTCAGCTGAATATACAAAGAGATGAAGGGTATAAATACCTTGTGCAAGAGCAAGCTCTCCTTTCCATATTGGCCATGTGATAGGCACATGCAATTGGCCCATATAGAGGTGGCACTTATTAATGGTGGTGGTATTTAATGCTTGTGGCAGTAAATGCACATTTCTCTTATTTCAAGCCTAGAGATATGCACAAGGCACACTAAGTATAGTTAAGGTAACTTAATATTAGTGCACATAGAATATCACGACACCAATAATCGTTAGGAAGCAGGGGAAGTGGACTCATACTGGGATTGTTGGAGGTAGATCTTCTATTGGATTAAAAGAAGGCAACCCATGCTTAGTAAAAGTACAGATCTTCTCATAAACCAAGGTCCTTGGAAAGTTTTGTCACTCTCCTATTTTGTTGCAAAGGCTGCCATGAAAACCCTTTCGGCATCATTGAATTTTCCACTGACCCTCTGATTTTCTAGTTTTCTTGGACTGAAACATGGGAGGATTTTTGGTCTTGGAAAAGCACCCAAGTTGCTATTCCTTTTTGTTCACTACGAAACTGAACTTTGGAGGCATTTCCAACTTCAGCTAGCACCAGTATTTTTGGTAAGAAATTTGACCCAGTAATGGCTGCTTTTGCATGATATGGAAGGAAATATTGAAAATCGTCAACATATTTTGGAGGGCTCGTTGGAAACAGCTGATTCGAGGTATGGGTTTTTATTGGAGGATGAGGGAGGAGGGGACGCGGCCATTGTCTCCTTTTAGGGCAGCCCTGTTTCTGATCAGATCAGAACAGGAATTAAAACTGAAAATGTTTGGGTGTGGTGAATATGGGGACTGGTCTGTGCAAGTAAGGGCATGGAAGGGGTCAGAGGGAGCAGGGGGTAGGTGGGATGGAAACCTTTCCAATATGCCTTGTCTCTTAGTGCCACATACGTTTGTTTAGAATCTAGATCATTCTACATTTCAGTTCAATGTGTAGTGTCTGATGACAAGTAGGTTGATTAGTGACAAACAAATAACAGCTTCAGACCAAGTCATAACATATGAAGTTCACATGATATGATTCTAAAGTGAAGGTAAATTTTCTGGATTATAAACAAGATAATTTGTTAGGATATTCACTAACTTTTGCGCAATAGATTGTTGTTACTACATACTAGCCAATACTTTGGGCCCGAAGAAACATCTACAGGTCAGTAAAGCATTCAAATTTTAGTGAGTTACAATCGACTTTATTGGTAGCTGTATTACTTTACAGAGAATCAGAAGTGGAAGAATAAAATTAAATAATTGGAAGGAATTGAAGAAATGCAGGCATGCAAATCATAAATGGATCAAATACTAAAAATTACATCATTAGTGAGGAAAGTGTAAGAACGACACGGCACAATATTACTCTACTATTCTTCATATGTATTTTACACACTAAGCCAATATTCTGGAATGATATTATGAAAGAGAATTGTTGCAGAGAAATATCCTTGTACGTAGTTTATAAATGAATGTTTAGGCTTTAATTCAACTTAAATGTGCATGCGTATAGCCGTATTTTTATTTTTTTTTTTGTGATTTTTAAAATTGTGAACATACACCGTTTAGAAGAAAACAGATCATATGTTGGAAAATGTCAAGCCTCATGGTTTGCACAATCTCCAAAGGGAAGATTATATCGAAACTAAAACAATATGACAGAACCAAAGAAAAATTCAAGGCTGCAATTAGTAAAGCCATTTCCATAATGATTTGGCTTTGGGTATTTTCAAAAGATGAGCATAATGGGTTAATCTTTGTCACATACAGGGAATTTAGAAAAATAATGTTATATTTTATTACTCTTGGACTAAGTGTAACCTATTAGAGGGTAGAGATGGAGACTTTTTGTGGGCTGAAGGTATCAATCCAGGTGTATGCAATGTATTTTTCCACATTGATAAGGCACATTTAGCTTCCACAACTTGTGAAGGTTCTCTCATGTATTTCTTTCTCCAGTAAGAAGACTATATATGTCAATTTCAGGAATCTACAACATTCCTCCCACCATATAGGAGAAGGCATAAAATCCATCTCCCAGCTATATCAGTATGTCATAGGGGCCTGATTACCAATATGCACTCAACCTTAACCAGTAACTCGACTGATGCAAGGCCCCTTCGTCCACTCCTAGACCTCCTTGTCCAATCGCCATATCTCTAAATGGGTGCCAACTAGATATAGACACCCTTGACCAAATTTTATAGTTTTCACACTTGCAATAAATTTCTTTGATCAGGTGATATATACACTTCCATTTTCAAGCATATTTCTTCATTGTTTTATTCTTGTAATCTAGACTGCCCGGAAATGCATGGTGCCCCCATACCAGGCCTGATACGTACCTGGTACAAGTACGGGTACGGTCTAGGTATGCTGCAGGTACATAGCTACAGGCCCCGGGTATGTTCCGGGTATGGAAATCCGTACCTGGGGCCTGCAGGTACGTAGTTGTACCTGCAGCGTACCTGGTCCAAAGTTCCGCCATTTTCAACATAAAATCATTAAAAATAAAAAAACCCCAAACTTAAAAAGAACATAACCTAACCTTAATTCCACCCTAAAAGACACCCCCAAAAACATATTTATACACCCAGCCCCTCTTGTTAATTCACACACTCATATTTTGGCATTTTGCGAATTCTGAGCTTGAAGGAGAGAGAGAGATCTAGTGGGAGTGGAGCTGCAAGTGCCATCCATGAAGATGATTTTGAGGATCATCTAGATGATATGTTTTAGGCTTTTAGCCTTAGGAAACTGAAGTGAAGCTAGTTGAGAACTTGAATGTATTGAGTTATTAACTATTATGTTTGGACTTTATGAATCCATACAAACTCAAGTATCAATTCTCAAAGTATTTGAAATCTGTTTTCATGTTCCATGATTGATTGTATGAGTATTAAAATTCAACAAGTAAGCATATATATATATATATATATATAAATATATATACCCATATATATAATATATATATATATAGGTTTTAAAGGTACCCATAGCAACCCGTACTTGAGGTTTTTAAATTTGCCGTTTCAAAGATTCTCGTATCCGTACCAAAACAGTCTAGCTTGTAATTGATAATTTTTGTCATATAGTATATACTAAAGCATTTGCTACCAAATTTGGTGGATCGAGCAAAACCCAACCGATCAATGCACAATCCGGTGGCTTTGATAAGTTCGGTCCAAGTGGGCCTGTTTTTAATATTTTTCTTTGGATTTTGCCAAAAATGTTAGGAAATAATAGATAAAATATGCAGAATAATTCCTTACTGAGAATCGCAATACTTGAAACTAATATGCGTAAAATATTACAAACCTCAAATAAAAGTGCGAATAAATAACACAACATAGAGAGAGAAGATTTAACGTGGTTCACCCAATTTGGGCTACGTCCACCAAGAATCACTTGCTCAGATTTTATTACAAGCCTCCACTCTCTCAATACAATACCCAGATCCGTTTGGAGCTATGCTCAACAAACTCTACAAAATTCACACCCGAATTCAAAGCACATCTGCAATACATTTGCTTGTCTATCTATCATATGCATAAGACCATATAAATAGACAATTGCTTAATCAGTTTGATACAAAACCTGTGGTATCAAAACCATGGGCAAAAACCGTGGGTATCAAAACAATGGGCAAAAACCGTGGGTATCAAAACAATGGGTACCGAAAAACCATGGGCCCAAAAACAACCCATAACGGTTACCCATTACCCATGGGTTAATAAACCACCCATGAAAATTTGCTTCAGGGGCTTCGCCCCCGAGCCCCCATCAATCGGGGCTTCACCCCCCAACCCCCTGACCCGCTCACCGCGAGCGGCGGACCGCCATAAAAATACCCGAGTGTAACACATGAAAGTGTACCACACTCTATCATGAAATTAGGCTCCACAAACATATACAATCTCCCGCTTGAGATTGATTTCCACCGAGCAAGCTTCTCAACCCTTCACTGTCATCCGCGAAGGCCAACCAAAGCCGAACATAGCTTTAGTTTATCCTCAGTGACCACCTTGGTCATCATGTCTGCAGGATTCTCGACTGTATGAATCTTCTCCAACTTCAACTTATCTTCTTCCAAAGCTGTCAGTCTGATGAAGTGATATCTCAACCGTATATGCTTCGTCACCGGAGTGGAAAGCGAGTTCTTAGCTAGGTGTATAAACTACTGATTATCACTATGCAGCTTATATTCGTTTGCTTATGCCCCAACTCCTCAAGCAATTGTTGTAACCAAATCATCTATTTGCTTGCCTCTGTGCGCAGCAACATACTCACCTCCGTGGTTGATAAAGCCACCACTTTCTGTAGTCGTGAAATCCACCACTTTGCTGCCCCACCTACAGTGTAAATATAACTGTCGTGCTCTTCCTATTTATCAACATCTCCACCATATGTCGAATCTACATAACCACGTAAAGTGGTGTCTCGATCCATCGTAGCACAAAATTGTCCCCATGGTCCCTCTCAAATCTTGAAGGATCCACTTTATTGCTTGCCACAATGCTCTTTACCTAGATCACTCATAAATCTACTCACAGCTCCCACCGCATGGGCAATATCGGCCTCTTGCACACCATAAAGATACATCAAACCGCCAACCGCGATGAGTAAGGCACTTTGGACATCTAGTTTCTTTCCGCTCTGTCTTGGGACACTTTGCTCCTTTGATAACTTAAGATGGCTCGCCAAAGGAGTCCCGACCGGTTAGCATCCCGCATGTTAAACCTATCCAATATCTTCTTAATGTACTCTTCTCGAGATAAAGTCACTTCCGTTCCTTCCTATCTCGAGTTATCCTCATACCAAGGATTTGTCTGGCTGCCCCCAAATCCTTCATATCAAAGGATTCACTTAGTCAGTTTTTTTGAGTACTTTTATTTCTGCATGTTTTTACTGCAACCAACATGTCATCAACATACAAACACAGGATAATATAACTTTCATCCTCAAATTTCTTTGTATACACGCAATGGTAGTGAGAATGACATCTAATATAACCTTGCTCCATCACGAAGCTATCAAACTTCTTATACCATTGACGTGGAGCTTGTTTCGTGCTATACAAGCTCTTCTTCGCCATTTGCACACCATCTCCTCTTTACCTTTGACTTCATATCCTTCTCCGGTTTGCATTGCATATATAGCTCCTCCTCGAAATCACCATGGAGAAATGCGGTCTTTACATCTAACTGTTCTAAGTGCAAGTCTTCTGCGCCACTATTCCAAGAACAGCCTCGATAGAAGTCATTTTTACTACAGAGAAAAAATCTCATCAAAATCTATACCTTGTTTCGTGCAAACCCCTTGACCACCAACCGGGCCTTATATCTTTTCTTTCCTCCATCTTTAATTCCGTACACCCACACCCACTTGTTCTCGCAATGCTTTTTTTCCTTCCGTAGCTTCACCAAATCCCAAGTCTAGTTCTCCATGAGAGACTTATGCTCTTCATCCATGGTTTGCTCCCACTTCTTATTGGCATCTACCTGCATTGCTTCATCAAAGCTCTCTGACTCTCCACTATCAGTGAGTAATAAATAATAAAGAGAAGGAAAAAAAAACGTTTAGGTTTTTTTCTTACCCTAAGACCTCCTTCTTTGTTGGAGTTTGGGGTTTCTGTTGAGTAGGTTCTGAACCGATTCATGGGTCACTTTCCTATCCGGAAGATCCTCTACCACTTCATATTCTTTCTTCGATTCTTACCTGTTTTCCCTATACAACAGGTGCTTATACATGACCTTCTCATTAAAGACCACATCCCTAGACCGAATGATTTTCTTGTCTTTAATACTCCGACATTTAAATCCAAAGTCATCACCACCATAACCAATAAAAGTGCATTTTCTTGATTTAGCCTCTAACTTGGTCCTATCATCCTTGTCAAACATATGAACAAACACCTCACATCCAAAGACTCTAAGAAATGAGTAATCGACTTTCTTCTTGTACCAAGCCTCCTCGGCTATGCCTCCATCCAAGGCACTTGAGGTCCTCTGTTTATCAAGTACACATACAGTGCTCACCGTTTTTGCCCAAAAATAAAGAGATAGTCCTGCATGTATCCTTATGCTCCTAAAGCATGTTCCATTATTGTTCTATTCATCCTTTCTCACACCCCATTCTCACAAAGCGGGTTGTAACAATGGAATCCATCAAATTGCAGAAATCATTACGCAATACTCGGTTCTGGAACCGTCTTTTGCTTGCATGGATTCCATTCTTAGAACAATAATCATCAAATTCATTCTTTGCATACTCCCTCCATTATCCGACTTGAGACATTTTAACTTAAGGCCTGTTTCATTCTCTACCAGGCTTTCCATTTAACAAAAGTATCAAATACATCGATTTGTTTCTAATACAATAAATATCCTTTATCCTCGATAAAGGTAATCTTCCATCTGCATATTTCAAAGATCCAAATTCACCCGTTGAATTTATCAACCCTAGATCTTCCATCATTTGCCATAGCTCCCACTCAAGCTAAAAACTTTCCCTACGATTCAACACTTCAAAACAAACCAAACCAGACTCTCGATACCAATTGCTTTAGGGAATAATAGATAAAATATGCGGAATAATCCCTTACGAATCGCAACAAAGAGAAACTAATATGCGTAAAAGATTACAGATCTCAAATAAAAGTGCAAAATAAATAACACAACACGAGAGACAAGATTTAATGTGGTTCACCCAATTTGGGCTACGTCCATCAAGAATCACTTGCTCAGATTTTATTACAAGCCTCCACTCCTCAATACAATACCTAGATCCGTTTGGAGCTATCTTTGAACAAACTCTATAGAATTCACACCCGAATTCAAAGCACATCTTCAATACATTTGCTTGTCTTTCTATCATATGCATAAGACCATATAAATAGACAATTGCTTAATCAGCTTTGATACAAAACCGTGGGTATCAAACCGTGGGCAAAAACCGTGGGTATCAAAACAATGGGCAAAAACCCGAGTGTAACACATAGAAGGTGTACCACACTCTAACATGAAAACAGCTCCACAAACATAACAAAAAGACATCAGAAACATTGTACATGATATAGTATTAAATATTTTAATATTTCATGTTACATTATTAAAAATTTTATTGTATTTGTCAATTTTGCATATTTATAGAATCATGCTCACACACATGGGTGTGCGCATTCACCCACACATGTGCACACACACACCCATGCATGCACACACATGCCTATGCACAAACACGCGTGTATGCAATCCCACACGCACACACCCGTGGTCATGCACACCCAACACATCCACCCACATGTGAATATGCACACACGTTTATAAACTTTTTCAAAAATTTCAGATATATTTGCCCTCCCAAATGGATCTTGATTTTTGGACTTGGTAACTAAGGATATAACTCCTTGCATCACAAGCTGCTAGTTTGTTTTTAATCTTTTTTGTATTTTAGTTACTAAAACACACTAAAGAGCTGGTATCATCTCTTCTCTTGCAAGATGATTGTTATAATTTTTATTATGAATAATGAAGAGTTCATAAAATGTCTAAGGAATTCGACACTTTTCTAACATTTGAATGTTAAGGGAATACTAATGAAATTAATAACAAGCATGGACATATATGGATTCTATTTAATTTGATAGGAATATATGGATTCTTTAAAGTTTGTATCCTGTTGCAGGAGGCATATGTCAAAGCTTTGGGAAGAGGTATAAGTGGAGCACCTCTCAAGGACTTTTCCATCTATATTGAACACCTCCCAATCATTAAAGAGCGTATTGAACACCATGACAACACTGGTTCTGATTCTGTTGTATGATGAAACAGCCCTTTAAATTGCATACTTTTTTAATGATGATTTAACACAATATGGAAATAAAGGAAGCAAACTTGTGTAAATAATTTCAGTAACATTCATATGCTTATGAGATCTTCCAGTATATAATTTACTGCAAGGGGGAAAGCAGCAGCAAATGATATTTCTTCATTCTATGAAGTAATTCTTTTACCATTTTGCTTATGTCACAGGTACACAAAATAAAATTGGAAGTCTTGAAGAGTGGTGCTATGATAACCAATTGGCAGTTTCTGCTATTTCAACCTACAGATGTGCACTATGCCTCAGTTTGCATGGAACAAGATGAAAAACAATTGCATGGTAGGTTTTGCACTGTGGTCTAAAGGTGGCAAGTCGATTCCTTATTAGAAGGCTGCAATATATTTAGTGTAAATTCTTCCGTTAGAAATTGTTCTTTTAATTTGACCTAAAAGATACGTTTACAACTCTCGAGTGCAATCCATTCATATGGCCATATGAAGACTGTCTTCAAATTACAGATACAAGCTGCAATGCTTAGTTACATTTATCATTTTTATTTGTCCCAAAATGATTAGAGGTTTTTGCTGTTGGTTTGTTGCAGAGGATGAAATGAGTCAAATGAAGATGCATGCTTGGAAAACTATCCCATTAGTAAAGGATGAATCTATGTCTGTCAAGGAGATGATTATAGCATCCACTAATTCGGGCAGCTTTTGATTATCTCTTTGGTGCAAATGCACATGCATTATTGATTCTTACAACAAGAATGTGCAAAGCGATTTTCACTTAGGAGCTTTTAAGGATACTTCATGCTGGTAATGAGGGTTTGACATATCTAAATATTTGCTTGGGAATACCTACAACTCAAGCATCTTCAAGGGCATCTGTCTTATTTGTATTTTCAGCTAAGATAGAGATAACATCTACGAATGCTCTGTGGATTTATGTTTTATGTATCATATACTTGTTTTTTCCCTTTTCCTTCAGATATTAATGGGGTTTATCTTTTTTTCTGTTTTTGGTTCCGTTTTTACATTATTAAAACCATCAGCTTTCGAAGTGATAGCACTTTAGTCACTATAGTGATGTTTAGTAGACCCTATATCCCATTTTACATTGGCGGTGAATGTATTGATTAGAAATTGCTGTTATAGAAATGTCTACAACTAGTGTGCAACAAGGTTCTTTTGTGCTCTATTACTATGGGTCATGATTTGAAGAATGCCTGGAACCCTGCTAGTTACACTGTAGATTTGTTTTTTTTTCTAAATGAACTTATCATGGGCCAATATGTATGATAATATTAGATGAATTATACACTATCTGAAACGTAAGTTACAAAAGCATTCTGGATGTAGTCACGCAAGAGTGCAAAGCTAACAACTTAATGAAAACTTAGGGCAAAAATTAAATTAGAACCATATTACAAATGGAGGGCAACACCATTAGAAATACATTTCAAAATTCCACCAATGATGCGTGATATATTTGTATTTGGTTTTAAACTATTAAGAGGTAACCCCCTATTGAAACATCCCTTAACTACTTATTAAGCTAAGCATGTTGTTTGACCTTGTATTATGCTTAAATATATCGTGTCTAGCTAATGATAGAAATTAACTTGTAGGATTAAACATGCAGATCCAAAGTCTAGGAGGAAACCCGGTGAACAACACTCTAAATGAGAATCTAGATGTGCTATGTGGGGAAAATGTATTGTGAATGATAGAAGCCGGAGTATACATTCGAGTCCTTATGTGATAGAGATGAAATAAAAAAAACAAGATACACCAAGTGTACAAATGTAATGCAAACTTATATTGTACAAAGTCGAGTACAAGATCCGAGTGGTTAGATGTGAGATGTCAATGTACTCCTTATTCTCTACTCTATCCAACAAGAATAAAAGAATGCCTTAATACAAAGAGAAGGAAGATGAAGCATTGCCTAAACCATTACAACCGCTTCATAACAAATCAGAGTCCATTGTCCTCAACTAACATTATCATAGGATTGCACAAAAATGCTAACATTGTAGATTTGCACAAAATTGGTCAATCTCGCAGAGGAGACAAGACCTTGCAATATACACGTGTGGTATGGTGCTGAATCCACCGATGAAGTCGATCATGATGTGGAACATTGTCATGGTGCCGCAAGTTGTTGAATGTTTTAGAACTTGAAGATGTTAGGACCTCTTTGGTATGCACGCGTGCACGGTATAATGTTGAATCAACCAAGTAAAGTTAGATCGTGATGTGGAGTAAGGTCGTGGTGGTGAGTGGTTGAAGGTCCAATATCCTTTTGTATCACATGTACAAATACACTCAACCCGAGGTTATTTTCCCACATTTCTTAATCATCTTTGGCTATAAAATTATACTTACATGCTTCAAAAATACGAGGAATTGATACATAAGTATGGGCATTCAAAATCTAAATAGTTTTCACTCTTATCCCAAACTACTAAGCCAATCTTATGAGACATGTCATAGAGAACATGGATGGAGGAAAATCTTTGGTGTGTTTTGATGATTATTTATCTTCACAAGCTGAATTGAAAACTTATGCTTTGGGAAAGGACATCTAAATTTTCCGATGAAGATAAAGATGATCTCCAATATATTTCTACAAATCTTTAATGGTTTATGCAATAGTTATGTTGTATCAATGATGCATCATACCTTTATGACGAAATATGCATTTGCAAGCTCTAGATTTGTTTACCTAAGGTGACGTATAGGCCTTTTGTTATTAACGACCACATATAAGATTCCATAAAGATTATTAGATTGCCACTTCATTTTTCGTATGGTTAATCTATTATGGAGATCCTTAAGAATTTATTGCTCTTCAAATGATGACCGAGGAGTCCCACGAAGAGTTCTTTTTTCCTCATCCATAGTAGATTGTTACGAGTCCCTTGGAGAGTAGTGAGTATTCTCCATTGAGATTTTGATTTAAAGATATTAATTACAAAGAACAAAGGGTGGATAATTATGGAGTTGGCACCATAAGCATAATTTACAAATGGATGTTGATGATGAATGTCATATAATGTCTATTAAGTATTATCACAATTGGTAGTGGTCGTTTTCCATGATCGTGTATTTTGCAATCAATGATTATCTTTTTGCAATCACATATTTTTCTTATAGTTAAAATTATTACAATACATTAAAATAATGGAGTTGGCACGACACAAATGATAATGGAGGAGACCAAATTTAGGTGGGCCAAGTCTAATTTACCATAAGAAAAAGACATACATCACAATAGATGCTTAATTAGCTACCAACACCAATCTACATGAATCCAATAGAGTTCCTATACTACAAAAAAAAAAACATGGGTTGACATCTCTACAACTTAGGAGAAACAAAGATATTTCCAAATGGTTATGCAAGTGATTTCGTCCATTAGAATTTTTCATTGTGACAAGGATGTTAGTGTTGTCTAAATATAGGTGGTATTTAACAATATTATTTTGTTTCACATAGGTTGTTGGTCTTGAAATCTCAAGTGAGAGTCCTTCTCGACAAACTTATACCAACTTTTGCCACAGGGGCTTGGGTTGTGGTAGGCATGAATTATAACAAGGGTAGGGTGGAGGAAGTGGTTATGGTCATTGGGCATGTTGTTAGAGCCCATTGAGCGATGTCTATATATGAGTGTTAAACCAACATGCTTAATGAAAAATGGTGCGATACAATAACTTCACATTCCAATATCACACATAGTTGATAAACAAACCAAGAGAGGTTTGGGATCAGTGCAACCAAGATTAAAAAAACGATGCTTAATGATGGGGGCACATGGTTGCCATGTGGGTCAAGCTAGGGCTTGTTCAAGGTGATCATATTGCCTATATGAATCATGTGTCTAATGTGGAGCAAAGTGACCTTTATAATCTTCCATGGGTTTTTTTCCTTTTATTGTGACCTTAATGAGAATCTAATAGATATTATTTTTCTCCTCAACGAATCTCTTACAAGATTTGGCAAAACAATGTTTGATTCATTGTACGACCTATAATGGGGGAAGAATGACCCTAACAAAGCTCACAAGGTTGTCCCAAATAGTCTTGATTGGAAGGTAGGGGCATGATGATTATGACTAAACGATGTTATGGCATGTTGGTATCCACCCTACTATGCATGTAAGTTTTAGGATTTGGTTGTTATGGTAAGGGCACATTTAATCAAATTTGGACACTTGTGTGAAAGACTCTCATGGAAAAAAATTGTGGCCCACTCCTTTGGTGGTAGATCAGTACAACTCCTATTTAGAGATTTCTCACCTTTGTTGTGTACTATGTTTTCATGGTGGCGTCTTTCAAAATTTATTATGGAGACACTCTAGTGGAAGACTTTGCAAAAGATTTTGGCTTGTTTAAGGGAGATGATGGAGCTATAGGTATTGCCTTACTAAATATTCAATCAAATTGAATCATATTTCTCTCCACATGAACTATATTTTATGCAATTCATGTTGAGTGTAGGTATAATCATTTTAGTATAGTTCATACTATTCATTTGTAATGTTAACGGTAACTTTACAAGGATGTTTCCTTAGTTATAGGATTAGTGTGAACTTACAAACAATCTATTTGGATCAATGGTTCTTTTTTATTAAATTCCCAATTTGGTTAAGCTATATGAAGCTAAGTCATTTTTTCTTAGGATTTTCTAATATTTTTCAGCTTTGAAGAAAGCATATAGATATCATAGTCAACTTTAAAATAACACTTTAGACCCTTTAGGCAATTAAAAATAATATTATTACATTGTAAGGTGGATGATAAATTATCTTGTTGGAGTTTAAATTTAAATTGAGCGTAAAGTTGACATGATCCATACTCTACATTCAACCTCAACCTCAATACTAAAATCCAAATTTGGAGATGATAGTGAGAAATGCCATTACAAGTGATTATTAGATGTCTTTTGATTCTCTAGGCTACATATTTCACTCAAAATAGTATTATTCTAAAGAACTAACAATAGAGTGCAACTCGTTCTTTAGATTATTTACAAAGTTTATTGGAGGTCAAATAAAAGACAAGTTTATAATTTATTGGAAAATAAGAAATTATTTTGAATGTAGTATATTGCATCCTATTATATAAGATTATTTTCAATATATCCAAACTTAAAAATAAAACATGAAAACTTAATTTCTTACCGAATTTGTATTATTTTCAAGAGAGCTTCTCATATTGTATTCGATTCCCTATATTATCATGGCATTCAAGCATGCTAGATATCAAAGTAATACCAATACACAAAAATATTATTCTTTGAAAAAATTGCATCTTTGTAAATAATTATTAATAGGTTGTAGCACATTCTCTAGATTATTTGTGAGCTTCAAACAATTTGATCAAAGTAATACAAATATAAGATATAATTATAATTTGTGGAAACATACATTATTTTAAAGAAATACTAGTTGTTTGCAATGTATACTTTAAACCATTTTTGAGATTCACGAGTTTGAATAAAGTAAGAACAATTACAAGACTAAGTCATATTTTATTTGGAAATATTGCTTATTTTTAGTAGGTTGTAGTCTATTCTTCATCTTATTCTGGGACTCATACATGTTTTTATTACAATATGGAAATATCTTTGCAGAATTATATATTTTTAGACAATTTTTATTATTTTAAAGAGAGTAGACCACTTTGATAATTTTTGAGATTGCATCTATTACCATAATAATTATACTAGCCTAGACTAGACAATGTTTTTCTTCCAAAGGCATTATGGATGTCAAACAATGGGTTACCAATTGAAACAAAAGAGTAGTCGTGTGGAACAAGTATTTATCCTACAAACGAAAGATAAATTTTGTTGCAAGCTAACATGTGCAATCCTCATCTAATAAAACTTCCCAAATTCAAAGTGTACATAGAAAGCAAACATCATCATGTTTTGACTCTAAACGAAAATATGCATATTTTTTTAGCTCCAATTAAAAAAGTTAAAGTATCTTCCTAACAAGGGACTTGTGGAGGGGGATCAAATTAATGGAAGGGTATGAGTTGCAACCTTAAACTTTTCACATAATCGGTCTTTTTTGGGCACTACTCCAACTTGCACACTAGAGTGACCAACTTCATTGGAAAATGGTGTTAAGAATGGAGTATTTATAACTACCTATAATCAAACTTGACAATCATAATGCATAAGGCTTTGACTCAGGCTCAAGTTTTCCCTAAATGATTAGGGTAAAAATGAGAAAGAACATTTAAGTGTGACCACCAATGACAAATTGTATTTGATCTTTTGTCGACTTAGGCTACTAAGGCGATCCTACGTGCCACTACCATCTCCAAGTTGTGAATAATCATAATTTTTGGACCATCTCCAAGTTGTGAATAATTATAAATTTTGGATGCTAAGGATGAAACACAAACTACTTACCAAATATGCCCCTTAACTAATAATGCTTATTAGTTTTGGGTCATATATCAATGTCACATCAAATACGAACAATATTGATGTTTGATATGTAATTAATTTGACCTAAACATGTAAGAAAAAGACAAAATATTTTCTCAATCTAATTATCTAAAATGTCTTAACTTATATTACTTAACTTTGCAAGGTGAACTAAAATCCAACAATCTACTTCATATACAACTTGAATATTACACCATAAATTAACGTCAATGAATACACATTGCCTATTTTCCTTATCAAATGTTTGTTAAAATAAGAATCTTGTATGTTGTTCTAAAGTAAATGATGCTTATAATTCAATATGAAGATAAAGTAAAAATGCCCATTTATCTATGAGAACATAATATAGATTTATGAGTCAACTGTGAATGCTATGTTAATAGAAATGCTAGATATAAATAGTCTCCAAATTGAACATAAATGAATATAGTGAATATCACTATGAACTCCAATGACTAATAGTGAGGCAAGCTATTCCAATGTGGAATGTTTTGCCAACTAGATAGTGCACATGCAAATTTAGAATTGTGATTATAATGAAATACAAAAATTGGAAATTTATTTAATCAACAATACATGTAGAATCTTTTAAGAAAACATATTATGCTAAAAAACAATACATATGGGGTGACCTTGACAATATCCTTATAAGTTTGCATTCAATCAATCAAATGGAAGTTTTGGAGTATCTAAAATCCATAAATGAATGTCAAGGCATACACTATATGATTGATATCAACACAAATAAGAAGTCTACAACTAATGCTTATCCCATGAAAATGAAATTTCAAATGATGTGATGATAATAACAAACAAAAGTTTCAAATGAACACAATGACAAATTTACAAAAACAAAATCAATGAATAATTCCATAGCAAAAATGATTATAAATCTATAGAAATATGTGTTGATAAGGGATGAAATCTCCCACAATGTTGTGGAGCGTTGCCCAATTTCCTTTAAATAACAAATACAATATAGCCAACTCTTAACAACTTCAAAGAAAAGTGAAATTATGATGGAAAAATGCAAACTAGATGGTTTAACTACTACGATTTAAGTGCAAGTATTTTCTTGAAGAGAAAAAATAGGATAGTTTAGAAAAACAAGATTACCATGTAAACATCAAGGAAAAATGTGCAATGAGAGATAAAGGTAAAGAAAATGTACTAAACTACAAATAATGTTGAACAATACCAATTTAGATATGTAGGTAAAACAATGGCCAAATATTTATCATTATCCACATTAACCAAAAAGAGATCATACATAAATAGGTGCAAGGAATCTAGTTGTAATCATGCTGGTCCATATTCTTGTACTAGGAGTATTTGGCACTTTGTGAGTGCATGCACATTTTACGTAGATTGCACGCGTTAATGCCATATTGCAACACTCACACACCTTCACACCTTTGTGTGCATGCAAAATGACTTTAGGCATACCACACAATGTCTAGATTATGCACATGACATTTAACATGCCTAGAAAAAGCACACACTTCATTCCAATTAGTGCCATGATAAGTGACACTCAAGCTTGCACCATGTGAGAATACCTATCAACACATTGCGATAGGAAAACAAATTGTCACAACTACAAGAAGGTGAACCATCACTCAATGTAGAAGTTGAATTGTTTCATCACCATTCCCTTTGTAGAATCGTTTTATGCTAAGACATATTGTAAACCATTCCATCCTAAAGGGAAAATGTACATGCATGCTTCAACCATCTTGCATTGAATTACCATCTATATTTACATTCTTGTTGAAGAAAATTAATAAAGAAGTGTAACCCCACTTATAAAACTAGAAATGTGCATTCTCATAAATGCACCATACCATATTAGTTCTCATATTTTTCTAAATTCCGCATTTGAATGTGTAACAATTAACTATTGTAATTTTTTTCTATCATATGTTCTATGACCTATTGTTTTGCAAGCTATATTATAGGATTATCCTCCAAGATTCCATCCCCGTTCACATGGTTTAGATCATTGGTACTAGAGCTAGGACTCTCATATTTGATCGCAACAATAGAAAGGAAATCTATTTGGTTATGTTTTAGAGTTTCCAGTATATTATAACAAGAGTAAGATATTTGGTGCCCTTAAGTAATTCTATGAGATATTGCTTTGTTGGGAATATGACTTACCCAACCAAGATCTTTATAGATCTATTATGCCAATAAGTGTGTTATGAGAAGAAACTATGTTATAAATAGAATTAATTCAAAAGAATGTCATACGAGATATAGATACAAGTTTATCCTAGGAAAACCCTTTCAGGTAGAATAACCTAACAACATATGTCATTCATATTGCATTAAATTTGAACCCAACTTACAAACACAACACAATCCAAACACGACTCTAGTAGATGAAAATTTCAATAGTCCATGTATAGACATAATGCATCTACAATACTTTATTTTCCTATTCACTTACTTTATAACATATATGAAATTGGTATATATAACTATATATAACATACACAAATAAAAACCACGATAATTGTTATAACCATTTCTCCTTGTTTTAAGCTAAAGTATCTTCATGATTTAAAAACAATTAAATGCTTTCAAAAAAGCCATGAATTTACTTGATAGAGAACCCCAATATTCCCTTTAATTCACACTCGGTGATTAAATACAAGATGTATTTAGTCTTATTTTACCCACCAAGAGCCTAAGGCGCGCCGATACATCACCCATGAAGAACCCGAGCGCTCACCCAAAGCACATAAGGGTCCATGTTCCTCTTTTATGTGAGCTCTACCAAGGAGTTAGCATGATGAAACATATATATTGCAAATTCATAATAACCATACAAAGATAAGGGACCGAATTGATCTAGATCATAACTATAATGCATAAGTAATTAAACAAGAACAAGAATTAGATTCACCATACAAGATCTAGTATCATAGATGTCTACAACCAATATCCAACCACAAAGATCCATTATATTAATTATTGTATAAAAAAGCTATTACATACACAATATTGTCACCATAAGTCATGCCCGCCCATAAACCAACAACATAACTCTTACAAAACGTGGATCCCTAAACCGTGCAAATCAATACACATACACATACATACATACACACATACATACATACACACATACACACACACACACACACATACATATATATATATATATACATATATATATATATATATATATATATATATATATATATATATATATATATATATATATATATATGGTGGGGAATTTCCTTCACCGCCCATGCATCCTCAAAATAGACGCATGCTAAGAATAGCCATGCGCTCTTATAAGATAAATACAAGAGAATGCAATCTCGCTAATAATAGATTATCTAATAATAAACTGTAGTATAATACTATTAATAACCTCAAAACTATGCATACCGATTAGTCTTCCATTCACCCAAAATATTCTTGCGTATACTGCAAGTCTTCATACAAAACGTGCACTACACTCCATGTCCATAATTACCCTTATCCTAAAAGTGGCTAAGTCTCGAGTCCTTGCCTTCCTTGCACACACCCTGTTTGATTATACTTCCACACGTTACCTACGTGCCCCGCTTCCGCGTGCTCAATACTTATGCACCTTCAATACTTAGGCTATATTTTTCGTCCCAACATTACCCCACACTTGCTTCATTGCCACTCCCGACAATGGGTAATCTCAACTCATCATGAATAAAGAATAAGGAATGAAAGATTAATGTACAAAAGAATAAAGAATACTTGGGCCTTCTATACTTTTGCAGATATAATCAACTCTGGATATTCTACTTTGACTTCTGCCTCTAATTCATTCCACTCACTCAGCGCTTTATTTGTTTTATCAAGGATGTCTACCTTTACTCCCTCCATCTCATCTAATGTCATGTTATCCCCTTCATTTTGTAACACTATGAGAACATTGACCATGCTGGAGACCATCCCTTCCATCACATCCATCTCGCCGCACGATGAATTTACCAATCTCCTTAATTCTTTCCTTATGAGGGACTTGGGCGGCTGCAAGTGCATCATGCTTTTCTTCTACCAATGTGAGCCTCTCCTCACACCCAAGTGCTTCATTTCTTATCTACCTTAAGGAATTAATTTTCTTCTTCCATAGTCCTTATCTTTATTATGATATCGGGGGCACACACATATTCAATGCTAAATCTGCTTTCTTCAATTCATCCTTTAATGCCTGCAGATAGATTCATAACTTGTGATTTTGTGTAAATAGTTCCCTTGGCCTTATTTGGATGCTCTGCATCATCCTTTGGTTTTGGCATACACACCAACCCTTCATCTATTATGAACTTGACAAGTGCGCATACGTAGTGCATCAAAAAAGGAAAATTTTCTAGCACTTTTTTTTTCCAAGTGCGGCCTTACCTTTAAAATATCATCCCCAATTTCTTCTACCATACTTACCAATGCATCCACCTTCGCCTCAAATTTTTCCTTTTCTTCTGTTAGGTGCTTTATCTTAGTATCTTTTTCCTTCTTATCATCCAACAACACTCGAATAGTTGTCTCTTTATCAATATTCCGGCACACAACCTCTACGAGATACCTTTGTTAAAGCATTGTTTACTTATTCATCATTAAGTTATAGGGGCTTTATAGTCACATGATGTGAATGGGGCACCTTCTTCATTCTGCGAGACACACGATTCTTCACATACGTCAAAGTCAGGCTCATCCATATGAGTCTACATGCTCTATGATAATTGCTTCCTTGTGCATGTGGTCGCCATCTCTGCATCCATAAGCTCCCATCCATACAAATCCTTGGGCTCCAAAGTTCTTTGGAACCACACGTATGATCTTGCTTGTATCATCAACATATCCAACTGCAGTGTCTCATAGGTTTCTTCCTCCTTTCCCTTTCTTGAGGGCTTACCTTATGGAACATGGATGCTTGAATCTAAACTGGGATTTCACCGTCTACATGTCGTAAGAGGCATGCGCCTAATGGCTCATTCTTATCTTCACCTATCTCCACGCCAATGGCCCCACTGTCTATATTATTCTCCTTCAACTCTTCTCAACCATGTTGCAGCTCTTCTTCTTGAGGCTCTGTACATCCTCGGTATGAATAAGAGACTTCTACACATTGTCTTCCGATTTCTCACCCTCATCATCCTCCTTAGTCGAGATGTGACTACGCCTTTTCTTCACTGGTTTGAACTTCACAGAGAAGTCATTGACGACCTCCTCAATGGTGTGAAGGTCCCATGCCTTGAGTTTTGGTCCTTCTCAACACCCTTTTGTATTGTGGGTCCACAATTCCCTCTCTAATCTCAACTATATTTGTCTTTATTCCCACGTCTTCATCTTCTTTCCGTAAGGGAGGGGTTACCTCGCACTCTCTTTTCTCTCATACAATGGGTTGTTTCCTCCTATGATCCAAGCCACCACTGTCTTCTTGCACATGTTCCTCCTCTTGTCCTTCCTCACTAAGGGGAAAAGTGTTTTCTTCATCTTCAAGTGTGCCCACAATATACTTTCCTTTGGGCGGTCCAAGGAGCTTGAATTCATTTTCAACATAATTCCCATTTTCTAACTTGGGCCTCAAGTAAATGTAAACAAGTCCTTCCCCAAACTTCCCAATGGCCAAGCTCTTAAATTTAATGTTAATATCATCTGAAATTAGTTTCTCAATGTAGGCAGACTTACTTGGGTAAACGTAGGTTTTCCTGAGTGTATGGTAGTCACAATCTACCTTGTTTGCGTTGAATAACAACCAGCACGCATTCGAGAACCTATGTAAAAATACCTGAAAGTAGCGCACAGTGAAGGCATAGGGAGCTAGCGCACAGTGAAGGCATAGGGGAGCTTGCACCAGGGGCTCCACTTTTCCTCCTTCATGCTAAAACACGCTATACAAAAATGTTGATATACTACAAATTGTACCTTCTTTCCCAATACCAAAGGAAACTCCTTAGGTATTCTCCATTCTTTCAAATGAATGCAGTGTAGGTGCTCATACCACATTTCGATATCTGCTTGAAGGGTCCACTCATGGATCCATCACATGTGTACTTTTCAAATCTCTCAAAGAGACCTCTTTTCTTCTGGGTATTGCCATATTTTATCCTTTGGCCCATTGGGCACTCCAATTTCAACAAAGATAATTGACAAAAGGATCACACTAAAACTTATCTTCTCACCTTGATGCACCTCCTCAATAATGGTTTCTGCAATGAAACCAACCAAGTTATACACCACTCCTTCTGTCATCTTCTTTGCTATATGCAACCATGCCTTATTTACCTCACGTGACCAACGCTCTTGATTGTTTATCTTGGTAAGAAGGTGCACTACCGCTTGGATAACAAGGTACTTCTGCAACTTGGGGATATCCATTATGTTCCCCTCCTTTCATGTATCCTAGCACTTTCTTAGTTGCTTCTATGGCCTCCTTGTCAGTGAGGTCACTATTAAGTTCTGTACCCAACTCCTCAATCCTGTCAACCTCCCAATCAAGGGCACGGTAAGCCTCATTCGATGCCCAAAAAGTAAAATAACTTCTCATGGACTCTGCTCATCAGCCATTAATATAACCTTTTGGGTTTTCCAAAATAAGTAAGTTCATACAACTGCAAAACTCCTACCTTTGATAATAAATTTTCACCCGCATCATCATATACCACCATATCATTTTCTATCCTCATGGTTGTTTTCACTATCAACAATTTATCCAATTCATCCTTGTTGTCCTTGGTTCTATGATTATAATCACTTACCTTGCAATGTCGAACATGTGACTCCCAATCGCGACCCATAAAAACCCCTTCTAGATATTGCATTTTGGAAAATGATTCTGGGGAATCCTCTACTTCAATTTCAAGTTCCTTTTGCATTTACTTCTTTCCTTATACCACTCCAGTGCTCGTTTAGGTGCCATTAGAACAATAAAGGTGTGTTCTTATAACTTATCCAGGATCTCTACAACTTAAAATCCACATGCCCTATCCAATTCCGCATGCCCTAGCTCAAACTCAAACCTTAATAGCGATTCCTTTCTCCGCATGTCATTGTGTCACTTAAACAACTTCTCCAATGGAGCACCAACCAATCCTCATGTGCAAAAATTCTCCTAGTTTAAGTTCATATTACAACTCTTCGCACTTCACAACTCATTTATAGCTCTCTCTACTTCAACTCATTTGAATTCTCTTGATCGCAAAGGTGAAAATGATTTCCAAACTTTGCTTACTATAGTTTTTGAAAATTCATCCACATTTATTGCTCTCCACCTACCACCGTACTCAACATTAAATTGGCATTTATTTCCTTTTTCTCGTGCTTATTTTTCTCGCGCCCACCATAACCTTCTAGCGTGCCTACTACTCCTTTTCCACAAACCTCCTTTCACGCCCCTCTGTTCATGCCCAAAGTACCTATCCATTACATCCTTTACCAAGTAGTTTCCCATGCCGTGAACCTACCTCGTGTTATACTGTGCATCCATCCATCCATACATGGTCTTCATTCATGAGCAATATATTTGTATCCGAACCTTTACTTCAAACACCTGTAAAATATTTCTCTATGCATACCCATCCCGTTTACACTTATTACACACAAACACTTTCAAATATGAACTAAATTAGAATCATCTTCAAAGCATAGAAAATTTGAAAGGAAACACATATAAAGGAATTGAATTAAAGGAAATCTAATCTAATGGAAATACTACCTTATTACAAACACCAAGAAGACTTATTTATAGTAGGGTTTTAACCTACTCCCATTGAAGTAACCGGGAAACTTTGTCCCATCCAACACCTGTAACTAGAAAGCACCTGAATCAAGTATGTAAGTCACAACATACGGTCCCAACCAATGCACTTGGAACTTCCTAGGATGGCGCAAAACTTAGAATCATACAAAAGGACAATCTGCCCAATCTCAATCTTCTTGTTCTTATTATGGCGATCATGACATGCCTTCGCCTTACCTTTTTCTATCTTTTTGACTCCAACGAGCTATAACATACCTCTCATCCAGCTACATCAATTTATCAATCCACTCTTCAAGTTCTTGTTCATTAGCCAATACTCCCACACACACAATACATAGGGGGGTAACATGAATTCCACTGGTAAAACAATCTCCACACTAAACACCAATTGAAAGGGTGTGGATTTTTTCAATCTTTTATAAGTTGTCATGTATGCCCAAAATATAACATATAATTTATCATCCCAATCCTTTCTTCCAATATCACAAATTTATCTCAAAGTATAGTTTAGTATTATTTTGAATTAAAGAGTCCCATTGGCATGTGGATGATAGGGGGTTATCTTGTGATGCACCACCATGAACTCAGCTAACATGATCTTGATAGTCTCATTCAAAAAGTATGTGCCCCTATCACTTGTCAAACTCAATGGACATCCATATCTACTTATAATATTCTCCCATAAGAACCTTTCTACTGTAGCTACTGTGAAATCCTTTGTAGGAGCTTCTTAATCCCACCTTGTAAGATAATATGTACAAGTTATAATATAGCGAGATCCAATCATGTGCGCGGGTGGGAAAATAGGACCCACAAAGTCAATTTCCCACTTCTCAAAAGGTTCCACACTAGTTATAAGCCTAAAAGGAATCTCATCTCTATGCCCAGGATTTCTAAGGCACTAAAAGTGGTCACAAGCCTTACAATATTCTATACAATCCTTGTAAATTGTTTCCCACCAAATTTCTACCAATAGAATTTTGCGTGTGGTGGAATTTTATTCATAGTGACCACCTACAATTCCACCATGAGCTTCCTCCATAATGGAAGTGTGCTCATGTTTAAGTACACACTGACACAAAACCTCATCCCGACCTAACTTGTAAAGATCTCCACCTATCAACATATAGGGTGCGACATGTATAGCTAGTTGTTTCTTCTCTAAGGCCTTCATGCCTTCATGTGCCACACCAGTACACAAAAAGACTACTATATATTCTAAATCTAAATAAATGTGCATTTGAAATTGTATCCTCAATGCTCAATGTGCATCCTCACCCGAAGTTAATCCTGAAAATGATCTCGGTCCTAAGTTTCTCTTGCATGGCTTCACCACAATTGTAAAGTCAAACTACTAGAACAAGATAATCCATCTGCATATGTGCCCATGTAAAATGAGCTTATTGACTAGATACTTCAATGCCATGTGGTTTGTATAGAATACAAATGGAGTTGCCAACAAATACTTCCTAAACTTATGCAACACATAAATCATAGACAATACTTTGTGCTTTCGTAGTTGTGTAGTTCTATTCAACTAGGGCCAACTTCCTACCCGCAAAACAAATAGGGTGGTAAAAATACCCTCTCCAGGATGTGCTAATACTACACCAATGAACATGCCGAGGTGTCCACATGCACATGAAATGGTTTAGTCCATGAAGGAAAGCGAAGAATAGGCGCATAAGTAAGCCTTTCCTTCAATGTCTCAAATGTTTGTCATTGTTGCGCCTCACCCCAATGGAACTTACCTTTTCTCTTCAATAATTATTCCAAGGGTGCGCAAAAGTTGACATAACCCTTAATAAACTTCATGTAGTACCTTGTGTGTCCAAGGAACCCACACACTTCACTCTAGTTAGTAGGCTCCTCTAAGCCCAAAATAACAACAATCTTAGCATGATCTACCAAAAACCTTCCTTGCATATGATATGTCCCAAAAGAGTTCCAAAGGGTGTAGCAAAAATACACTTCTTGATGTTGAGAGAGATGCTCAATTGCACACCTCTCAAACATAAGTCTCAGATTGTCACAATGGTCTTTAACTAGCCCATAAACAGTCCAATCATCTAAGTAAACCTGTAAGAACTTATGTATGAAATCCTGAAATGCTTGTATCATAATGCACGAAAAATTGTAGGCACATTCTTTAACCCAAAGGGCATAACTATGTATGCAAAACTTCCCCACTCTGTGGTAAAAGTGGTCTTCTCTTTATCTTCTTTTGCAATCCTCACCTGATGATATCCAGAGAATCCATCAGTAATAGAGTAGATTTAGCGCCCTACTATGCCCTCAAAGACCTCTTATGTAAAAGGTGTGTGAAAAGGATCTATGAAACAAACAACATTCAACTCCCTGTAGTCCACACATATTCTTATCCTGCCATATTTCTTGATACTTATCACCATTGGGCTAACCCATTATGATTCCTCTATGGGCTCAATGATTCCAGATTTCAACATCTTGTCAATTTTTCCTTCACTCGATGCGTAGGTTAGGATTCATCCTATAAGGCCTCTTCCTAACCGGGTGCGTACCTTCCTTCAACTTAATTCTCATCTTGTCCAAAGATTCATGTACTCCTTTCAACTCATGATATCCTCTAGGGAATAAATCCTGGAAGTTATGTAGTATCTTAATTATCTTAACAACCTTTGAATCAGACCAATAATCACCAATGGTAGCCTCTTTAGATTCAACATTTGTTCCAATGTTGACCTTCTTTGTCTTCATAGGCTCATGGTACATGCACGCCAATTCATCTGCACTATCCATGAGCTCGCATGTAGCCATAGTATGATCAACATCTAAGTTCTTGACCTCTTCATCATCTATCATATAAACCATCTTGCCTTTTTCCTTCACCAACCATACCCATCCAAGTTATTCTTCATCAATCTCCTCTTCTTCAAAATGCACCTCGAGGTATGATTCTCCCAACAACTCCTAAATGAGTTCTTCAACTTTTGCACTATCTCCCATAGTCAAGCACTTCATTATCTGCAATGCCTCATTCACAAGTGGTTTAGTAGAAAAGTAATCAAAGGTCTGAACCATACCTGCAATCAACTTTGTCTAGTTTCTATTCACTTTATTCAATTATGCATAGACATACCATGCACGTGCACAACCTCGCAAGGTGGAATAGAACTTATGCACCCATATTGAAGGTGGTAAAGCTTCCTACCCCTGTCTAGAGTCTCTCACACTTCTAAACGTGGTGCTGAACAAGATCCTTCCCGTGAAATTCATAGATTTGAGAGGGTACTATATGAATGAAAATGAACACGTGATCTTCAATCGCACTCGACCCCTCGAGGTTGTGCTGGGAAACTGATTTTGAATGTGTGTGGCTAACTATAGGAGGATCAATGACTAAGATCTGGTAGTGTGATCTTTTGGTAGCTGAATTGGCAAAGGGGAGATTTAGAGGCTATGAATGGGTAGCGTGAATTCCTATGATCCGTTTTCCTAACTTGGATCTAAGTGTTAAACTAGTTTGAAGTTTCCATGTAAACTAAATGAAAGTAACAATTTATGCTATTGCTGAAAGGAAGCTAATCTAAACAAATCACAAAAATATTACAATCACAAACAACAATTTTCTTCTATTCTAAATAATGAAATCTACTTCTACACTAAAACTAAACAAGAAAAATAACTCGGTGTGGTTATTCGCCTATCTTGAGTGTGTTGAAACTAAACTAACTTAAAACAAATTTTTTTCCAAATAATCTATGATGTATAGACAACCTCCTATAGTATTCTCTCCTTCGATCTACATGGATTAGAAAAGAGGATCCATCACCGGGGATTACTATGAAAGATTCAAACCCTCTTGGAAATTAACTAATTACTTGCAAATGAAAAGAATTTATTTCTACTCTATTTGATATGATGTAAGTGAAATTAACAATTTGTAATTGAAAATTTGATAAACGAAGCGAACAAATACATAACTCCAACCTGGAAAAGCTAGAATCTTGGCAAATCTAGTAGTATCAGTATATGTTCCCTCAGTTTTTTCCTTTATTTCTCTTAGTGTTCATGGGAGTCCAAAGTATTGGGAATTCAAAGAACAACAACAAGCGGAGGGCACTTGAACAATGGCAGCTTGAAGTAATCAACGCAATGCACGTAGAAGAGAGATAACACAAGAAATCTGATCTTGGCTATGCAATTGCTAGCAAGATTATGACAGCAAAACAATACAAGATGCACAAAATTCTTAGGCCATTTGCTTGAATACAAGCATGGAATATATAATAATGGAGGATGGGAGGTTACTTCATGCACAAGGCAAGAAGAGGTAGTTCTAACTAATTAAATCTTATTTAAAATAGAAGGAGCAAGGAGAACCAAGCAAACAAAGCTATTTTTAACCAATTTGGCTCACAAACGCATGCAAAAAGTAAATTTAAGTGAACCGTTGCATGTTTAAAACATGCGTGAAGAATCTAGAAAAAGCGGCAGGACCGCCGCCTGCTGGATGGCGGTTTATGAACCACCACCCAGGCAGGGCGGTGGTCCTGGCACCGAAGGCAAAAACAAGCACAAAAAGAGGTGGGGAGACAAAAAAATGCATGGAAAAGTTTAGTAAGGCCATCTCGGCTACAAATATACATTGCGAATGGGTTTTGGAGCTCGAATACTTTCTTGAAAGGATTCTGAATCATCATTGGGGATTCTTGTAACCATTTTCTTGACAATGTAGCACATGTAATTTTGGGTGCATACATATTTCCCCCTCGAGAAGCATCTTAGCCATGAAAAGGCGTAAAACGTAGAGTCCAAGTATGGTGTTCCTGAAATGGGAAGTTATAAACTATAGTTGACACACCCGTGTGTCGAAACATCGTCATCCAAGCTCCCGCTTCCTGCAAGAAGAAGAAGAGAATCAAGTGCAGATAGATAAAATATTGGAAAATAAACACTAAACCAATTACGACAAGAGGACCTACCATTTACGCGGGATGTAGAAATATACCTGCACCAATGCTCCATCCTCAGTAAACACATACACTCAAAACGAGTTTAAAATATATATATATATAAACAAACTCATTTTTCAATTCATTTGTGCATTGTTGATTTGGTGAATTTGGAGCTCTAGACCCACGTTGACCATTTCTAATGCGAATATAGCCGAAATGACCATTGCGAGATAATGATCATGCCTCCACGAGCGGGAGATCAACCGACACGTTCTTGGGGTTAGTTATTTCCTCTTTTGTCTTTTTTTGCCCTAGATGTTAAAATGTTGAAAAGTTCACCTAGGGGACATTTCAAATTTTCTTGTTTTAAGTGAATCTTTAGGGGGAGGGTGCCCATAGGGCATTCTTTCATTTGGTCAAAAAAGGTCATTTTTGAAAATTTTAAGGTTAAGGGCACGTTTTGGGAAATCGGTCTAGTTAGGATTGCCCTTGCCAGGGTGGCGGTCATGGAACCGTCGCCCCGCTCTGCACTAGGCGGCGGTTCTAAATAGAATGTCTAAAATGCACCTTAACTTGATTTTTTTGTGTTTTCAATATTTTTCTATGTTTTTGATGAGCTTATCATGTGATGTACATTACTAACTTGCTCTTTTCTCATGTTTTAGTGAATAAGAAGGAGGAATACATACTTGAGAGAGAGAGAGAGAGAGAGAGAGAGAGAGAGAGAGAGAGAGAGAGAGAGAGAGAGAGAGAGAGATTTTGAGAGAGAGAGAGAGAGAGAGAGAGAGAGAGAGAGGAGAGAGAGAGAGATAGCATTTGGAGGGATGCCCCAGTGCCCCTTCTCCTTCCACCACATTCTCAGTGTGACTTGTTATCTTATTGGGATGAAGACCAGAACACTTTCCAGTTTCCAGGTGTTAGGGGTGAGTGACTATCACTCTAGAGGATGTATACCACATCCTTGGACTCTTGATTCTTGGGAGACGGTTGACCTTGGAGACAACTGGGTCTAGGGAAGCGATGGCATAGTGGGCCACTTATATGGGAGATGTTGTTGTCTCATCTGGCTCGAAGAAGGGGATGAAGGTCCGTTCTATTGCTACTACTCCTATTCCTATCCTTCGGAGGGCCATCATGGGTATCCTATCCTCGAGACTGATCGGGACAAAGGAGGAGATACACTCTTATACTATTGGGCTCCCATCATTGCACAGATTGAGGGTCATGGCCGTAAGTATGCATGGGGGTGGATATTTTAGGGACTACCTACCATGATTTATATAGGGTAGTTAGATTGCATGGACAATCGTTGAGCCACCCCACTCTTGTTATGAGTTGGGTTTACGAGCGTTTCATCCCCTATGGCAAGGGAGTACTAGTGTTAGATCCAGGGGCTGTTCGGGTAGCTAGATGGACATGTATGTCGGTACTTAGGACACCACATCAGCCAGTGGCTTCCTTGACTATGACAGACATGACTGTTACACCCTACCAGACATGGCATGGATATGGGGAGTGGAAGTTACGATGGTGGTGGCTTGCTCTTCCATGAGTTAGCTAGTTGATAGAGATGGGAGATTAGAGACTCACCCATTTGACTAGGTACCTCAAAGCCAGCCTCGGCCTACTATACATTGATGTGCTCCTTCCCGTTGCTCCATTTTATAAAACTATTCAGGAGGCTCAGAGGGGTCCTAAAGGGGATTACAATTGAAAGTGGTTACTCATGGCGTGCTTATTGCAGTTAGGTGTGTGGTCCAATCTTGGTGAGTAGCTGGTGCCCATCGAGCACCTTTACTTTGGATCGTGGCTGTTCCTGCTCATAGTGGGGAGGAGGATGAGCCGATTGATTTGGACTCTGACTTTGAGGAGGATATTGGAGATGATATGAGGGGTAGTCAGAGAGGAGGATGAGGGGGAAGGACCTTCGAGGGAGTAGAGAGTGACCCTGAGTGGCATGACACTCAGGAGATCCTCAGAGCAATGCATGAGGAGGCGAGCAGAGAGAGAGAGAGAGACACTGGTCTCGGAGGAGACACTTGGAGAGGATGATGAGTCTGTGATTGGACAACATCATGCCTCTAGATTCAGTGAGGCTCCACGCCTCCGTAAGCACTTTGGCAGAAACAATCACTAATCCCACATGGATGCCTAGAGACCCGAGTATGTTTGATACTCCTTTCTTGATTTTGTCTATTGATTTTTGTATGTTAGCTTAGTATTCTCCTTTTGACTTGCATTCTGTGATTTTCTAGCTCATTATATCTCTCTCTTTTTGTTCTTTTTTGCAGCATCTGCACACGAGTGGTGAGAACTCATTCATTGAGTGTGTGTGGACACCCTATTGATCCCCTCAGGGAAGACCTAGGTCAAGTTGATTGTATATTTGAGACAACCCTTAGCCGTCGACTGACATACCGACGTGTTCACTCCCATCTGGAAGGTGGCGGAGATAGTGACCTCTCTTCATACCTAGGTAGTTAGATACGAGACTGTTGAGCATCTCATGAGACAGCCCACTCTCACATCGAGGATACAGGTAAGTGGGTGCCACCCTAAGAATTCAAACTATTCACCCATTCTCAACATCATCGTAGCCATAGTAGGAGCCCTAGACACGGTCGTGCACCATCCGAGGGATCCCACAGGGATTGACAGGCCATTGGGCCTTTATTGTTTTGAGACCATTTTTGCTCATACGATTATTTTTTTGTATCTTTCGGGCTCATTGTGAGCATTTTGACCATGCCTAGTGCATGATGAAATTGTATTTAAAATTTATCTAATATGATATATACAGACTCTTATTTTTGGTTCGGTATTCCATTGTATCTAAGTTGACTCTCTTTTGGCTTATCTCTCATGTGTACTCTAGATATTTAGAATTTCCGCTTTTCTATGCTTTTCTAATGTATGCAATGGATGTGAAATGATAACAAAATGATTTCTTTTTGTATTTCATAATGCTTGATATATGATGATGCAAACACAATGTGATGTTTGAATTTTAGTTTCCTTAAGCAACCTTCGATACCTCATATTGTCTTGGAAAAACGTGGTGAAAAAATGATATGATAAGAAGAATGAACTTTCCCGCTCCTAACTCCACGCAACCAGTAAGATGTGAGGGCTCATCACCAAGAGCCAGAAAGGGCACAAGTTATGAAATTTGTTGAATAGTAATGATGAGGGAAAGACAATGGTCTGACAGGACCAAATTAGACATTACAACCTCACCCCACTCAAGCTACCTCATAGCTTAGAATGTGAATTGCTTTGCATTTTATCTAGACTTGGATCCATAGATGGCTACTTGGTTGAAAAAATATGGGTTTGGGGTTTTAAGCTCTTTTGGAATTTTGGACATCTAACTCACTTTGTTTTTGATTTAAGAACTCACAACATTTGGGAGAATTATTTGTAACTTTCAAGTTTATCAACGAGACCCCCTACTCCTTGCCCCATGCTACCAGGAGGAAGCATGGGCTCATCACCAAGGATAAGGAATAGGTGAGTAAGGGAATTTCCCTCCTTTCCCAACCCTACATCACTAGTAAGAGATGCAGGCTCAACACCGAAGGTTGGTAGGGAAAGAAATGTGTAAAATAAAATTTTTTTGTGGATTTGCATTTGACTTACTTATCTAGACAAAATGTTTAGTATGTTCTTATTTCCAAAGAGATTTTCATGGGATAGATGTGACACCATGAAGCTTCTAGAACAGACTATAGGCAAAGACACCTAACCTAGAAAGAAACTATAAGCATAACCAAGTATGCAGGCCTTGGTATGATCACGGTCAAAACTTTGTCTTATCTTGCTTGAACTGATGAGATGATTCAGAAATAATTGATGATACTATGAAGATTTGAAGAGATATGATTTGAATGTTTTGCCAATTTTTTCAGAAGTTTTTAGGAGTTGCTATAAGAATAAATCCCGATCAATTTTTTTACAAAATGAATTGGCGTGATGAAAATGCAATGCAGATGCAATAATGTACATATGAAAATGTAGGTGAAACTACATGTCATGATGCCTAAGGTTAAGAAAGTTGATGAACATAAAATTCTTCACCCCTAAAAGTACATAGCAGAGAACCATTATCCTCAAAATTTATGTTCTTTTGACAAGGGCCTAGCATTCCGAGTCTAAACTTACATCCCTTTCCAGGAAGTGTATATGTTCAATCATTAAAATCATTTTTATGAGAGAGGAATTTGTGTACCTCGTCACATTCTTGAGAAATGGTGTGTGGGTGAGCATGACTATGCTGCTCAACCTTGTTTCCTATGTGGAGTGTTGTGTTTATCTTGTGACACTTGCTGAATGATGAGGCCTTGCCCCATGGATATGGAAAGCTTAGTTTCAGACGCACATGGGTTAAAACCAAGGTTTAGAATAGAACAACCCTCAGAGATGGTTTTGATGGGCATCATTTTAATCTCAAATTCCATTCTTCATTTGTTAGTTCTATCATGTTTACACCTATACCTAGGTCATCGAGGAAGAGATGCTAAACCGAGAAGACTACCCATTCCCTGTGGTTCAAATGGGAGGAAGATCGGATCATCACTCTCTAAGAGTTTCATAATTCCCGCTGTGGTCTTAGTGGACATTGTTTCCATATATATTGATTTACCCTTATCTGTTTTTGCCACCTCAAATGTTTTTGGGTCAATGAATCCAACCTTTAGAAAATATGGGGTGACCGGGACTAACTCTTTTATTGGAGGTGGTTTGTTTAATTGATTTGCAGGAAGTTCATACTCCGTATGGGATACTTTCTTCTTCGAGGTTTTATAAGTGTAGATAAAAGGGCTTAGGATCCCTTGATCAATGAAGACCTTCCCCAAATGGAGGAATCTAATCTCCTGGAATAGGGTAGAAGGGATAGCCTTTATTCGATGAATCTAGGGTCTCTCGAGGATCATGTTATAACTTGTTTCCTTATTGATAATATAAAACTTGGTCAAGATGGTTTTTAGACCAAGTGTGACTGGAAGAACTATGTTTCCAATCAAGGTCGCTTTAAGACTATCATACCCACGTAACGTGTTTCTTGTAGAGGAACAATTCATCTCCCTATATCCCAACTTCTGTAAGAAAGAGAAAGGAACCACATTTATAACAGCCCCATCATCAATCATGGCTCTCTTAATGCAATTGTTATAAACCCAAACTTGTGAAAATAAGGCAGGATCACCTCGTTGGGAAATTTCAACGTCAGATGGCATCTTTTCTATATCGAAAACAAACCCAATATCCCTATCATTTTGTCACGAGGATGTATGTCAAAGTCAATATGATTTATTTGAGTGCTAAGATGTGGCATAACATGGATTAGATGACCAAGACCTAGTCCATTAAGTAAAGTAGAGGGATGCGCAGTGAATTCTTCAAAATCTAGGAAAGGAATGTGAGAAAAGATCTTATTCAAATCCGATATTAAATCATAGGATCCTACCGGTTTTGCGATTGTAGGAACATCATCCTATGGCAAGGGAAGATGGGGTAGGGATTATGAAACATACTTCTTTGTATGTGTTGTTACATTAATTTCACGCTCAACCTAGTAGCTCAACTAATCCCAATATTTTTGTGTTATCATTTGAACAAAGGTTAGGAGTGACTCGAGAGTTATTAGAAGTTGAGGCTTCGTGGTCATTGGTTCCTATAAGAATGCCTTTGTTTGTGTTTTGTGAATTCACCTTGAAATTTTTAGGATGTGTAGGGAAAACGGATCTCAAAGTATGATCACATTAACATTCTGAGGAGCTACATGTTTTGTATAGTCAGATTGTGAGTTCATTTTAGGATTTTCTAACAACATGTCTATGAAGAGCTGCCTTTGGTTTTCGGGAAGTCTTTGCAGAAATTTGTTATAATCACGGAAAGTCCTATTGTCATGGCCTCGAACCTTATAAAACCCAAATATAGGTTAGGGTCGTAATCTCTCGGTATTTGATAAGCATCTTGTTGTTGTTGATTATAACCTTGGTTGTAGTTTTGAAATTGGTTGTTATAACCATGATTTGTTGCCCCTTGGCTAGAGTTTTGATACTAGTTTAGGCCTTGGGTTTGATTTTGTTTTTGGTGGATGATTTACATCAATGTGTTGATAGAAGACACAGTGTTAGGGCCTCTTTGATTTCCCGAGTTGTTATTGTTAGTGTTGCCGTTGTTTGGAAAACCAACGTTCTTGGCTTGATCAATAGCACTATTCATGGTAGCACCATGATTGTGATTCACACCTTTAGGTCCTTGGTTGTTGGCACCATTGTTTTGATAATTTGCATTATTTTGATTTGGGGATACCAATTTCCCATTGGGACCATAGGTCTTACGCCCATTATCTATAGAGGCTTGATCAATCCGAAGCACTCCTTCCAATACTTCCTCATAACCAAGAAAAGGAAACTTTTGGACCTCTTCCTTAGTCTCTCGATTGAATGAATGAAGGAAAATATCGCAAAGTCCCATCTAGTCCATGTTGGGTGCACTTGCAGAGGAATAAAGAAAGTCATGCCATCTCTCGGTTGAAATGAGTGGAAGATTCATTTTACTCCTGTATAATATGCAATAACTCTCTAATCCTTGTACACAACAACTTGTTCATGTCAAATGCTTTGATGAACTCAGAAACAAGCTATTTAAAGGAATGTATAGAAGCTTCTGGAATACGGTAATACCAATCCAATGTGATTCCTTCGAGAGTCTTTGAAATATCTTAGCTACTACAACATCCCAAGGAAGCAATTCCCTGATAAAGCAGTAGCGTAGGCCTTGATATGAGCATTCGGATCTCCTTCTCCCTTAAATTTTGGAAGATTCATCAATGGGAGTGGAAGCATGAAACCACGTATGGTGAATTCAAGAGGCTCCTTTAAGTACTTAGCATATGTACCCATTGCGTAAGATTCCACCATCGAAGATCCTTGATGAGGAGGTGAAGGAGGAGGAGTTGGATAAGCTGCATTATAAGTATTGATGGGAATGTATGGGGTCCCTTGATATGGAATGTAGGGAGAAGGAATGGTATATGAGTCCATTTGGGAGTTTTTGAATATATATGCATATAGGATGGGATAGTACCAAGATATGGACTAGCAGGTGTGAAACCGGGGAATGTCGCATTTCCCCGTGTGGCGGCACTCGAGAATGCACTTCGAGCTAACCCTTGCGTAGGATAAGATTGAGAAGGATGAGGACCCATTCCTAGTGTGTCTAACCCCATGAGAAGATCACCTAGATTTGAATGAACCTCGATAAACTTATTGTACAAGATATTGCATTGGTTGTTGATTAGAAGGGATGTATCTTTTCTTTATCAATTGGATACCCCATGTTCCCCTACCGCATGTGTTGGTTGTGAAGTATGGGCAATTTCTAGTTCTCTAATCCCCTCTAATAAAGTAGAGATGAGATTGTTGGGAGAGGATTGAATCCTTTGTTGGGGTGCCCGTGGCATAGGGTTTGATTGAGCAAGATCATGATACCTTGTCATGAATTGTTCAGTGTTATAATTCTTGTCTTCCTCAGAAGTAAGAATCTTAGGATAGGTATTCAAAATCTCAGAGGCTGAAGCCTTCATTCTATCCAAAGACTCATCTATCTGACAAAGAGGACTAGCTATTCGTGTAAATAGATCATCCTCTGTTGATTGCATGAAAATGTGAGGTCTTGACAAGAATCTATGGTAAGAACCTATTCCATTTGTGATAACAACGTGGTTTGCATTGGGTTGATCATTTTGAATGTTTAACGGTTGATCAACCTCCTCCATCCTTACATAGCTAATGGGGTTTGAAGTGTAACTAGGGAGGTTTGACGTTGCTTGTGTAATTGTCACCCCACCTTAAAAGAGAAGGGGATTGTTGTGGTTGAACGTTGGTGTAATATCTATCAGAGCCAAATGGCCCACCAAACTCTCTTCTAGACATATTTTAGAAAGTATAAAATACCTACCAAAATAGGGGAAGAAATGGAGAGGTGAGGTAATAGAAATGAAAGAAAAGGAAACAAGAAGGAATTAATCCTTCACGTCGGGTTCACCAATTTTGTATAGATGAAAATGAACATGCGATCTTCAACCGCACTTGACCCCCCAAGGTCATGCCGAAGTAGCCGATGTTGAATGTGTGTGGCTAACTATAGGAGGATCAGTGACTAAGATCTGGTAGTGTGATCTCCTGGTAGCTGAATTGGCAAAGGGGAGATTTAGAGGCTATAAACAGGTAGCGTAAATTCCTTATGGTTCATTTTCCTAACTTGGATCTAAGTGTTAAACTAGTTTGAAGTGTCCATGTAAACTGAATGAAATTAACAATCTATCCTATTGCTGAAAGGAAGCTAATCTACACAAATCACAAAAACATTACAATCACAAACAACTATTTGCTTCTATTCTAAATAATGAAATCTACTTCTACACTAAAACTAAACAAGCAAAATAACCCGGTGTGGTTATTCACCTGTGCCGAGTGTGTTGAAACTAAACTAACTTAAAACACAAACTTTTCCAAATAATCTATAATGTATAGACAACCTCGTTCAGATATTCTCTCCTTCGGATCCACAAGGATTGGAAGAAGAGGATCCGTCATCGGGATTGCTATGAAAGATTCAAATCCTCTTGAAATTAACTAATTACTTGCAAATGAAAATAAATTGATTTATACTCTATTTGATATGATGTAATTGAAATTAACAATTCATAATTGACAATTTGATAAATGAAGCAAACAAATACATAACTCTAACCTGGAAAAGCTAGAATATTGGTAAATGCAAGAGTATTAGTATCTCGTCCCCTCATTTATTTCCTTTCTTTCTTTGAGTGTTCATGCGAGTCCAAGGGATTGGGAATGCAAAGAAAAACAACAGGAGGATGGTGCTTGAGCAATGGTAGCTTGGAAGCAATCTGACGCAATGCACGTAGAAGAGAGATATCACAAGAGATCTGAGCTTGGCTATGTAATTCATAGTGAGATTATGGTAGTAAAACAATACAAGATACACAAAATTCTCAGGCCCTTTGCTTGAATACAAGCATGGAATATATAGGAATGGAGGATGGGAGGTTACTTCATGCATAAGGCAAGAAGAGGCAGTTCCAACTAATTAAATCTTATTTAAAATAGGAGCAAGGAGAACCAAGAAAACAAAGCTATTTTTAACCAATTTGGCTCATGGACGCATGCAAAAAGAAAATTTAAGTGAATCGTTACATGTTTAAAACACGCGTGAAGAATCTGGAAAAAGCGGGTAGGACCGCTAACTCCAAGTGCAGGGCGGTGGTTTGTGAACCGTCACCCAAGTAGGGCGGTGGTCTTGGAACCAAGGCCAAAACAAGCATAGAAAGAGGCAGGGAGATGGAAAAATGCATGGAAAAGTTGAGTAAGGCCATCTAGGCTAAAAATATACACTGCGAATGGGTTTTGGAGCTCAAACACTTTCTTGAAAGGATTTTGAATCATCATTGGGGATTCTTGTAACCGTTTTCTTGACAATGTAGCACGTGTAATTTTGGGTGTGTACAAGTACGTTGCTCCTTAGAAATCTAGAAGAGAGAACAATTCTTACTTCATTCCACTCCATAAGACTATCCATGTGTGTAATGTACCAAAGGTGGTGTTGTCCCGCACAAAGTATAAACTATCACATTCCTCCTCTCTATTTGATTTGTCCACTAGGCCTCCATAATGCGCAAAACACCTTAGGATTTCCCTCTCTAATGTACCTTGGTACCGGTTATTTCCCAAATGCCTAACAGAATGTGGCCTACTAACGAGCGTAACTTCATTCTTCATTTCACTTCTAACCATCTCATTAAGTCCCATGCGCCCGCTATCACAAGTAATACTTGTTGTATCACTCAAAGATCTTGAATCATCCCACTGAATCACTCCTTCCTTTGATGGTTCAAGTACCTCAAGATCCCTAATTGTACATACATATATTTTGTTTATAGCCTCTTCACTTAAAGGTTCTACATAAAGTGAAACCTTTCCATCTGTCAAAGGGATGATCACGCGCTCCTTTTTGTTTTCAAAGATGATATAACCCTTATTGAACCGCAAATCAATGTTATTTGCATAACACTAGGGGATTTCAAGAAATGATAGAAAACTATATGCTTTGGCAAGCGTTAATACCTCAAAATCCCTAGTAAACTTGGCTCCCTAAATTTTAATAGTGACATCTTTCAAAAATCCAACAGACGTGGATTTAGTCCTATTTGCCATGAACAACACATTCATAGACTATTGTAATGGTGGTCTCCCATCCGTAGCTACATGTCTAAAGTGAGTACATTTACTTCGCACTGTATCAATCAAGATATTACTTAAAATCCACCCATCAACAACTACATTCAACTTGATTTCTTTATCAAAATCAATACTATGAGGAGGCAAGTTGGCATGCAAGATCTATGTCCTGGGCTCAAACTCAACATGTGGTACATTTTCTCTTAGCCATTCCACTAACAACACAATGATGTTCTCTTGGCACAAAAATTTCCAAACCTCCTTAATGTCGTCTACTGCCCTGGGCAAAGGTGACCGCATTTTCCTATTCTATCTTCTGTGACTTCTCCTTCAAGCATTATATCTCCCCTTGTAGGTTCCTGATGACCTCCATAGATTCCTGATACACTTCCTTCTGATGCGTAGGGTCGAGATACTTTGCATTGATAACCTCCTACTTTGTAATAACATTCTTCTTCGTTTAGGAACTTCACGGTGTGTGTGCAACTTCAACATGAGTAGTCACTAATATAGGTATCATATCAGGATCATGTACTAACGTGGGCATCCACCGATTTCCAACCGTGTGCTATACTTATATCATTCCTGCACCCTTATCTTGCTTATGTTTCTTACACATATGCTCATATAGTTCCAGGAAATCTTCATGCTTGTGATTCTTTCTACACTAGGAGAAAACTGGGTTCTGGGGCATTCGTGCTTATAGTGATCGGGTGATCCACAATTATAACATGTTCCACGAGGAAAGTCACCCCCTCCTCCACCAACCATGGCTTATGAAGCCTCCATGATATCATCGACCCTAACCACCTCGATCGACCACCCTCCATTATTATTTTGATGCTACCCATGGTTATCACCTTGTTCTTTAGAATTGTTTGTAACACTAGTCTAACACACACCCATATCAATCACTTCATGAATCTGATCAATCAACCCATAGTTCTCTGTGTCATGAGTTTTTGATTTACAAATATTATAATAACTAGACAAGTTGTTCCCGATAGCGTGCTTTGCAATAAAGGAAACTTGCTTGAATCATGATTTAGATGAATTATTTCACAATCCATTAGAATGACATGCACCAATCTACGAGGGTAGCTATCTTTGGTATGGTCCTTTACTTCACATTCTCAGTACACCACATTCCACTTCGCATCTCATGTGCTAAATTGGCTAATAATTTTTCTAACTAATTTTCCACAAATGCTATCTCAGTGCCTCCAAAAAGGGGTTTACTCTAGTGCCCACATTCCTAATGTAAATTTCTCAATAAGACCGAGCTATCTCAAGAGATTCACGCTGATCTATAAAATTATTGTGTAAGAGCAACCTTCTAAAAGGTGTGATTAATTATCCAAAACCATTGGGCATGCTGAATATGATGAATATCATAGGATACATTTGTTAATAAAGTCTTAAGACAAGCATCATATTATCTTACAATTTCAGCCATGCCTTGCTTGATATCCTTCGGCGTTGATGCTCTTCTCGCTCAAATTCAAGAATATGAAATTCCGCTAAGAAGGCATCACACAACACCTCATAATTTATACAAGTTTTATTCGGATCAAACTTCCTATACCAACTATGCATGCACCCCTACAACGTAGTTGCAAACTAACTTTCTTTACACTCTGGAGCTGTAATTCCCTTGGCACACCATAGTATTTCACACATATGAATGTGCTCCAAGACATATTCAATGCCTATGTACTCTGGGAGATGAAGGGACATCTCATAATATACTTGCTAGGGTTGGTGTAGACCATGCCCACCAGATCTAGATCCTATATTTCCTCTTGTGTTCCCTCCACCTCCAGAACCACCAAATCCACTAGATCCCAAACCTCCATATCCTCTTGATCCTCCTCCCGTGGTGGGAATAAGACCAAAGGAGGTGCTACCTTGTGTACCAAATGTTGAAGTGAGTTGAACTCCAACAGCCTACAAAGTTGTGCTACTTCCAGACATGTTCCCAAGGTTTTGTGCACCCATACTCTATCCTGATGATGCGCCAAAAAGTATACCTCCAATCAACCCTAACAAGGATGTTATTGCTTGTGATGTCATAAATTATTGTGTTGCTTGACTTACTCTTATATTAAAAAAATTGATATCTACCTCGCTACTACTCTATCATCACTGTTAACTTGATTATTATAATTGTTTTAGAAATCGGAGCACTAGGTACAAGGGAAATATCACCATGTGGGATCAGATGTGTGCATTTGAACCTTACTCTTTCTTCTTCCGACGTGTTCTCATCATAAGTTGATGGGGATTCTCTTTCATGCTTGCCTAAATGGGGGAGTACAAATAACTTAGGTTTCACTTCCTCTGTGTGAACCTCAAATCCTTCACACATCACCTACGCCTAGAACTCCATAGACTCCTCAAATGCTTCTTCACCAATTCTCTCTCTCTCATGCTTTATTATACTTAAGATTCCTTTCCTCTCTTTCCTATTCTACTTGTAGGATATGCCATCCTTCAACACACTCCGCTCCTACCCTCGCGTGCGCGCAGGGTTTAGCTGGCCATAGGATTCTCTTCAAAAGCCAAGGTTACCATCAAGATCTTAATCACTAAAGGAATAACATGTAGATAATATCCTCTGGGCTCATGCAATAACTGGAACTCAACTACCTCTAGATAGGAATAAGTATACATAACGTACTTTAATATATAGCTATTCAACACACCACTCCACCAGTGATCTACAATGCGTGTCTAAGGTAAATCAACATCATACAAGTTCGATAATATTCTTGCGGCCCAAACCATAATTCTATACCTCTAATTTCTCTTTAATGCATACCCTATCAGCCACTCATACACCTCTATAGGAAAATAGTTAAAGGACGTCTCGTAGATCTCATGATAAAGATTTTCTCAACCCACGTGCATGCATTGAATTCAGTTCAAAGTGTTGTATCTCCACGCGAACTCGTCTTCCAAATTATCTACCCAATATTCAATAGTGTCCAAATTTATTCGGTTCATCTCCATCATGTACCATCCTTGCAACAAATTTGAAAAGAGGTCCCTGACAATGGAACCAAAATCTAGTCTTAGTTTACCCACCAAAAGCCCAAGGCACACTAGCACATCACCCAAGCGTAAACTCGAGTGCTCACCCAAAGCGCACAAGGGTCTAGGTTACTCTTTTATGTGAGATCTACCAAGGAGTTAACATGATGAATATATATATATATATATATATATATCGCAAATCCATAATAATATACAAATATAATGTATATATCGATTTAGATCATAACTATAGTGCATAAGTAATTAGACAAGAACAAGAATCCGATTCACCATACAATATCCATAAGTAATAGATGTCTACAACCAGATATCCAACCCCATAGATCCATTATATTAATTATTGTAAAACATAGAAGTTGTTACATACACAATATCCACCATAAGTCATGCATGCCATTAACCACCAACATAACTCTTATAAAACGTGGATCCCTAAACCATGTAAATCAATACATATATAGGGGTGGGAATTTCCCTTCACCACCCATGCATCCTCAAAATAGGATACATGCTAAGAATAGCCATGCACCCTTACAAGATAAATACACGAGCATGCAAGGTCGCTAATAATAGATTATCTAATAATAAATTGTAGTATAATCCTATTAATAGCCTCAAAAATATGCATGTCGATTAGTCTTCCATTTTCCCAAAATGTCATTGTGTATTATGTAAGTCTTCATAAAAACATGCACTGCACTCCATGTCCAAAATTAGCCTTATCCTGAAAATGGTTAAGTCCCGAGTCCTTGCCTTCCCCACACACACCCACCTTGTACAATGTTATAAAAATTTCAAACATTCTAAACACGATCTTTATTGTTGAAAAATTTATATAAAGGGAGCATAAACACATTCATTAGTGCACGCAAACATCTAAGACCATGTTTTTCCTACACTAAGAAAAATTATTAGTTTCCATTGCCTTAAATAGCCAATGAATATGCAATATTTAGATTTGTCTTCATCTTCACAAGATGTATCCTATTTTCCTCCAAAATTTCCCTTACAAAATGATATTAAATATCAATATCCTTTGCATAAGTAAGAGTACTCCAGTTCCTTATCATATAAATTACCTTTTGAGTCATAATTGATTTTCATTGATTCCCGATGGAACCAAACTATAGAAAATAATATTTAAATCCATATCTACTCAATTTATTACTTTGAGTAGGACTTATTTGATAGAAAATTACATGATCATAAATTTGACACACACACACACACACACACACACACACACACACACACACACACACACACACACACACACACACACACACACACACACACACACACACACACACACACACACACACACACACACACACACACACACCACACCACACACACACACACATGAAGATCATATTCATTACAGCCTAATGCTCCTTCCCTATACTTGACATAAATCTTCTTACAACTCCCATTGCACATACAATTTCAAACCATGCGTGGACCATCACATATATAAGGATTTCTACCATACTTTCATATGGAACCGAAACAATGTCTTCCAACTCCTCTTATACTTTTGGACCTTGTGTAACCGAGAGTTTCTGACCAAGCGAGACATGTGATCTCATAGGTTTGTTGTTGTGCATATTGAACCTTTCTAATAAAATCTCAACATACTTATTTTGGTTTAACCACAACTTTCTATTTATGTAATCTCAAACTATTTCCATACCCAAAATAAATTTTACAACACCGAGATCTTTGATGTCAAACTACGTAGACATTAGAGACTTTAAATGACCACTTCTTTGTAATTTACAATAAATATAATGTCATCTACATAGATACCTATGATGAAAATATATTTCCCTCTTATTTTAAAAACATGTAAGGATCCACCTCACTACGCACAAGGCCAAGTTTTCACACATTCTATTAAAATTTTGATTCCAATACCTTGGTGATTGTTTTAATCCATACAATTTTTTTGAGGTATTAGAACAAGTCTTATTTTCTCTTTAATATGAAACTTTCTAGTTGTTCCATATGGATTTTTTATTTAAGATCCACATGTAGAAACATTGTTTTTACATCCAATTGATCTATCTCTATATCATATGGAGTGACAATAGTTAAAATTAATTTTATCGAATTCAATTTAACAACATGAGAGAGAAATTCACATAATTCAACTCTCTCCACCCAAGAGGACCCTTTCGAAACTAAGTGGGCATTCTCCAATTTTCCTAGCGCATTTCACTTCATCTTGAAAATCCACAAGTTTTCTTCCATGAGGTAAATTTACCTATCCCAAGTATCACTTATCTAGAGACTTAGTCTCATCCCTAATTCATCTATTCCAAAATGTGTCTATCTTGGTTACAAAATATTCACACACTAACTTTGGATCATCACCATTAGTTACTAAAGGTATAAATGAAAAGTGGATTTCATTTGGAATATACCTTTATGCTAATCTAAAAACATGTTCTAATCTACTTTGGGTAGGGGTTTCAAGTTCTTATTCCTCATCCAGTGCCAATTATTCATTAGCAACTTCATACACAGACACAAGCTCTTCATATTCTAATTCAACCCACATGCTTCTTCTATCATTTTTGGATTCTCCTCTAGATGTTCCCACTCATATTATCTATAAATCACATCCTTCTATGTATGAATTCTCTTTAATTCTCTACATACCACATCATAGCTATATACTTCATTCTTTGTTTTAAGATTCCACACCCTTTCACACCATTTCCATTTCCATTGAAGACACACTTCATTAATTCATAGTCAACTTTTTTCCTCTTCTCCTTTAGAACATGAACATATGCATCACAATTGAAAATTCTCAAGTGTTTAAAGGATGGTTTCATACTAGTCCAAGCTCAATGTGGAGTCATATTTTCCATTGTTGATGATGGCAAGAATTCACCAAGTAGGAAGCACTAATCACCACTTCAGCCAATTTTTGCTCCAATCATGTAATGGATTTTTCCATTAGTGCCTTATTCATCAAATCCAAACTCCATTTTTAGAGGTGTGTATGGAGTTATCCTTTGTATTTTAATTCTACATTTCTTACATAATTTATCCAATTCCTTAGATAATAATTCACTTTCATTGTTAGTGTGTAGCACTTGGATTTTCTTCTCCTTATGGTTTTCCAAAAGAACTTTGAGCTCCTTGAATTTCTTGAAAATTTTAGTTTTTTCAAATAAATTATATCTAGGTTTTCCTATAAATGTATTATATGAATGACACACAGTATAAACATTTCCTAAGTGATGTGACCTTAACCAACCCAAAAAATCACCGTGTATAACTTATAAGATCCCTTTTGCATGCACAATGCTTGTGGGAAACTTGATTTTTCTCTACTTTCAAAACATGAATTGCTCACAAAATTTAAAGTCCAAGGAAGGTCATCAACCTCTTTCTCCATTCCTTTAGATTGTAGTGAGTGTAAACCCATCTTGCCAATATAACCCAACTTTTTATACCAAAGAATCATCTTTTGTACCAAAAGCATGCTGATTTTCTCATGTACCTTATTAGCCTCTTGAACAACATTGTTGCTACAAACATCAAAAACACACTCATATATAATTTAAATAAGGTTATAATGTGCAATCCCTAGATAGTACCATTGCTCCATATACCATCTTATAACCATGCTTTGTGAAAATATCTTACACTCTATCATCACACATCTTGTTGACTAAAAAAGTATTTCTCAAGACCTAATATGTGCAAAACTACAGGGAGAGCCTTGATGCTTAAATCTCGAACCTTGTATTCATTCTTCCTCAATCCATAATATGGTGATCAAATCATCTCCTATAAATACATTACCACCATCATACTCCTCATATTCACAAAACCACTCCCTTCGAGAAGTCATGTGGTAGGATGTTGTTAGGAATTATTCCTCACATGGGTTTTTTTGTTAGATTTAGCTATCCAAATTGGTTAATTAAGAGTGTGTGTGAAAATAATAAGTGGAGTGAATAAATTTATGCAAGTGCTTGTTATGTGAGTAAAAATCACATTAGAATAGGTGAATTTATGTTGGTTGTGTAAATTATTAAGTTTTGTTATAAATATTTTCAATATTATAAGTGAGTTTTTAAATAACTCACATAGAGAGTCAGAGAGAATATAGGAGGGAGAGGATAAAAGCGTAATGAGAAACCCACCTAGATTAGTGTTAGAGTTTAGTGGAAAAAAATAGGGTACCTTGATTATAGGGGTTGAAAAGATATGAAAATATAATGCTGATTTAACAAAATTAAAATATTTATTAGAGGATTGAGATCAAATAGATAATATAAAAACATACAATATCTAACATGCAATGAAAAGCAAGTGAAAGTAATGAGAGGATGTGAGTGACTTAGATGATAAATCACTATCTGTGCTGGATCTAGGATGGAATAATGATGGAATGGGTTGGATTTGGGTTGTATATGCTTCATTTGGAAAAAATATGCTTCTTTTGGATAGTAACACCCAAAAGAGGATAGGACCACTTGGGCACTAGTGTATGTATTGATGCTAATGTCTTGAAAGTGAGTCCGGATCTTATCATTTCATGGTTTGATAATATCACCTTCACTTCATTAATTGTCACTATAAATTCATCGAAGGGTTTCATTGTCATACCTATACCTAAATAAAAACCCTAACTACCAACATAAGGCTCAAGCTCACATTATATGGAATAAAATATACATATGATTATGTCAAACTAACCTCAACAAATACCCTAATGTGACTGTCACAAAGTGCTACACTACATTTCAAACTCAATGTAGTTATGGTGTGTGCATGATAGAATTGTGTCCTCTTGAAGCTAGGTTTCACTAGTGCTTTTTACACCAAGATAGCGGGATATAACTAATTTTCCCCAAGATGAATGTGTGAGATGGAATTCATAAAATTCCCTTCCTATACAACCCAAATGAAGTCCTTGATTCTTGATCTTTTTCTAAATAATAGATAGGAAGTGATAGTCCAAATTTACTAACCCCTTAGAATAGTAAGTGAGTTGTGTATATAGATGAATCCTTTGTTTGAATTTTGACACTTAGTGACATAAAAGGATGACCTAAATCACAAAATAAGAATTAGAAAAGACTCTAAGTTAAGAACCAAGTGGAAAATTACAAAATAAGACAAGATGGAAAAATCACTCGTAAAACTAAACTAGTGCACGCGAGTGCTAGTGTCCTTACAAAGAAGTAATGTCACTGGGACATTAAAAAATATGACCAACGATGGAGACACAAATCCTACGACTTGACCAAAAAGAATATAAATCAAGAAAATATAAGACAATGTCACAATAAAAACCAATCAAGAGAAATAGAAGGAATATGAAAGGTGTCACTAATGTCAAATATTTTCACTTGGGAACCATACATATAACAATATACTTGTAGACAAAAAACTATGCACATATCATCACTTTACTATGTCATAAGTATGTTGTTATATACATGAATCCCAAGTAAGATAAGTACACACAGGTGACACTTTCCCTTGAGCATTTTATGTTCTTTGATTTATTTCAATTGTGACTCGCTTCCACACTTCTCAATTCTATATTCACTTCGGTCAGTCACAAGGATCCTTGTCTATCTATCTTATCACATCTATCATTTTTGGTCTCAGGACACTAGTGCCCAATCTTGACACTAGTGCCCTCCTTGTTCTTTTTCATATTTCATCATTTGTGGTCAGCCTTGTTTCTTTTCTTATCCTTATCCCACATTCTTAGTTATCCTTTGGTGTCACTAGTGTCAAAAATCAAGCAAGGGACTCATATATATACACAACATACTAACTATTATTTTGGATGGAAAATCAAGAGGGACTATCACATCTACATATTACTACTATTATTCAAAGGGACTGCATTCTAGGTTGCATACACTGCATAGGAAGGGAAGTGTTGAATTCCATACCACACATTTGCATCAAATCTAGCTATATCCCATTATCTTTGCGTCATTGGCATGAGAGAAAACCTAGGCTAAGAACACTATCTCACACAAAATAAAAAATAACTACATGGAGTTTGAAGTGTAGTGCGATGCTCGCAATAAGTTCACTCATCGGTTGACCTCCGCGGCTAGTCTCGAATTCACATATTACATTTTATTTAGATTTAATGTGTTTATGAGATAATATAGGTAGATAGGGTTTATTTTATAGGTTACATGTGTGATCAAAACCCTAACAGAGAAATCCGAGTGAAAAATAATGAACAAAATCGAATACCTTTCAACCCTAAAAGATTAGATCCTAAACATTCATGCAGTAAATAACACCTAGAACATTCATTAGTGCATAGGGTGCTTCTTTCCTCTTATGAGTGATTCTCACAAGTACATTTCTAAGTTCTAGAACCTCTCTGCATGAGCCATCTCGACACTATTCCCAAATTAGTTCCATTACTCGAAACAACCATAATCACTTCCAGATCAATCAAAATTAGATAAGTCTCTATCTCCTTTGTATATATCTAGGGTCAATCTATTTTAGAGAATTGTAAATTGAATAATTGGTGTATATAATTACCTAGATATCATTTGCTACATTAGTTACTCTAAAATAATAATGAATTAAAATTAGATTAAATCATTTGGTGAACCCCACTTCTTGATTGACCTCTTTGCCCTAAGATCCACATCCCCGATCATCCTATGACCTTTATTAACATTAAACCAATTTTTCTAATACTGCGACAAATTTGAATTTTGTGCTTTCATCCAAAATCCTAAGTATCAACCCAACTCCTTGCATTCAAAGTATCCGATACTAATGACCTCCCAAGTCCCGAATTTTGTTTGTCTCCCCATTCAAAACTTGATGAACATTCCCTTCCAACCACTACAAACATGAATGTTGCTCCATCTCCTCCTCCTTGTACTATTGTAAATAATAATGATAATATAGATTCTTTATGATTAACTAAAATGTGGAGGTTCTAAGTTAATCCAATATTATACACAATAGTAAATAAAAGATAAGTAAATAAATAAAGTAACCTGCCACTAAACAAATAGACATGTGGAACCCTAATGAACAAAGAGGGTTAGGAAGAGATTAATTGATTTGTAGATATGTCGACTATGTCACTGATAAGAATAGATAAAAAAGTAGGAACAATCACACGTAAGCTCTAAAAAGCATAGATCTAGAACAATAGGTTAGGCATCGGGGTGTCGATGGAACGACTGGGGTTCCCGGGGTGCTCTGTCCGAGATATGGGTTTCTGGTTCATGAAACATCTCTACAAACATCCTATGAGGTGTCGATGAATGACCGCTCCCTTTACTTCCTATCACGTGTATGTCGCTAGATTGCGCGCGATGTCATTGAAATAATAAATGAAGGAAAGACCTACAAAACCCCAAATCAAGTATCGATCCCTAAAAAAGAAAGATGCATATGAAGGGGGTCGACTGTTTCTCAAAGTGACCACAATAGTGGACTTACTAATCTGCGTACTTTCTACAACTCATACCCAATGTAGTTCTAGGTGTGTGTGTGTGTGTGTGTGTGTGTGTGTGTGTGTGTGTGTGTGTGTGTGTGTGTGTGTGTGTGTGTGTGTGTGAATATCGTGCTCTAGGTGTTCTTATGCTATCGACTTTGTGAAAGCAGTGAGTAATAAATTGATGTAGAAATGTAATAAAATGGTGGATGGAATAGAATAAAATTCCCTCCTATGCAAAGGACATGTGATGTATATGAACCAACCTTGTCCCTTGTGATGGAGCTAGACGGATGCAAATAAAGCCTTTGATGGATGCAACCTTCGGTGGATGATAGTAGTGCTTAGTGCTTACTCCCTCATTATGGTCTCATAGCTTTATATTTATATGGTTCTTTTATTCTAATTTTGTAATTAACCCCGAAAAGGCCGACCACTAAAAATATGGAAAGCTCAAGTGTAAAAATGATAAGGGCACCCCAAATGGGGCCAGGGCACCTAAGTCACCCCAGTACTAGTCTGGGTGCCCCAGTTAGAGATAAAATGATGTGAAATTCAAAAAATGACTGGGTGAGTATATGCAGGAGGTTGGCAGTGGCGACAAAAAGTAAAGTAAGATTACCAAAGGACATGGGTTAATTAGTACTTTCTTCACTCAAAAAACATATGAATATTAGTATAGGACTGGGACCTAATAATACCCAAAGTGCGTGATTTAGTGACAAAATTTTCCTGAACTTTATGTTGAGGAGAATGATAGGAAACATAAAGTAGATAAAGATGCATACCTAATGTCCATGTAGAGTGATGTAAAAAGTGTGTCGATAGACTAGACAAAGCGTGGAATGAGAAAAAACAAGTGGAGCATGGAGAATAAAGATGAAAAAGAGTAAAAAGTGGTGAGAGTGAACCTAGGGTGAAAGCGCGTGTGTAGATGCCAATGTATGTGAGGTACCTACATGTTAGTATGAGGTACGAACTACCGAATGACGTTGTTGTTGTTGTTTTTTATTGACACCTTTGTTGTAGTTGCTTGTTTTTGTTGACTATTTTTTTCTCATATGGATGGACCTACAAAGGAGAAGACGATCAAGTAGTCAAATATGCATGTATATGTAAAAATCACATGTATATAGTAAAAAGATTGTAAATGGAAGTATGAAAAATAAAAGTAACATGTGCACCCTGATCCATGATGAGAGAAAGGGTGTAAAAAAGATATCCTATAACCACAAGTTTTTTGGGAAATCTCACACCATTGTGGTTAAAGAAGTATAGGGAGAAAGCTGCATTATTCTCCAACTTGTAACTACTTCCTTGAGAATAGTGTGATGCACTTATCTTGGTTTTGGGTGATCCATCACCGTTGGCAAGTAGTATGGGGAGGACATCCATTCTTTCCTCCAACCTATAACTGCTCCCAAGATGCTAAGGATAACCTATCATGTAAAAGCCACTTTGTGTACAAGGTTCGTAGACTGTCTCGAACCCACCTAATGTATAACCCAAAATGTCAAAGATGGAAAATTGAATTGAAATGTACTAGTAGAGAGCATTGTGTAATGTGTAAAACCCCAAACAATGCCCCCCTCTTTGGGGGTGCATGCGACGTCGCGAGATAGGAGGATGTGGCCCCAAAAGAGGATTGAATGTAAAATTATGCCTTGTAGGGGAAGGGAATGCACTTGGTAGAAACCAAGGCACACATAAACAAGTGGATAGAAACAAGTGTTAGTATAAATAAACATGCATGTAGAGAACAAGTTTAAGCTACACAAATAATGTATAAGCTAGAATGCAAGTAAACACACAAGAAGAAAATTATAGACCACCAAAGTGGGTTGTAAACATGGGACATCACTCATGATGTCACAAGACACTCAAGGATGTAATGGAAACATACGAGAAAACTAGTGTGCACACCAAAAAAGGGCAAGGCCCGCACATAAGAGCAAACAAGAGACAAACAATATTAGACAACCAAACAAATAGTAATGGAAGCAACTAATCCTACAAAAAATATTGCGCATGAAGCACCCATTATTATGTTAGAAAGATAACTCATATGTATAAAGCATGTATAAGCAAGTAATGTAGAGTGCTAAGTATAAAATGAAACAATAACACCTATAAGAGGTGAATGTGGATGCCCCCAATAACTGTTGTAGGAGTGGTAGGAGGTGAGCATCCATGCTATGTGTAAGAGACTTGTATCTCGAAATCAAAACTGGAAAAGGAAATGAATGCAAATGTGTGTATGTAAATATAATGACATATAAGAGATCTAGATAGGATGTGTAACAAAGTGAACATATGCGAGTAAATGGAAGCAAGAGTAAAATCAACCAATATATGCAACATGATGTGGATGGATGAAATGGAATGCAATATGGATGATAGAAGCTGCGTTCCCGAGTGAATGAAAGTGTGTGCAATGAAGTTCATTTAGTATGCCCCCTCACCAGTCATGAATGAACCAAAATGAGATTTCTTCATCGAGAAATGGTCGAATAGTGTGTGGTGTATAATGCGATGTGATGAGTGTGTATGCATGTTGATGATATGCGACCTAGAGATGAGCGTGTGATGATGTATCCTAAAGTGTATATCATGATGAGACAAATAGAGGGAGTGGTGATGTAGCCTAAAGCATGTACCAATACAATATGAAGGAATAGGTGACCATTTATCCTATAGCATATGTCACTAACCTAATAATGTTACATGATAGAAGGTTGAGTGATGAACGTGTGTGTATGATAAGGTCCATTTGATTGGTAAACCCTCAATAATCAAGTATGGACCGAGGAACTAGAGTGCATCATAGGGTAGTGAGTACAACAGTACAAGTAGACGTGCATAGTATATGTGATGAAAGATGACCATGTGATGTACTAAATGTATAGTATGTATAGTGATGATAGCATGTCACCGGATGTATGTAAAGCCTATGGTGTAGTGTGTGGGATCTATGTGTAGTATGCCCTCAATAGTCAAGTGTGAACCAAAGCACAAGAGTGTGTCATCGGGTAATGAATTTCATGTTTAAGCATAATATTTCTTAAGATGCATTACATTGAGTGGATTTTTGAGTGGTTTTCCTAAAAGGGTGGTAAGGTGATAAAATCCACCACCGATTTTGTCAGTGATAATGTATGGACCAAGCCAATTAGGCTTGAATTTTCCTTTAATAGGTGCTTCAACATTTGTATTCTTCTAATTCTCTTTTAATACTAGGTCACCAACATTGAACTCTCAAGAATGAGTTTTACGATTATATGCATGTGCAATGCGAGATTGATATGCATGAAGATGTTCAAGTGCTTGGACACGACGCGAGTCCAACATTTCTAATTCATGTAAGTGGTTTTCATGATATTCATTGTCTTTAAGGATGCCTTTGAGATAAATTAAAAATAAGGGATCTCGAGCTCAAGAGGAATAATAGCCTCAACACCGTAAACCAAGGCGAATGGGGTGGCATTAGTAGGTGTACAAACACTAGTATGATAGGCCCATAGAGCGTAGAAAAGTTGGTTATGCCAGTCAGTACCACTAAAGTCAACTTGTCTTGTGTAAAATCTTGATAATGGTTTTATTGGTGGCCTCAACTTGGCCATTTCCTTGTGGATAATAAGGTGTGGAAAATGATTGTTTTATTTTGAACTTGGCACAAATTTTTTAACGTCTTTATTTTTAAAGAAAGATCCATTATCAACAATTATAGCAGAAGGCACACCAAAATGTGTGATAATATGGGTGGTGAGAAAACTACAAATGTTTCTGATGACTGTTCATGGGGAGCCACCTCAACCCACTTAGTAAAGTACTTGGTAGCTGTGATAATGAATTTGTGTCCTTTGAAAGACTCAGGGTTGATCATACCGATGAGGTCGAGTCCCCAAAGGGAGAAAGGCCAAGTTGGTGCAATGGGATGGAGGTCATATGTGGGTGCATGGTGGAGGTTACCGTGTTTTTGAAAATTTTCACAATGAGTAGCATATTCAAGGAAATCTTGTTCCATTGTAGGCCAATAATATCCCTATCGTAAAATTTTTTGTGACATAGCTTTACCAAAAAAATGACCACCACACATGTTGTCATGTATCTGTGAGATGGCAGTGGGGATATCTGTGAGTGCTAAGAAACGTAAGAGATTACCATCAATTACACGTTTAAATAATTCTTTCCTAACAATGACATAACGAGAAGCCTCACGCCATAACCGTTGAGCCTCATGAGGCTGTAGATTGTCAAACATAGTTTTCTTATATAATTAATTATAAATGGGTGTAAACCATTTAGAGTTATCTTGACTACGTGTTATGGTGTAAGATGCAAGAGGTAGTGTAGAGATAGAAGGATGTTGTAAGTGCGTAATTATAAATGTGGCTTGGTCATTGGTGATATCTTACGGGATGAGTGATGCTGCACTAGCCATAAAAATTGAATGATGATTATATTTACGAGGAATGGTAGTTTTTGGTCATCAAACTTACACCCGCATCTCAAATCTAGAAGAGATGAGTTGTTTGAGACACCAATGGAACCATCCCCAAGTTGTGGGACCTTGCGCGCTTGTGACGGATCTCTAGAGAATGTTGGTTCCTCTACCTACCTCTAACGCTAGTGCTACTCCTAACGCTGCAAGAAAATCCTAAACCAAACATGCAAAGGGACCAGGGGATAGAAGGATGTGGAGAAGGAGAAATCCTAAGATAAGGAAGGTGATAGCTACGAAAGAAAGGGTCGATCTCTCTCCACGAGTGGAAAAGGAAATAGAGAGGGCATAGGAGAAGAGGGTAGAGTTCCATAGATCAACACGTGTGCTCGACATTCCAGCGTGTGCAACACATGAACATGAGGATTGTAGGTGGTAATATGCATAACATGCTAGAAAACATAGACAGAGAGGTGAGATGCAATGAAAATGAAAAAGGGAAGACAAGAGTTCCATAAAACATGATTTTATTACTTAAGGGATGCATAGTCATTTACATTCGTGGCAGGAGGCAAGAATACATTGTAGAGACCACACCAAGGTCTAAGACCCATGGGAAGTCGGCCACCATTTTGGCATGGTGCCATTACAACAGAGAGGGATCCTTTTTACAAAGTAGAACTTTGTTATTTATAGGAGAAGGGAGAGAAGAGAAGGAGAAAGAGAGGGAAACTCGATTCAAATCTTCAACCACCAATAACAAGTGATAAATGCCTACAAATCTTCCTACAAGGCTATCAAATGTGCTTCCCCATGTTTTTTGGCATGTAGAAGAAGGAAGAAAGCAAGATCATTTGAAATCTGGTGGTTGAGGTTGATTAGATGTGTGCATTGATGAGCTGAGAGACATTTATCTATTTTATACCTACCAAATTCCAACTATAATTGAATTTGAATAGTCCAACATGTAGCTTGCATCACCAACTCTCCGAATAGCCCAGGTGCATTGATCGAGATCCGTAGTGCAGAAGATATGGCTGTCGCCGAAAAGTCGATCTGTCTAGGAATGAAAGACATGTGGCACATGCACATTGATCAAGGAGTCAACCAACTCTTCGTTAGTTTTTTCATTTCGCCACATGTCATTTATTGGCTGGTTGTCAAGATTTGATGCCCTATTGGCATGCTTTCGTAGGTTGAGTGTTGCACACTCAAGTTTGACCGAATGACGTGGCATAGTGATCGGTGCGTAAGAAGGCACAAGGCGCGCGAAGCAAGAGGCGTGTGTGCAAAAGGAAAACAAAGGGAAGGCACACATAGAGGTACATGCATAGGGAAAATAGGAAAATACTTGTAGGGGAAAATTATGGGAAAGGGGTGTGAGTTTTCAATTGAGGAAGGGCACGCAAAGGCAAAAAAAAAAAAGGAATGCACAAAGGAGTGCAATGAAAAGGAAGTGCATGGTGCAAGCACGATGGTATGTGAGGGACTTAACCGATTTAGAAGGAAAGTCTATAGAGGCACGCACAAGGAGTGTGCGACAAGATAGGAAATAAAGTAGATGAGAAAAGAGAAGGTGCAAAGGGGAAATGGAAGGAGATAAAAATGCAGAGGGAGGAGCAAGAAGGTACAAGGCACATGGGGTGCATGGAAGAACTACAACCAAGAAAATTGTGCCAAGGGAGCAAGCTTGAGTGCGCACAACCTGAAATGTGAGACATCAGAGTTAGAATGAGAATATAAGTTATCTAGATAACTAGGAGAGTTATTTGGATAACAGTTTTGGTGACTTTTGGGGCCATCTTCTTGCTAGATGAAGAGACCAGTAGCCTTAGAAGTCCATTGGGCATGAAGTCAAGCACTAATCTTGAAGATTTGATCTACAACTTGAAGAACATACCTAAAGTCACTTGAAGCTCTGTCTGAACTCTAAACTGAACTATTGCTCTCATATAAAGATATTCTGAATTGGATTGATGAAAGTGAAACTTATGCGTGGACTTTTGGAACTACTGAAAACTGAACTGTCATCCTAGGAAGCAACAAAAGGGGCATATGGGTGCAACAGGAAAGGAAAGGTGCAAGAGGGAATGCAACAAAACAAAAACATAACACTATGTACAAAACTCTGAAAATCATACATGTCCTAAGGGGAACATGTAGAGTGTGCATGAACACTTGTGTTACTAAAATAAAACCTAAACTAGCCTACTCTAACCAGAGGAAAAGGGCGCTCAAGTAAAACCTACATAGGTAGGGAGAAGTAGCTACCCTTCCTCACAAATTGTGACCATGTAATTGATTTGGTGCTAGACATGGTTTGGAACAAGAGTGAAAAACTGAATTGTAGATGGTGTTTCACCCTCCTCAAAGTATCAACAAATATAATATATACTTCCTGAAGTTTTTCTATGCTTGGATTCGGGAGGCATTGCTGCTGACCTTTGGCATGCTAAAGCTCAACCTCATGTTCTGGAGTGAACATGACCGATAAAAACTCTATCTTTGGCTCCGTACTAGCCGATATATCTAATTAGGCATGTTATGATCCTTATGATTTGCACATTATTTTGAAGTTCAATCTCGCAGATGGGATTTTCTTGTGGACTCTCCTTCTGAAGGTGATTGCTTATAGGCCGGGTCACGCAGAGTGGGCGTGCATGAGGTTTTTCCTCTACAAGAAACTTGGTATCCTCTAGAACTATGCCCTCTAAGACTAACTACTTTTCTTTTGGAATAGAAACTCAGTATGACTTCCACTTCCCATTCAGAGTTGCATGAGTCATGCCATTCTTCAACTGTTCCGTAATTGTCAAACATGATGACATTTGTTGGGAGAGGCACATTGGTAGGGGGCTGTTCATTTATGGTACAATTAGATAGAGGGGACTTGGAAGAAAGTGGAAGGATGGGAAAGAAAGGGATGGAAGGTGAATGCGTTGAAGGAATGGGTGTCTCGCATGGAAGGAGAGATGGCGAGAAAATTAAAGGTGACAGAATGGAGGAGAGGAATTCTCAATGGGGGCAGCACACAAGAAGTTGGGAACACACGCAACATGATAAGATGATGTAGTTTGGTGTGAAGGAGTGGGAGGGATGTAAGATGTTAGTATAGGGTTACCCCATTGACAGGGTTTCCAAGTGTGCTATATTTTTGAGCCTCAATTTATTCCTCCCACTTTGTAATTTGGGGCAAGCATCTCGGTGATGAAGTGCAACTTCTGCTAGGTGTTAAACCAACTTGGTATAAGGATGACCCATGGAAAAGGGACCTTGTATCCGATTTTAGTTGCCTTTATGGAGAACTTGACTCTAAACCACATCATGTCCATCTCCATTTTTACACCTACTTCTCAAAATCAGCTTCAACCAAGGAGTTTCTACCATCATCTACATAAACATGTTCTTCATAAACATTTTGGTTAGAAAAAGTGGGTTATATGCATATTTAGGATGACAGGGCTCATAAAAATAATTTAGAGGAGGAATTTGGAACTGTGGGGATGGAGAAAAATAGCTCTACTATCAGTAAATGAGAATTCCATGAAGGGAAAGAAGTCATGATTGCAAAATTCAAAAAGAGGAAGATGGAACAATGGAAGAAGGAAAAATGAATGAAAGGAGGATGGGAGACTGGTCTGCGAATGAGAAAATGGGTGTGTTTGGATTAGTGGAGTCACCAGATGTGTTGAAAAAATCCTCCAAAGGTTGGATCTCAGCAAAACACATCAAAATTTCTGAGATGAAGATGTAAATCTCTTCACTTTGGTCCCACCGGGCGTGCCATAAATTATTGGTCATTTAGCTTGCACCCGTCTTGGATCCTAAGAGCCAAGATGTTTGAGACAACAATGGAACCATCCCCAAGTTGTGGGACCTTGTGTGCTTGGGATGGATCTCCAAAGAAGGCCAATTCCTCTACCTAACTCTAACACTACTCTACTACTACTAATGCTGGAAGAAAATCCTAAACTAAACATGCAAAGGGACTAGGGATAGAAGGATGTGTAGAAGGGGAAATCCTAAGCTAAGGATGGTGATAACACCGAGAAATAAAGGGTTGATCTCTCTCCATGAGAGACAAAGGAAACATAGAGGGTATAGGAGAAGAGGGAGGACACCATGCGTTAGATCAACATGTAGGCTCAGCCTTCCAACGTACACAACATGAACATAGGGACTACAAGTGGGAATACACACAACATGCTAGAAAACACAAACAGAGAGGTGAGATGTAATGAAAATGAGAAAGGGAAGACAAGAGTTTCACAAAACATGATTTTATTGCTTAAGGGACACACAATCATTTACATTCATGGAAGGAGGTGAGAATACATTACAGAGACCATGCCAAGTTCTGAGACTTGTGGGAAGTTAGCCACCATTTTGGCATGGTTCCATTACAACACAGAGGATCCTTTTTACAAAGTAGAACTCTGCTATTTATAACAGAAGAAGGAGAGAAGAGAGGGAAACTCAGAATAAAATATTCAACCACCAAAAACAAGTGATAAATGCCTAAAAATCCACGTGCAAGTCTATTAAATACACTTCCCCATGTCTATTTAGCATGTAGAAGAAGGAATAATGCAAGATATGATTGAAATTTGGTGGTTGAGGTTAATTAGATGTGTGTATTGATGAGTGAGAGATGTTTCCTATTTTTACCTACCAAATCCCACCTCAATTGAATTTGAATAGTCCAACATGTAGCTTACGTCACCAACTCTGACAAGACCGGATGCGTGTCGATCGAGCTCTATAGCAGAAGATATGGCTGCGAGAAAATGTCGAGATGTCCGGGCATAAAACACACGTGACACATGCAGATTCACTAAGGAATCAACCAACTATTCATTTATTTTGTCATTTCTTCCACGTGTCATTCATTGGATGGTTGTCGGATTCAGTGCCCTATTGACACACTCTAATAGGTTGTGTGTTGCACACTCAAGTTTGACAAAATGATGTGGCGAGTGACCGGTGCAAAAGAAGGTGCAAGGTGTGGAAGAAAGAGGTAGGTGATCAAAAGGAAAATAGAGGGAAGGTGCGCGTGGAGGTGCGCACACATGAGGAATAGGAAAATACTTGTAGGGAAAAAGTATGGGGAAGGGGGTGAGCATTCAACTGAGGAAGGGCGCAGGAAGGTAGAAAAAAAAGGGGGTGTGCAAAGGAGCACAAGGAAAAGGAAGTGCAAGGTGCACAAGCACAATGGCATGCGAGGGATTTATCCGATTTGGAAGGCAAGCCTACAGAGGTGCGCACAAGGAGTATGCAAAAATATAGGAAAGAAAGTATAAGTACAGAGAGAAGGTGCCAAAGGGAAATGGAAGGAGATAGTAGAATGCAGAGGGAGAAGCAGGAAGGTGTAAGGTGTGTGGGGTGCGTGGAGGTACTACAACCGTAAAATTGTGCCAAGGAGCAAGCTTGAGTGCACGCAACTTGAAATTTTAGACATCCGAGTTAGAATGAGAATACAAGTTATCAAGATAACTAGAAGAGTTGTTTGGATAACAATAGTGATTTAGTAGGAATCAAACTTAGCCAAGAGATATTTTACAAATATGTTGTATGGAATTAAATGTTCCTCATTTGTGTTATATGTATATTTTACCCGATTTATGACTAATTGGGAGTCATTGAGAATGCACAAATTTTAAATGAGGAGTTTTGAGCGGTAAGAAGGCCTAAAATGAGGGCTTTGTATTCAGCGATGTTATTTATTTATGAAAACCCTAAATGATATAAAAAGGGAAGTGGTTCACCATGTGGTGTGATGACTACTATGCCAGCTCCAACAACGGAGTGACAAAGAGCCATCAAAATACATTTTCCATGTGTGTGGCTCAACAATATAGGTAGTGAAATCATCACAAAATAGTCAGAGATAGGTGACGCATCTATAAGGGGTGCCACAACTAATCAATTGACTATGACTTGTCCTTTGATTTCTTTTTGTGGTATGAACTTGAAATCTAACTCGGTGACAAGCATAACACAATGTACTAAGCATCCCAATGGATGTGTGCGGGATAACAAGTATCATAATGGATCAACTTTGGTGATTATATACACTTCGTTATTAAGAATATAGCTTCACAACTTATCCACAAAAAAGATGAGGCCGAGACATATCTTTTCAATGTAGCTATAGTTACTTTCATAAGAGAGTAGTGTACGAATGATGTAGTATATTTCTCTTTCACGCCGAGAATCATCATGTTGTGCCAGTAGAGCGCCTAATGCATAAAACGTAGCAGAAATATACACTAAGAAAGGTTGATTGGCTAAATGAAGGACTAGGATTGGTGGGTGCAAAAAATAAGCTTTTATATCATCAAATGCCTATTGACATTTCTCATACCAAAAACTTTAGTCTCCTTCTTCTTGACATATCACTATAGTCCCATGTAAAGATATTAGATAAATTGTGAAGGACTTGTTTGATATCTATTTGTTCAGTGGGAGTGAGGGAGGTAGTTAACAAAATGAATCATAGGTTATCCGATATACCCAAGTTATATGGTATTGTATCTTCATTGAGAAGGTTTGAGTGATCTTCAATGTATGGATCAGTAGGAATAGTATTTGGAGGATCAACGTTGTCAAGGGATATATTAGATTCTCTGAAGTAAGCTGTAACATTGAGAGATAATGGGGGATGCCTTTTATGGTGAAAATAAGGAAGATGATCATAGACACCCGAGATTCAAGTAGAGCATCATCGGTAGGAAAAACATCTAAAGTATCCCAAGTGGTAGACACATAATTGTTGATGAGTTCCCAGGTTCACTATAGGAAGTGAGGAAGTATGAAAGGCAATGTAAGAGTTGGTAAAAGGTGAAGAGGGGGTTAATATACTATCCCAAACTTGTGTGACTGCGTAGGGAGATCCCAAAGTGATGTGACCTTGTGTTCTTGTGTATCATAAAAACCATAGCGGCAAAAGTATTCATACCATAACCCATATTTAGAAAAATCTTGAGTGATATCGATGCAATTTGACTATCATTAGATTGCTCAATGGAGTTACAATACTCAAAAGGTGATGGATCAACCGGAACATCATAGACAACACCTTGATGTCGGAATTTAAGTCATGCATGTAGCATGGAGGGGACCACATGCATAGCATGGATCTAAGGTCATCCAAGGAGAATGTTATAAACAAGATTATCGGGCATGACATGGCATAGAATAGTGATTGTACACTTGACAAATAGTGATTTGGTAGGTTTATGGTACCTAATACATGCTTGGGTATGTTATCAAAGCCATGAATAGAGATTGATGAAGGTGCTAAAGATGCTTCCGACATACCTAAATGTTAAAGGAAAGTGATATTACAAATGTTAAGACCAGATCCATGGTCAACTAAGGCATGATTGATCTTGACACTCGTTAACAAAAACTTGAATATATAGAGGGGGTTATGTTATATCATTTCTTGAGAAGGTAGGTCATCCATTGTGAAATTTATTTGATCCTCATTGAGCGATAGGAATGAAGTAAACTTATGGTGTATGCATTTGGGTGATGTGTGAGGAGGGATGTAATAAGTAGATAAGTCTTGTTTGAGCCTACGATACAATTAGGATGATTATAAAAATAAGTACGGATGGAGATATTCATGATGTGAAAATATTAAGGAAAGAAGGATCCTAAAAGGTGTGATGATCAAAGTAGGGTTCACCAAAATGATTAACTAAAATGTGGAGGTTCTCAGTAAATCAAATATTATGCACAACAATAAATAAAGAAAGTAACCCAAGCCACTAAGAAAATAGAAATGTGAAACCCTAATGAACAAAGAGGGTTAGGAAGAGCTTAGCTGACTCATAGATATGTTGGGACTATGTCACATATAAGAATAGATAAATAGAATGCATGAATGATCACACAGAAGATCTAGAAAGCACATATCTAGAACAATAGGTTGGAATGGGGTGCCAGGTGCTCTGTATGAGATATGGATGCATTGGTTTGTAAAAAAGATATGAAAACATCCTCTGAGGTGTTGATGAATGACTGCCTACCTTTGATTCCTATCGCATGTATGTTACTTGGACTGCATTAGATGTCATTGTAAATTAGAAATGAAGGAATGACTTGTATAACCCAAAACCATGCATCAAACTCGTAAAAATGAAAGATATATATGAAGGGTTCGGACTACCCTTAGTAGCCACAATGGCAGACTTACTAACTAAGAAATACACTATATATCAAACCTAATGTAGTTCTAGGTGTTTGTGTGAATATCGCGCCCTAGGTGCTCTTGTGTTAGCCGCACTTTGTGAAAGTAGTGATCAATAGCTAGATGTAGAAATACAATAAAATGGTGGAAGGAATAGAATAAAATTCCCTCCTATGTAGTGTGATGTAGATGAACCAACCTTTTCCCTTGTGATGGAGCTATATGGATGCAAATATATCCTTTGATGGATACAACCTTAGGTGGATAATAGTAGTGCTTAGTTCTTGGTCCCTCATTATGGTCTCATAAATTTATATTTATATGGTTCTCTTGTTTTAATTTCGTAATTGACCTTGAAAAGGCTGACCACTAAAAATATGAAAAGCTTAAATGACTAGAAAGTGCCAAAAAAGTGGAAGGAAAGTGTAAAAAGGATCGGGGTGCGTGGGGCGCCTAAGACTTTGGGATGAGCACCACAGTAAGAGATAAAGTGACACCAAATCAAAAAATTGACTGGCAAGTATATGTGGGAGGATGGTAGTGATGAAAAAAGTAAAGTAAAATGGAAAAAGGACATGGGTTAATTAGTGATTTCTTCATGAAAAAACCATATGAATAGTAGCATGGGACCGAGATTAAATAATGCCCGAAGTGTGTGATTTAGTGACTACTCTTTACATGTTGAACTTTTTGCTTGTGAAAATATGGATGATAGTGGTTATGATTATGTTAATGATGATACACATGTTAATGATGATATTTCTTGCATTAAATTTTTTGAATGTGAGTCTATTCCTCATATCTACGTTGCTTTCGAAATTGTTTCACATAATTCCCATGTTAAAACCAATGCTAATTATAGTATTCTTATTATTTATGATAATCATACACCAATTTCCTCCTCCCATAGTACACCTCTAGAGCCTCCACACATATACCCTTCTTCCATATACCATTCCTCTACTCAAGTATCTACGATCACTCATAATGGCAAAACCCAACCCCTCAACGCGCTTCTCATTGCCCAAACCATTCCTATGAAAGACATCCTTTTTCTCATGCATGTTTTGGATATTTTCAAAGAAAATTCCATACCCTTACCTTAGAGGGAAAACTTATGATGCTTCTATTGAAAATAATACCATTCACGTAAATCCCATCCCTAAGAAAATTCACAATTTTATTTTTCCTAAGGATTTCACTATGCCTCTTTTGTGATGTTTCAATGACACTGAAATCCTTAGTTACATCTTAAAGCATTTATATTAGCCATAGATTTATAGTCTAATGATAGGTTGTTACTAAAATATTTCCATCATAGCCTTGTAGATATTGCTCTTCAATGGTATACTCATTTACCTAGTGGATCTATTAGCACTTATTATGATATGGAGGATGCATTCCTTATACGTTTCATTTATAATAATGGGCCTAAAGTTACATATGAATGTTTACCTTATTTGCATCAAGGAAAGACAACCAATTCTAGATTATATTTTACACTTTAATTCTTACATGCACCATTTACTTTTTCAGCCTATTGATCTAGAAATGTAATATATCTTTTTCCTGGCTTAATTCCTCCTTTAAAAGAAAAATTGTTATATGATACATGTGATTCCTTTAATACTTTTTGCTATGAATTTATTGACCTAGAAAAATAATCACTTGTGGATCCTATTATGGTACATGCTTCTACCACTTCTACTCCTCCCTCACCTACTAATTCCTCTACTCTCCCACCTATTGAACCCCCTTCTCGGTCACCATCTCCTCCTCCACATAAGAATTCTCCCCTTTCACCAACGCATTGGCCTCCACCTAGATCTTCCTCACCTTCCACCTGTGGACCATTATATTTCTAACGTGCTACTAGACCACATGATATCTTACATAATTCACTTAATGAGCGATAGATTCATTTACCTTACAACAAACATCACACCCCATCACTGGTTGCACTTTCATCATGACCACCCCTTTTTAATTTTCACCACATTAATGGGCATCATGAAAATGATTGTTATAACCTTCATGATATACTCCAATAGCTACAAGATAGGGGTGTTATTGCCTTTTACACCTGCTCTCATGATCTCTCTCTCTCTCTCTCTCTCTTTTGCTCTTCCACGTAAGCGATCCTCTCGCAATCATTAGCTTATCTCATTCACCACCTCCTAAGGTCATTAGTTATCCACATTCCTATAGTTGTCCCGCATCTCTCCATATCCTCTCAACATACCCATGTTATTATTACACAATGGATTCCTAAGTAGCCCACTTCTACATATCCCACCATCATAACTCCCACTGCCGGCATGTTTCTTCCAAAATAAAATTTGGTACCTACCCACACAATCCCGCTGCTTCCACATGCTCCTAATATGCATCACCAACCTCTTAACTTGTGGTAGATGATCCCCATCTCCAAATCATTACCCAATGATGCACTCACATTCTTAAGGGTCATACATGAATGTTGGGGGCATTAAATGAATCTTACTCTCACGTTGGGGGGAAATAATCCTTTCCCATCTCCATCATCATCACATTGAATTCACTATGTCAGTCACCATCTCATTATCATACATTTCTCATTTCATCACTATTTGATCATCTTACATGCCTATACATTTATCTAATCTTATAACCATTTCTATTTATTTGTTACTCATTTCTACGTATCATCACATACATATCTCTATCTACTATATGAATTGTTTTTAAATGTTATCCAAATAAATATTCAACCAAACAATTAGCACTTGTTGGATGGGAAAATTGACTAAGTATAAAAGAAGCATAAGAGGCTTACATGTAGGACCATGCACATGGAGAATTAGGGATGGAACGGGAGGGCATTACAGATGTTGGAAAGGGTAACACGTGGGACTACACACATATAGGGAATAAAGTAGGGACTTAGCCAATTTTCCAGATCAGGCTAAAAATAGACTTAGAGTGCTGAACAAGCAAGCGGAAAAAGCACATGCATAACACACTTTGTAGATGCTATTAGTTGGATTAAAGTAAGTATTATATTTAGGATTAGTCTATTATTAGTAGAAGTAAAATCATGCAAGGGGATGTTACGCATGTCTATTTTTAGGAAAGAATACATGCATGTTATTTTGTGAACACAACTATTTTTTAGAGAGTGCATAAATGGTGAAGGGTAAGTACCCACGCTTATATATACCTGATGTAGGTCATTATTCGAGAGTCCAAAAGTACTTTTATGTTTTATCAAAGTTATGCAGTTGTGATATAGATATAGGGTTTAATACATGTGCACATGTTTCAATGTGTTTGTGTATTGACGGTTGTGTAACAACTTCCTAGTATGTAATTGTTTATGGTTAATAATGAATTACTATGGTTGGATATTAATTGTTCATGGATCTATTTATGGAGAATTAAAATTATAGTTGATATTAATTATGGTATAGAGTGGTTTGTTTCCTTATTATATGTGTTTCCAAAGTGACATGGATGTAATGGTTACTTATGCTTGAATGGTTTCTTGATTAATTATCATGATGAATATGCAGCTAACTTCTTGTTAAGAAACACAGGGATGGATCTATTAGTTGCGCGCTTTGGGTGAGTGTTCAGATTTGTTTGAATGAAGTGTCAATGCACATAGCATTTATGTGCAAATAACGGACTACATCGCTATATAATTATTTATGCATCATCACAAATTTTAACAATCAACATCATCTATGATATCAAAAATACCAACGATACATACAAAAACAAAAAAATGAAAATCACTACCAATGCAAAAAAAAATCATCATATAATACATTATAGACATCAACACCATAAAATCCATCAATATGCTCATATATATACATATCTAAAATCCCAAATCAAAGTTACAAAATACAATTGCTAGCGGAAAGCTCACATGCCTCAATACATCCTATATAATACATCATATGTCCTCATCACTATCACTATATACATCTACGAGAGTTTGAGAACTCAAATCTTCACCACTAATCCTACATCGTCAATCTCAGGCTTTATGTCTCACCATTTAGCTCCATAATATGACATCATCTACCACTTTCTCTGCAAATCGGCCTTGGATCTCCACATAACATGTAAACACATCTTGGTCTAGCCCACCCACTCCCACATCCTATCTCTCTTGCTCTGCCTCTATGCGAGATGTTGAGTTGTGGAGCTCAATTACTTTAGTTTAGCTTGTAATGTAAAACTTGTTGGAAAACACAGTAATCATCATCGGTTAGGGGAATCGACATCGGTCACCCAGGACCGACATCGGTTAGGAAAGGAGGAACCAACATCGGTTAGGACGAACTGACATCGATTACTTGTGTGAGTATGTTTGAATTAACTCTTGGGAATTAGATCTATTTTTAGCATTAAAGTATATCTATTGATTGTAATTGCATGGCTAAGTGCCCTAAGTCTATAAATGACTATATAAGCATGAAAGCTATGGTTCATAAGTAAGTATTAACAAGAATTAAGAAGAACTTGCAAAATTTGGTGAGAGAGAGAATTCTTGGTGATGAAGCAAAAGCTTGAGAGAAAGAAAGTACTATACATCTGAGAGGTGTGGAAGATTGTAAATCTTCATTGTATATTTTTTCAAAGCTTTGGATAATAGATTGGATTGTTTCTTGGTGGACGTAGCCCACACTAGGTGAACCATGTTAAATGGTATTGATTTATGTCTCTTGTTTTGTATATTTCTTCTGGTAGAATATCCACTTTTATTTGCATGTATGCTTAGATCTGATATATTGTCTATACAATTGGTGTGCTAACCCCAACAAATGGTATCAGATCTTGTTTTACGGTTTTGTGTGTTGATATATTTACTCACAGAGGGTTTTCTGATTGAGTGGGAGCTACAATAATGGTAAAAAAAATACAAGGTAGAGAAATTTGATGGCGAAATGATCAATTATGGAAGATGCAGATTGAAGATTATCTGTATCAAAGAGATTTGTATTTACCATTGGATGAGAAGTTTAGACCTACGAAGATGACTGATGAAGAATGGAATATTCTTGATAGAAAGGCTTTGGGATCTATAAGGTTGAGCCTGACAAAGATCTCGTGGCTTCCAATATTACAGAAGTGACTTCTATGGTAGGGTTAATGAAATATCTTGCTAATTTATATGAAAAATCTAGTGCTTCAAATAAATTTTATTTGATGAAGAAACTATTTAGTTCTAAGATGCATGAAGGTGGATTTGCATCTATTCATTTGAATGATTTTAGATTTATTGTAAATCAGTTAAAATCAATTGATATACCATTTGATGATGAAGTGAAAACTCTTTTATTTGTATGTTCTTTTCTTGATAGGTGGAATAACTTGGTAATGTCTCATATTAATACAACATATGCTAATAATATTTTTAAGTTTGATGATGTGGTTAATATAATATTGAATGAAGAAATTCATAGGAAGATTACAAATGAATCATCATCTTGGAACACTTTGGATGTAAAAAATAGGGGCCGGTAGAAGGAGAGATCCAAGAATAAGAGTAATTAGAAATCAAAGTCAAGGGCTAATGATCTAAATCCGTATAAGGGAATTACTTGTTGGAAATGTGGAAAGAAAGGACATGCAAAGAAAGATTGTTGGTCAAAGGACAAAGACAACTAACAACCGACAAAGGTAAAGAAGCAAATCTTGCTAAATCAATGGTAATGCAAGATGCTCTTATTCTTTCTTTAGTTAATAGAATTAAATCATGGGTTTTAGATTCAGAGATTCTTTCCATGCAACCCTAAGAAGGGTTATTTCGAATATTATTTCAGGGCAATTTTGGGCATATTTACTTGGGTGATGATGAACCTTGCAATATTACTAGTAAAGGGGAAGTTCATCTAAAATTGTAGAATGGAAATACATGGGTATTGAAAGATGTGAGGCATGTGCCAAGTCTCAGGAGGAATCTTATTTCTGCAGGAAACTAGGTGAATCAGTTTGCATGGTTACTTTTACAAAAGACTCTCGGAAAGTCACCAAGGGTGTTTTTTTGTGGAAAGAGGTAAGAAGATATGAACATTATATTTATCTACTTGTGTTACTGATTCCTTTTCTGCATTATCTACTTGATTCGATGCACGCATGTGGCATAATCGGCCGGGCCATATGAGTAAAAAAGGAATGTAGATCTTAAAGGCTTAGGGTAAGTTATCATATTTGAAAGATTTAGATCTTGATTTCTGTGAGCATTGTGTCTTTGGAAAGCAAAAGAGAGTGAGATTTCTCAAAGTTGGGGAAACTAAGGAGCAGAAATGGAGATTGTACACTCAGATGTGTGGGGACCAGCTCATGTAGCTTCTCATGGAGGATCCCAATATTATGTTACTTTCATTGATGATGCTACAAGAAAGGTATGGGTTTATTGTATTAAACGTAAATATGATGTTTTTGAGACTTTTAAAATATGGAAAGCCCTTGTTGAGAATGAATCAAATTCAAAGTTAAAGTTCCTTAGATTTGACAATGGTGGTGAATATTGTAGCAAGGCTTTCAATGATTATTTTTCAATGAATGGGATATGTAGAGAAAGAATGGTTCCAAGAACACCACAGGAGAATGGTGTTGTAGAAATAATGAACAAGACAATCATGGAACATGCTAGAAGTATGAGGATACATTCTAGATTGCCTTTGTAGTTTTGGGCAGAAGCAGTTGATACAATGGTTTATTTGATTAATTGTGGGCCTTCAAGTTCACTAGATGGAGGAATACCAAAGGAAGCTTGGACCAAAAAAGAGGTAGATCTTTCTTTTCTTAAAGTTTTTGGTCTAGAAGATTTTTGCATGTTGATAAGGAAATAGAAAAAAGTTGGATGCAAAATCCAAGAGATGCACTTTCATTGGTTATGGATATGGGGATTTCAGATTCTATTTTTGGAATTTAAAGAATTCTAAAATTATTAGGAGTTGTGATGTTGAATGGAATGAAAGGAGAATGTACATGAATTAAATTTTGGTACCCAAGGATGAACCGGTCAAGATTTTTGTGAATGAAAATGAACTCTCATATTTAAAAGTATTACTGATAGGGTTACACAGTAACCGGTGTCGATTGACCCCGATTGACATCGCTTATATGAACCGGTATTGGTTACATGTTACCAGCTTCAAAGACTATCGATTTGGATACAAATGTCCAAGAGGTCCATATTGAGCCTCCAAGATCCCATACTCATGTGAGAAGGTTACAAAAGGTAAGTAAACCTCCGAAATATTTACACCTTTTCTATTTTATTTATTATTCACTGATAATTGTGAACCAAAAAGTTTTGAAGAAGAAATGTAGGATAAGACCCACATCTAGTGGGATCATGTCATGGATGAGGAGATGGAATCCTTCGAATAGAACTAGACTTGGGATTTGGTTAATTTTTATGTGGCAATATAGAAAAGAAAGTAGATGCGTAAAGAGAAGGTGCAAAAGAGAAATGGAAGGAGATAACATAATGTAGAGGGTGAAGCAGAAGGCACAAGGTGCACGGGGTGTGTGGAGGTACTACAACCAAGAAAATTATGCCAAGGGAGAAATCTTGAGTGCGCACAACTTGAAATGTGAGACATCCAAGTTAGAATGAGAATATAAGTTATCCGATAACTAGGAGAGTTGTTTGGATAACAATAGTGATTGAGTAGGAATCAAACTTAGGCAAGATATTTTTACAAAGGTGTTGTATGGAATTAAATGTTCCTCCTTTGTGTTATATGTATCATTTACCTGATTTATGACTAATTGAGAGTCATTGTGAATGTATAAATTACAAATGAGGAGTTTTGAGCGGTAAGAAGGCCTAAAATGAGGGCTTTGTATTCAACGATGTTATTTGTGTAGGAAAACCCCAAATGATATGCAAAGGGAAGTGGGTCACCATGTGGGGTGATGAATACTATCCCAACTCCAACACCGGAGTGACAATGAGATCCATCAAAATACATTTTCCATGTGTGTGGCTCAACAATATAGGTAGTGAAATCATCACGAAAATAATCAGAGATGGGTGATGCATCTAAGAGGAGTGCCAAAACTAATTGATCAGCTATGACTTTCCTTTGATTGCTTTTTGTGGTATGAACTTGAAATCAAATTCGGTGAGAAGCATAACCCAATGTGCCAAGCATCCCGACAGATGTGTGTGGGATAATAGGTATCGTAATGGATCAAATTTGGTGATGATATGCACTTCGTTATTAAGAAGATAGTGTCACAACTTATCCACAACAAAGATGAGGCCGAGACATAGCTTTTCAATGTAGCTATAGTTACATTCATAAGAGAGTAGTGTATGACTAATGTAGTATATTTCTCTTTCACACCGAGAATCATCATGTTGTGCTAGTAGAGCGCCTAATGCATGAAACATAGCAAAAATATACAATAAGAAATTTTGATCGGATAAAGGAGGGACTAGGAAAGGTGGGTGTAAAAATAAGCTTTTATATCATCAAATTCCTGTTGACATTTCTCATCCCAAAAAAATTTAGTGTCCTTCTTCATGAGGCATGTAAAAGGTTGAGTTTTATCAGTGAGTTGTCAATGAATTGCCGGATAGCTTGAATTTTTCCTTGTAGTGATCATAATTGATGTAAATTTTTGGGTGGAGGCATATCGACAATGGCTTTAATTTTGTTAGGATCAATTTCAATGCCACGTTGGGAGATAATATATCCCAGGAGTTTACCTGTTGTGACCCCAAAAATGCATTTTTGGGATTTAAGCATACATGATATTGCCATAATTGTTCAAATAGTGTTCATAGATCCTGTGCATGGGAAGAACATTGTCTAGATTTAGCCAAAATATTGTCAACGTAATCTTCAATGATCTTGTGGATGTAATCATGGAATATATGCGTCATTTCCCATTGATAAGTAGCTCCTACATTTTTAAGGCCAAAAGGCATGATGGTGTAACAAAAAGTTCCCCATGGTGTTGTGAAAGAGGTATTCTATTGTCAATGGGGTTGATTTTAATTTGATTGTAGCCCGCAAATCCATCCATGAAAGAGATAATATTGTATCCAGCTGTAGAATCAACAATTACATCAATGTGTGGAAAAGGAAAACTATCCTTAGGACAAGCTTTATTTAAATCATGGAAATCCGTTGACACTTTTGAACCATCCGACTTCATGATTGATATGATATTAGATACCCATTCAGGATAGTCAACAACACGATAAAACCAGTGTTGAGGAGTTTCTTGAATCTCTTCTTTGACTAAGAGTGCTACCTTAGGATGCATTTTACGAATTTTCTATTGGACAGGTTTGGCACCGGTTGAGGAAAATATTATGCATTGTAACAAATGGATCAATTCCTGACATATCACTATAGTCCCATGTAAAAATATCAGATAAATTGTGAAGGACTTGTTTGATATCTTTTTTTTCGGTGGGAGTGAGGGAGGTAACTAGCAAAACTACTCATAGGTTCTCAGATGTACCCAAGTTGTATGGTATTATATCTTCATTGAGAAGGGTTGAGTGATCTTCAATGTATGGATCAGTAGGAATAGTATTTGGAGGATCAATGTTGTCAAGGGATATATCAGATTCTCTGAAGTAATGTGTAACGTTGAGAAATAACAGGTGATGCCTTTTATGGTGAAAAGAAGGAAGATGATCATAGACATCCAGAGTTTCAAGTAGAGCATCGTCGGTAGGAAAATCATATAAAGTATCCCAAGTGATAGACACATAATCGCTGATGAATTCGGGGTGTACTAGGGGAAGTGAGGAAGTATGAAAGGTAATGTAAGCATTTGTAAAAGGTGAAGAGGGGGTTAACGTCTTAACCCAAATTTGTGTGACTATGTAGGGAGATTCCAAAGTGATGCATTATTGTGTTCTTCGTATCATAAAAACCATAGCAAAAATTATTCATACCCTAACCCATATTTAGAAAAGTCTTGAGTAATATCAGAGGAAATAGGAATATCATTAGATTTCTCAATGGAGTTACAATACTCAAAAGGTGATGGATCAGCTGGAACATCATAGATGACACCTTGATGTCAGAATTTAAGTCATGCATGTAGCATGGAGGGGACTACATGCATAGCATGGATCCAAGGTCATCCAAGAAGAATGTTATAATTAAGATTATTAGGCATGACATGGCATGGAATAGTGATTGTACATGGACCAATAGTGACCAACGAGGTTGACGGTACCTAATACATGTTTGGGTATGTTATCAAAGCCACAAATAGAGATTGATGAAGGTGCTAAAGATGCTTCTGACATACCTAAATGATGAAGGAAAGTGATATTACAAATGTTAAGGCCAGATCCATTGTCAACTAAGGCATGTTTTACCTTGACACTTTGTCAACAAAAACTTGAATATATAGAGGGGGTCATGTTCTAGCATTTCTTGAGAAGGTAGGTCTTCTGTTGTGAAAGTTATTTGATCCTCATTAAGGGATAGGGCTGAAGTAAACTTATGGTATACATATTTGGGTGATGTGTGAGGAGGGATGTAATTAGTAGATAAGTACTATTTGAGCCTACTGATACAATTAGGATGATTCGAAAATAAGTATGGATGGAGATATTCATGATGTGAAAATCTTAAGGAAAGAAGGATCCTAAAAGGTGTGATGATCAAAGTAGGGTTCACCAAAATGATTAACTAAAATGTGGAGGTTCTCAGTAAATCAAATATTATGCACAACAAGAAATAAAGAAATTAACCCAAGCACCTATGTAAATAGAAATGTGAAACCCTAATGAACAAAGAGGGTTAGGAAGAGCTTAGCTGATTTGTAGATATGTCTGGACTATGCCACAGATAAGAATAGATAAACATAATGCATGAACGATCACACAGAAGCTCTAGAAAGCATAGATCTAGAACAATAGGTTGGATTAGGGCACCTGGGGTGCTCTGGTATGAGATCTAGGTGCCCTGGTTTGTGAAAAAGATCTAAAACATCGTCCGAGGTGTCGATGAATGAATACCTACCTTTGCTTCATATCGTGTGTATGTTACTGGACTACATTAGATGTCGCTGTAAATTAGAAATGAAGGAACAACCTGTAAAACCCCAAACTAGGCATCAAACCCCTAAAAAATGAAAGATGTATACGATGGGTTCAATCTGTCCTCAGCAACCACAATGGCGGACTTACTAACTGAGTAATACACTACATATCAGACCTAATGTAGTTCTAGGTATTTGTGTGAATATCGTGCCCTAGGTGCTCTTATGTCAGCCGCACTTTTGAAAGTAGTGATCAATAACTAGATGTAGAAATGTAATAAAATGGTGGATGAAATAGAATAAAATTCCCTCCTATGTAGTGTGATGTAGATGAACCAACCTTTTCCCTTGTGATGGAACTAGATGGATGCAAATAGATCCTTTGATGGATATAACCTTAGGTGGATAATATTAGTGCTTAGTTCTTGGTCCCTCATTATGGTCTCATAAATTTATATTTATATGGTTCTCTTGTTCTAATTTCATAATTAACCCTAAAAAGGCTGACCACTAAAAATATGAAAAGCTTAAATGACTAGAAAGTGCCCAAAAAGTGGCAAGAAAGTGTTAAAAGTATCGGGGTGCGTGGGGCACCCCAAAGATTGGGATGAGCACCCCAAGAATAGATAAAGCGACGCCAAATGGAAAAAATGATCGGAAAGTATATGTGGGAGGTTGGTAGTGACGAAAAAAAGTAAAGTAAAATGGAAAAAGGACATGGGATAATTAGTGATTTCTTCATGAAAAAACCATATGAATAGTAGTATGGGACCAAGACTAAATAATGCACGAAGGCGTGATTTAGTGACTACACTTTACATGTTGAACTTGTTCCTTGTGAAAATATGGATGATAGTGGTTATGATTATGTTAATGATGATACACATGTTAATGATGATATTTCTTGCATTAATGTTTTTGAATGTGAGTCTATTCCTCATATCTACGCTACTTCTGAAATTGTTTCCAATGATTCCCATGTTGAAACCAATGCTAATCATAGTGAATCTATTATTATTCATGATAATCTTACACCAATTACCTCCTCCCATAGTACACCTCTTGAGCCTCCACAAACATCCCCTTCTTCCACATCCCATTCCTCTACTCAAGTATCTACGATCACTCATCTGGCAAGACCCAACCCCTCAATGCGCTTCTCACTGCCCAAACCATTCCTATACAAGAAATTCTTTTTCTCATGCATGTTTTGAAGATTTTCAAAGCAAATTGCATACCCTTACCTTAGAGAGAAATCCTATTATGCTTCTATTGACAATAATACCATTCACGGAAATCCCATCCCTAAGAAAATTCACAATTCTATTTTTCCTAAGGGTTTCACTATGCCTACTTTCTCATGTTTCGATGAGACGGGAAATCCTTACTTACATCTTAAAGCTTTTCAATTAGCCATGGATTCATATTCCAATGATAGGTTGTTACTAAAATATTTCCATCATAGCCTTGTAGATATTGCTCTTCAATGGTATACTCATTTACCTAGTGGATCTATTAGCACTTATTATGATATGGAGGATGCATTCCTTAGATGTTTCATTTCTAATAATGGGCCTAAAGTTACATATGAACACTTACCTTATTTTCATCAAGGAAAGACAACCGATTCTAGATTATATTTTATGCTTTAATTCTTATATGCACCATTTACTTTTTCATCCTATTGATCTAGAAATGTAATATATCTTTTTCATGGCTTGATTCCTCATTTAAAAGAAAATTTGTTATATGATACATGTGATTCCTTTAATACTTTTTTAATAAATTTATTGACCTAGAAAAATAATTACTTACGGATCCTGTTATGGTACATGTTTCTACCTCTTCTACTCCTCCCCCGCATACTAAGTCCTCTCCTCTCCCACCTATTGAACCCCCTTCTTGGTCACCATCTCCTCCTCCACATAATCATTCCCCCTTTCACCAACGCGTTGGCCTCCACCTAGATATTCCCCACCTCCCTCCTATGGACCATTATATATCTCACGTGCTTCTAGACCACATTATATCTTACATAATTTACTTAATGAGTGATATATTCATTTACCTTACAACCAACATCATCCCCCTCACTTTGGTTACACCATCATCATGACCACCCCTTTGTAATTTTCACCACATTAATGGCCACCATGACAATGATTGTTATGCCCTTCATGATATACTCCAACAGTTAGAAGATAGGGGTTTTATTGCCTTTCATACCCGCTTGCTCTTTCTCTCTCTCTCCCTCTCCGCTCTTCCACATAAGTGATCCTCTGCAAGTGTTATCTTATCTCATTCACCACCTCCTAGGGTCATTAGTCATCCACATCTTAAGGTCATCAACTATCCATATCCTCTTTTTGTCCCGCATCTCTCCATATCCTCTCAACCTACCCCTATTGTTATTACACCATAATGGATTCCTAAGTAGCCCACTTCCGCATCTCCCACCATCATAACTACCACTTTCGACATGTTTCTTCCGAAATAAAATTTGGTACCTACCCACACAATCCCATTGTTCCACATGCTCCTAATATACATCACCAACCTCTTAACTTGTGGTAGATGATCCCCATCTCCAAATCATTACCCAATGACGCACTCACATTCTTGAGGTTCATACATGAATGTTGAGGGCATTAAATGAATCTTACTCTTACGCTAGGGGAAATCATCCTTTCCCTTCTCCATCATCATCACATTGAATTCTCTATGTCGTCACTCATCTCATTATCCTACATTTCTCATTTCATCACTATTTGATCATCTTACATGCCTATACGTTTATCTAATCTTATAACCATTTCTATTTATTTTCTACTCATTGCTATGTTTCATCACATATATATCTCTATCTACTATATGAATTATTTTTAAATTTTATCCAAATAAATATTCAACCAAACAATTAGCACTTGTTGGATGGGAAAATTGAATAAATATAAAAGAAGCATAAGAGTCTTACGTGTAGGACCGTGCACACGAGAGAATTAGGGATGGCACGCAGGAGGGCACACGTAGATGTTGGAAAGGGTAATGCATGGTACTACACACATATAGGAACAAAGTAGGGACTTAGCCAATTTTCTAGATCAGGCTAAAAATAGACTTGGAGTGCTGATCAAGCAAGCAGAAAAAGCACATGCATAACACACTTTGTAGATGCTATTAGTAGGATTAAAGTAAGTCTTATATTTAGGATTAATCTATTATTAGTAGAAGTAAAATCATGCAAGGAATGTACATATGGCTATTTTTAGGAAAGAATGCATGTAGGTTATTTTGTGAAACACACCTATTTTTAGGGGAGTGCATGGGCGGTGAAGGGTAAGTACCCATCCTTATATATACCCGATGTAGGTCATTATTATGAGAGTCCAAAATTCCTTTTATGTTTTATCAAAGCTATGCTATTGTGATACATAAATAGGGTTTAATACATGTGCACATGGTTCAATGTGTCTATGTATTGACGGTTGTGTAACAACTTCCTAGTATGTAATTGTTTATGGTTAGCAATGAATTACTATGGTTGGATATTAATTGTTCATGGATCTATTTATGGAGAATTAAAATTATAGTTGATATTAATTATGGTATAGAGTGGCTTGTTTCCTTATTATATGTGTTTCCAAAGTGACATGGATGTAATGGTTACTTATGCTTGAATGGTTTCTTGGTTAATTATCATGATGAATATGCATGCTAACTTCTTGTCAAGAAACACAGGATGGATCTATTAGTTGCGTGCTTTGGGTGAGTGTTCGATTTGTTTGAATGAAGTGTCAATGAACATAGTGTTTATGTGCAAATAACGGACTACATCGCTATATAATTATTTATGCATCATCAAAATTTTTAAAAATCAATATTATCTGTCAAATCAAAAATACCAACGATACATACGAAACAACAAAATCTAAAATCACTACCAATGCAACAAAAATCATCGTATAATACATAATAGACATCAACACCATAAAATCCATCAATATGCTCATATATATACATATCTAAAATCCCAAATCAAAGTTAAAAAAATACAATTGCTAGTGGGAAAGCCTTCATGTCTCAATACATCCTACATCCTACATCTACGGGATCTTGAGAACTCAAACCTTCACACTAATCCTACATCATCAATCTCAAGCTTTATGTCTCATAATTTAGCTCCACAATATGACATTATCTAAAACTTGCTCGAAAATAAGATTTGGATCCCCACATAACATGTAAACACATCTTGGGATAGGCCACCCACTCCCACATCCTGTCTCTCTTGCTTTGCCTCTGTGTGAGCTGTTGAGTTGTGGAGCTCAATTACTTGATTTAGCTTACATGTAAAACTTGCTTTGGAAAACACAGTAATCATCATCGGTTAGGGGGAACTAGCATTGGTCACCCAGCTTTGTTAGCATATCCGTAATGTTCACACTCATATGAATCTTTTTAGATTCAACTACCCATCCACCAATACCCCATATGAAGTATTACCTCAATCGAATGTGTTTTTTCCTTGAATGAAATGTTGAGTTCTTTGCCAAATGAATTGCACTCGACTATCACTTTGAACAACTTGCAATCATCTTGCTCATTTCCCAACTCTTCCATGAACATACTCATCCATATCATCTTTTGCTAGCCTCAGTATTTCGACATATACTTTGCCTATGTAGTAGACAAAGCCACAACCTTCGTAATCTATAAATTCAACTAACTTCCATCCCACCTCTGTGAAAATATATCCAGTAGTGCTCCTTCTACCATCTATATCTCCAACCATATCCGAATCAACATAGCCACATAACGAAATATCCAAACCTCCATAGTATAACTGCATGCTAGATGTTCCTTTCAAATACTTGAGTATCCATTGGACTGCTTTCCAATGTTCTTTACCTAGATTGGCCATATATCTTCTCACCACTCTTACTTCCTACGCAATGTCTGTTCTAGTACAAACCATATCATACATGAGACTCCCATCTGCTGAAGCATATGGCACTTGTGTCATGTATTTTACCTCCTCTTGTGATGAAGGAAACTGATATTTTCTCAATTTGAAGTGTCCATCCATAGGTGTACTAACAGGTTTTGATTCTTGTATGTTAAACATTTCTAACACCTTATTGATATAAGCCTCTTGAGACAAACACAATTTCTCATTTTTCCCGTATCTGTGTATTTGCATGCCAAGGATTCTTTTTGCAGCTCCTAAATCCTTCATAACAAGTGTGTGAGCTAGCTTTCCCTTAAGCTCATGAATGTTCTGCATACTAGATCCTGCAATAAGCATATCATCCATATACAGTAACAAAATAATATAGCTCCCATTTCCAAGCCTCTTGAAATAAACACAATGGTTAGATTCACATCTCAAGTAACCATGCTCATGCATAAAACTATCAAACCTCATATACCATTTCCTTAGAGCTTACTTGAGCCCATATAGACTCTTTTTCAACATGCACACTAATTTCTCCTTACCCTTGACTTCATACCCAAGCGGCTGCTGTATATATATCTCTTCATCCAAATCACCATGAAGGAAAGATGTCTTCACATCTAGTTTCTCTAAATGAAAATCCTCTACTGCAACTAAACTCAATACAGTACGAATAGAAGTCATCTTAACAACAGGATAAAATATTTCACCAAAATCAATACCTGCTTTCTGTGTAAATCCTTTTACTACAATCCTTGCTTTGTACCTTTTTTATCCACCCTCCTCTTCCTTGATCCTGTAAACCCACTTGTTCTATAGTTTCCTCTTTCCTGCTGAAAACTTAACCAAATCCCAAGTCTGGTTCTATTTCAAGGAGTCCATATCCTCATTCATGTCATGCTCCCACTAGACATGAGTCTTATCCTGCACTACTTCTTCAAATCTCTCTGGTTCACCATTATCAGTCAATAATAAATAAAATAGAGAAGGTATAAATATTTTTGGAGGTTTACTTACCCTTTGTGATCTTCTCACAGGAGTTTGGGGTACCGGAGGTTCAATCTGGGCCTCCTGGACATTAGTATCCACTTGACGGTGACCGATGTTGGTAACCTCAACCCGATGTTAGTTTTGCTAACCGATGCTAGTTTTGGTCCTCTGTGAATCGTCGGTTCATCTAATTGATGCCGATTAGGGCCTAACCAACCACGGTTATTGTGTATTTATGTAGGTGTTTCTTTAAAACCTAAAAGTCCATTTTCATCAATAAACTTCTCAATTTTCTTATCCTTGGGTACTAAAATTTGATCCATGTACATTCTCTTTTCATTCCATTCAACATCACAACTCCTAAAAATCTTAGAATTCTCTAAATCCCAAAAATGGAATCTGAAATCACTAGATCCATAACCAATAAAAGTGCATCTCTTGGATTTTGCATCCAACTTTTTCCTATTTTCTTTATCAACATGCAAAAAGATTCTGAACCAAAAACTTTAAGAAAAGAAATATCTACCTCTTTTCTCGGTCCAAGATTCCTCTGGTATTCCTCCATCTAGTGAACTTGAAGGACCACGATTAATCAAATAAACCACTGTATCAACTGCTTCTTCCCAAAAATTTAAGGGAAATCTAGAATGTATCCTCATACTTCTAGCACATTCCATGATTGTCCTATTCATTCTTTCTGCAACACCATTCTCCTGTGGTGTTCTTGGAACCGTTATTTCTCTACATATCCCATTCACTAAACAATAATAATTGAAAGCCTTGCTACAATATTCACCACCATTTTCAGATCTAAGGCACTTTAACTTTGAATTTGATTCATTCTCAACAAGGGCTTTCCATCTTGTAAATGTTTCAAAAACATCAGACTTATGTTTAATATAGTAAACACATAACTTTCTTATAGCATCATCTATGAAAGTAACATAATCTGGGATCCTCCAAGAGAAGCTACCCGAGCTAGTCCCCACACATCCGAGTGTACAAGCTCTAATTTCTGCTCCTTCTTAGTTGCCATAAATTTGAGAAATATCACTCTTTTGCTTTCCAAAAATACAATGCTCACGAAATCAAGATCTAAATCTTTCAAATATGACAACTTATCCTTAGCCTTTAAGATCTGAATTCATTTTTGACTCATATGAACCAACCGATTATGCCACATGCATGCATCAAAATATGAAGTAGATAATGCGAGAAAATGAATCAAGAACACGGGTAGATAAATATAACGTTCCAACCTTCTTACCTCTTGCCATAAGAAAAGCACCCTTGGTGAATTTCCAAGAGTCTCATGTAAAAGTAACCATGGAACCAGATTCACCTAGTTGCCTCTGCAGAAAAAGATTCCTCTTGAGGCTTGGCACATGACTCACATATTTCAATACCCATGTATTTCCATTCTACAATTTTAGATGAACTTCCCCTTTACCAGTAATACTACAAGATTCATCATCACCCAAATAAACATGTCCAAAATTTCCCTGGACATAATTCCTAAAATAACCCTTATTAGGGGTTGCATGGAAAGAAGCTCCTGAATCTAAAACCCATGATTCAATTTTGTTGTCCAAAGAAAGAATAAGAGCATCTTGCATTACCTTTGATGAAGCAAGATTCACCTCTTTACCTTTGTTTGGTTGTTGATTCTCTTTATCCTTTGACCAACAATCTTTCTTTACATGTCCTTTCTTTCCACATTTCCAACAAGTAATTCCCTTACCTTTGGACTTGGATCCGCTATCCCTTGAATTTGATTTCCCATTACTCTTACTCTTGGATCTCTCCTTTTTCTGCCCCTAATTTCTACATTCAAAGCATTTCCAGATGATGATTCCTCTGTACTCTTCTTGTGAATTTCTTCATTCAAGATTATACTAACCACATCATCAAAATTCAAAACATTATTAACATATGTTGTATTACTAACAACCATTACCAACTTATCCCAACTATCAGGAAAATAACATAAGAGTAAAATTGCTTTTACCTCATCATCAAATGGTATTGTAACCAATTTTACCTAATTTACTATAGATCAGAAATCATTCAAATGACTAGATGAAGATTCACCTTCATGCATTTTAGAACAAAATAGTTTTTCATCGATAAACTTTATTTGAAGCACTAGGTTTTTCATATAAATTAGTAAGAGATTTCATTAACTTTACCGTAGAAGTCGCTTCTATAATATTGGAAGCCACATATCCTGCCAGGCTTAATCTTATAGATCCCAAAGCCTTTCTTTATAAAATATTCCATTCTTCATCAGTCATCTTCGTAGGTCTAGACTTCTTATCCAACGTTAAATATAAATCTCTTTGATACAGATAATCCTCAATCTGCATATTCCATAATTGATAATTTCGGTCATCGAATTTCTCTACCTTGTATTTGTTTTCTTCTATCATTGTTGTAGCTCCCACTCAATCGAAAAACCCTCTATGAGTAGATCTGTCAACACATAAAACCCTCAAACAAAGCTCTAATACCGTTTTTGGGGTTAGCACACTGATTGATGCACAATATATTAGATCTAAGCATACATGCAAATAAAAGTGGATATTCTACCAGAAGAATTATGTAAAACAAGAGAAATAAATCAGCACCAGATTTAATATGGTTCACCCAATGTGGGCTATGTCCACCAAGAAACAAGCCAATCTATTATCCAAATCTTTGACAAAATATACAATGAAGATTTGCAATCTTCCACACCTCTCAGATGTTCAATACTTTCTTCCTTCAAGCTTTTCTTCTCTTTCACCAAAAAGTCTCTCTCACATAATTATATTGTAATTATGATTCATCATCTACTTCTAAGCCCTAATTTTAACTTCATGTAGTCATTTTTAGACTTAGGGCACTTAGCCATGCAATTAAAATTAATAAATCTATTTTAATGCTAAAAATAGATATAATTCTGAGAGTTAATTAAAACTTTTTCACATAGGTAACCGACGCCGGTTCTACCTAACTTGTTTCCTGTTCTACTTGCCTTGACCGATGCCGGTCTTTCCCTAACCAATGTCGATTCTTGTGTTTTTCGAGCAAGTTCCAATTACATGCTAAAATTAAGTAATTGAGCTCCACAACTCAACATGGATAAAATGCGAAACTTCATGAATCAAAAAGAGGTTCATCTTTAACCCCTACTATTGTAAGTAATGAGGAACCAAGTATTGTTTTTATTGTCAATGTTGAGGAAAAATTAAATACTTGTGATGAATATGTTTTTACCGTCAATGTTGAAGATGAATTAAATACTCGTGATGTAGTTGATGTTGAAATTAAAGGAGACAATGAAAATGTGAATCAAGAAATTCAAGTTGAAATCGTAGAGAAGAAAAATTTGACAAAAACACCTCCTAGGATTTTAGAAAAGAGACCTAATTATTTGACCGAAATTGATGAGAACTGATCCAAAAATGGACCAATTTTTTTACCCCGATCATGGACCCTATAGGCTTATTAATAATTTTCAATAAATTAATCCTTTTAAGTCATCAACTCAAAATAAATGCAAAAATGTAAATCACACTAGCACATAGATTGATTACGGAGTTCGGAAATAGCCTACGTCTCTGGGTTCTTTCAAACCGTTCCACTAGTCAAAATTTGCAAGTACAATATGGATTTTACAAAAAAACCTAATGGAACTTTACTTGCCTACAAAGTAATCCAAACCTTTGAAGAACACCGATGCTAAGTCGGTCCCGTCCTCCACCTTCCTGGCACACAAGAATCCTACGGAACTCGATCGCATTCTAGAAGTTTACAAGATGTCCTTTGGAACTCCGGTCAACAATTCCAAGCTTCAAAAATAAATGTGTAGCGCTATGGGCCAATTGGCGAGTTTCCAATAACTCCCAATTTATAGTTTTCTTATTAAAATAATAGGACTTAGATCCCACAATAATGCCTATAAAATATAAATAGGACTTACTCTCCAAAAATTTCCTATAATTAATAATAAGGCTTTATTACAAAATAATATCCTATTAAAATAATAAGCCTTTCAAAATAGCTTGGAAGATATTTTAATATCTCCTCATATGCCCTTGAATAAGCTCTAAGAAAAATAGCTTAGAGTTCCTTCGTTTCCTTTCTCTCAGTTGTGCATTAGAGAAGAGAGGGAAAAGGCCTTTATATAGGCCAAAACGGCCCGCAGATCTTGTATATAGGGCTTATCACCCTTATCCTTATCACAACCACCTATATAGGTAGGTTGGTGAGGATGCTCTACTTATAATGGAGAGGTCGGGGATCAAATCCCGCCTCCTACATACCGGTCATGATATTTTAAATGGGGTGGGCGGTTTGTTTTTGTCACTAAAGGGTTTTATCCCACATGGTCGGTGTGAAGGTTGGGGGACCATTTTATAAACCGACCATCCCACCTCTTACAACGTGGCTTCATCAGTGTTCCTTCCTTTTTCTATCCTCCCGTTGGTTTTTATGTCATGTGTTGTGCTCGCTTGAGTTGTGTGTTGTGCCTATCGGGTTATGTGGCTTTCCCGTGAGTGGGTTCACTACACCCAAGGTATTTAGGGTGTCAAGTTTTTATTGACTATTGCCGAGTTTTCCACCAAGGTAATTGGGATAATATAGATCCCTTGTGCATTTTTGATCCACTCCATCCAATGTGGAAGTTAGAAAGATACACTTTGGCTGATTCAATCCGATTAATGTGGAAATATGAAATCAACTCCAAGGGGAGTTGATCAACCCACCTAGCTAATAAAATAGCATTCCTAAGTTGATTATCCACCTAAAATGCACTCTATAACATATAGTCCACTTTTCGATTCTCGATATGCAAATCGAGCGAAATCAAACTCATGGTGGCATGAAGACCCACCACGTCGGCAATGATGATATAATCATCCTCATGGTGGCAGGATCCCCCTTCGATATAAAAGTGGATCCCACCAGCTACGGTCTCCTTAGTTGACCTTTTATAAATGTATGACAAAGACCGGAGGTGCAAACATGACCCCTTTTTCCCAATGCCATGTAACTCGCTAGTTGATTCCCTTTGACCACTCGATTGACTGAACTTTGACCAGCTGCACTGGGAGCATATAATCTCTAATTTATGTGTTCCAATATGAATTGGAAAGCTATTAGAAAGATCTTCCAAACTGTATTAATCATAGAAGATTTAGGGAACATATATCCTCCATAATGTCCTTTAGATCATACCTCCCTAATGGGAAAGGATTTTTGTCCCAAAAATCTTGTAAACTCCAAATCACGTTGTTGAGAAGAGATCTACACAGTATACTGCCAACTCCACAATAAAACAATTGATCGTTCAAATTCTAGGACCTATGGAACTTGGGATCACTACCTCCTGATATGCCACTTTGATATCCAAAGAATACATCCATGTTTTTGATGTACGGTGCTAAGTTTCCAAATGAAACCTCAATGCTCCCATTGTGTGGTGCTAAGCTCTTAGATATCTGACAACAATGATCCTCTTCACCCTATAACATAGCTCCTGACTTAGAATTAATTCTACAGAATCTAAACTAGTCCGAAGGAAACTACATGCTATGTAGAGCTATGAGTGATCTAATTTCACTAATGATCAACTACCATTCGGATGTACGGTCATAATTCCTTGACACCGAATGACAATTTGAGCTAATCTCTCATGAGCTCCTCTTGTTGATGTAAATTTATTAGGTCCCATTCTGTTGTATGCCCATGATGGCCTCTTTATAGAATGAAGATCCAACTTGATGTCAAATTTCAATGGTAATTTAGCTACCATTCTGCCACATGGTCACAATTTCGCTAAACATAATGAAGATCTGAGTTGATACCTGCGAGCTCAACTATCTGCACCATTGGCTAAAAAATCTCCAAGCTTATAAATATGAGTTAAAATCCTATATCCAAGCTATAACATGCACTCAAAAGTTGATTAGGAGATATGATTGGAGTATTAATCAAACTTTCAAGTAAGAAAATCCACTAAGTATGGTAGACCTTTCTCTCAGCATTTTCTCACAAAATATGAACTCCAAACAAATATTGCATATTATTCATCAATCTAAGTTCTACAATATATAATTGAAAAAATGTTTACTTACCCATTTTAAAGGAATTCCACTTTTAGGTATTACCTGATCCTTAGCTGATTTGTCAACTGTTGGTGGAGTAGAAACCTCCTTTGCCTTTGCAATAGGCCTCCATTCCATCTTTGGCTTTCCATTACTTTGATGGAAAGATGGATGAAGTTTCCAACATGTGTCCACCCGGTGTCCATTCCTCTGGAAATGACCACAAAAATTCCTCTTAATCACCTTCTTCTAGGATGAGGAACTCTTACTGACATTTCTTACCTCTAGATGACAAGATTGGTCTTTCTGATTTGCCTTGTTCCCAAAAAATTGCATCAAATTCGTCATTAGTGTCCTTCTCTTCCAAGATCTGGCCACAAAATGATTATGTAATCCAAAAAAATTCATGGAAAGGCATTCCAAATTTTCTAAAAATCATAACCATACTTCTTAAGTTGAAAAAGTGGATCAGAAGTTTCACTATGCTTATGATTATGGTAAGAAACTAGAGGTGGAATCTCCTTACCTCTTCATTGATTTTTCTTACCACATCCTGATTGTGATGAAGAAGCACAATTTTCTTGCTCAGAATATTCTTGCAGGACTAGTGGGGTATTCACTTTACTTTCGAAGCTTGTCTCCCATCAACGTTCTTGGAGCAATCTCTAATATCCATTCCCACACTACAAAAACCCAAACCTATAAAATGAGGACGATCCTTTACCTGTATTGGGTTAGCAATTCCTTGGCCATTTTTACCAAGGCCTCTTCCATCAAATCCCATTTTAACTAACAATTTGGATCCAACACCTCTAGTATGCTTTTCAAATAAACCAAAGACATCAATACCTAAATCTGAAACTGAATGGGAGGAAGAAGATTCATGTAGTGAAAAATTACAGTGTAATCATCTCATCATGGTATTTGCATATGAAGTTGAAGGTATTTCCTTATTCTGATCACCACACTACAACCTTTCTACGACCTCATCCTTGGTTCGTAGTTCCGATTTCAAGCGAGCATTCTCCTCTTCCAAGGAGTAATACATATATCACATGAGAGAGTTCTCTTCTGGATCTAATGATTATAAGCTTAACGCTCTTCAAGCTTTGCCTATTTTGACATATTTCCCATGGTGCACCTATACCCTGTTCACACAAATTGAACCAACTGCACCAACTTGAAGCAATCACATTGTTAAATTAACTAGCTCTGATACCAACATGATCTGAAAATAGACCGAATTTTTTTACCTCGATCATGGACCCCTATAGGCTTATTAATAATTGCTGATAAATTACTCCTTTTAAGTAATCAACTCGAAATAAATGCAAAAATGTAAATCACACTATGAAATGCATTGATTACGGATTTTGGCAATAACCTATGTCTCTGGGTTCTTTCAAACCGTTCCACTAGTCAAATTTTGCAAGTATAATATGGATTTTACAAAAACCTAATGGAAATTTACTTGCCTATAAATTACTCTAGACCTTTGAAAAACACCGATGCTAATTCAATCATGTCCTCCACCTTCCTGGTGCACAAGAATCCTATGGAACTCGATTGGCCTTCCAGAAGTTTGCAAGACGCCCTATGGCACTCCGGTCAACAATTCTAGGCTTCACAAATAAAAGTGTGGCGCTATGGGCCAATTGGTGAGTTTCCAATAACTCCCAATTTTACAATTTTCCTATTAAAATAATAGGACTTAGCTCCCACAATAATGCCTATAAAATATTAAATAGGACTTACTCTCCAAAAATTGCCTATAATTAATAATAAGGCTTTATTACAAAATAATAGCCTATTAAAATAATAAGCCTTTTGAAATAGCTTGGAAGATATTTTAATATCTCCTCATATGCCCTTGAATAAGCTCTAAGAAAAATAGCTTAAAGTTCCTTTGTTTTCTTTCTCTGTTGTCCATCGAGAGAAGAGAGGGAGATGCGTTTATATAGGCCAAAGTGGGCCACGAGATCTTGTATATAGGGCATATCGACCTTATCCTTATCACAGCCGCCTCTATAGGTGGGATGGTGAGACCGCCCTTATATCTTGGAGAGGTCGGGGATCAAATACCATCTCCTACATACCGGTTGTGCTATTTTAAATGAGGTGAGTGGTTTTTTTTGACCACCGGTGGGTTTATCCCACATTGAAGGTTGGGGGATCGGTTTACAAACCGACCAAACCACCTCTTACAATGTGGCTTCGGCCACGTGTTCCTTCCTTTTTCCAACCTCCCTAAATCTTCTAGGATCAAGAACATTTTGAAACCAATGTCCGACAAACTTTCTAAATGGAAAATCAAAACAAAATCCATTAAAATTTGGGAAAATCATTTTGAAATTTTAAATAATTCCCAAAGATGTCAGTTGTTGGTTAGTTTGATAAAATTGAATAAAATGAGTCCTACATTAAACACCTTAGGCTTGACAATATCTAATATACGTGGTCAAACCTTTGCAATTGTTGAAAACCTTCATGATGCATATCACACTCATTGTTGGTGTTAAGAGATGCACAACGAGATAATAATGTTTTGCGTCATGTACTTACTACTAGTTTTGTAAGTGAATCAATAAAAAACAATGTTTGATTAGGAAAACAAGTCCAATGTTGAAATTTAATCGAAAAACTCTTAAAAAAGTAATTAAAAGGTGTAATATCATTTAATCACTCAATAACACTGATTTTTGGGTATTTTCTACGAGAGCATCATGTAAAGATAAAGATATATCGATCTATAAGAGAAGTTGTTATTTAAGTTTGGCATGGTAACACTAGAGTTTCACCTAAAAAGAGATGTTGTAAAATGGAGAGTTGGTTCTACTAATTGTGAACCACACCCAAAAATTTCTTGGATATGAGTCAAACTCAATTTTTTTCGTAAGTTTGAAAATTAGCATTCAGAAATTAAAATTAGTCAATTTTTTTGAAATAATGAAACCATTCTATGTGAAAAGCAACCATGCTCGCACCACTTGTTGTTGTAGGCAACATGTTGAATTTGTGATGCATTATGCTAATTTTTACATATTCATTTTGATTTTCATTTTGAAACCATGTTACCAGAATGTGGTGTTCAAGTTCCACCAATATCTTCAAGGGATTTCATTCCTATGATATTTTGTGAAAGATAAGTTGGACAATTTTTTTATAGTCAGGATTGTTTAGATGGAAGTTTTTGTATGTACGGTGGATTACCTAAATTAGAAAGTTGTATCCATGAGAAAATTGGAGGCACAATAGGACATAATTTAGTTGAGTTTGATAAATATAAATTAGTACCATACCAATTGAAAAATGGAAAAGAGTCTAAACGGTGTGAGCTAGTTATAGAACATATACCTATTTTTCAATTTATCGAAAATTTAAGGATGGAATTGTTTATGAGTATGCTAGGCATACACACATAGCTCGATGGTTAGATAAATAGTTAAAGATATGCAAGGACACATTTCCTATTGGTATTGTTAGTACCCAAATTGGTCCTCCCTTTGTGGCTGAGCAACATCAATAGAATGAGAAGGATGCTTAGAGGATGATGGATCTAGATTTGTGTCATTTTGTAGCCGAGGAAGGATCTCATCATCTCATTATCACTTGAGATTAGAGGAGTCAGGTAGCACCATGCTGAGGGTGTGAACAAACCTCCTACTTTAGGATATGACTTTAGCTAGAGTGAGAGGACCCATTATGTAGTCTGTATTTGTGAGTCGGATGGATGTATCAACAATATTTAACACTCCTTTGTAAAGTAATTGAAAAACAACTTTGGGAAGACAATCAATTTAGCAGGTCTCAGAGTTCACTTCTAGATAGTGTAGATGTGTTGGTCCGAAAATCATGCGGTTAGGTAGGTCATGGGGAAACAAGCCAACAGTGTGCAGGGCATAGCCCCTCTTTGAGACAGTAAAGCGAAACTAGTTTATTGCTAATTTATCAAGCAGGAATCTATGCAAATCTACACTATTCTAACTTCGGGGTCATAAAAATGAATTCCAAGATGGAAAGGTCAGAAGGTTTATGCTTTGAGCCGGTAGTAAATAGAGCCAAACTTACTTGCATAAACAATTAAAGCAATACTGATGAACATATGACAATAGTAGGAATGAATCTAACAGAATAAAAACATAGATCTAACTTAAGAAAGATCTGATGCAAATAACACACACATTAAGCACAAAGTCTGAATATGTGTATTAATATTTCTTCTATTGCAAGAAAACACAAAGTCTTTCTCTCCTCACTTCTCTTTTCATACAAAAAATGTTCACCCTAAATACAACAAGTATTCTAGTATTTATAGAAGGAGAGGAGGAAAGAAGACAAAAGAAAACCCACTACTTACAAAATATCTTACAAGATATTTACAAAAGATCTAGAAAATATCTAAAAAGTCAACAGTTGACTTGGGCAAGTTTTGGATGGCAACATCCCATGGTGCAACATGGATGAGGTCATCATGTATGCCAACATGCTTTTTAAATATTTTACAAAAATGATCAACGCATTCAGAAAGGAGAAACTACTCCTCATCATCCCTCTGCTCAAACTTGGTGTCTTGCTTTTGATCAGGAGAGTCGATGTGACACTACGCTCGATATTCTACAAACTTGCTGATCATTGCTTGAAGTTGATCATGGTTGGGACCATTAAAATGGTCATGAATGACTTCACAGGTTTCTTTCTCATTCTTGAGCTTGTCAGGTAACTTGGTGAAATTTTCACATGCATCGATTAAAAAGCCAATGAAATCATGGCAGGCCAAGAGGTTATTGATTGACTCTCGGTCAAAAGTGACCTCTGGTGCCAAACCTTGAGTGATGATAGCCTTGAAACACTGGAATGTATCATCTACTTCCCTCAAGTTATACGATTCACTGAGCATCCCTGGAGACATTTTTGTAACTATCTACTCCATGTTGTATCGTGCTTCCAGGGCTTCATCTTTGATTTTATCGATTCTCTCCAGGATATATTCCATCTGATCAACCTGGTAATCTAATGCAGTGAGAGCCTTATTATGTGCACATGGGTGATTGATAACACCGACCTTCAATAGGTCATCAACTGAGTAGTTAACCATTGCTTGGAACATTTCATGTTGCAACCTGGCATTATCCAACTCTTCGGATAGGGAACTTGCTACTTGCTTGTAGCTCCTTATTTGCTTGAGTTATATCTTGATAGAGAAATGTAAACTTCCCAAGCATTTCTTCACCATCTCTGAGGATCCACTCGATCCAGGATGATACTTGTTGTGCCTTGTTCACCAATCTTAACATATTCATTTATTTTCTCTTAATTGGGAACTTGAATGGGTTCGGCGGCAGTCACAGGAGGAGCGTTGCCCATTTTCTACAATGCTTGTAGGAGATGTTTGTTTTGTTCTTTGAGTATCCTTTTCTCCTCTTTTTCCTCTTGGAGCTTCTTGTAGAGAGCATCCACAATAGACAAGGCTTCCCCTTGCAGGCTTTTAGATGAGGTCCCCATTGTGACTTGAGTCACCATGAAGTCTGTGGGAGACAGATCTTCTTTTCTCTTGGTGGGATCTGGGAAGCTATCTCCATGACTCTCTCTCTCAAGTGCCTTTAGAAAAGTGAGTTATCACTTTCTACTTCTTGGTTCCCTTCTTTGGAATAACGGAGAAATCCATGGCCATGAATGGGAACTTTCCTCTTATGCTTGGCTCAGATGGTCAGAAATCCAACCAGGACTTATGGGAGTGGGAGTGGAGGAAGAAGAAGAAATGGGAGTGAGAGGGGGAGCAAATTATAGAGGCCTCAGGGAAGTGTGTTGAAACACTCGGTGGTGGCATTGATAGGGAGTCCAACACCGATGCTTATGGGGCTGGAGTTACTAACGGAGAAGAGAAGGATGTGGAAATGGAAGGGATCTTCATCAGGATTGAGGAAATATTGGGTGACAGATCCATGAGAGGAGAAGATGGAAGAGGTGGGAGATGGAAGGGAGGAAGGGAGAGGAGAAGACACATCCATAGGAATAGATGCTTGAATGACAGGAGGAGAGAGGAGAGGAAGAAGGGAATGTTGGGTACCTCAGTAGTTGTAGTTGTGATAACATCCTGGGTGGATGTATCCATTGAAACATCTGTTGTTTCTTCATTACCTGGAGACACCAGGTCGACTACTTGCTTCTCAGAAGTAGGAGGAAGATCTTCAGGAGTAGTGGAAGAGGGAACATTGGGTACCTCTTGTCTGTCTTGGTTCTCCCACCTTGTCCTTTCCTTTTCCTTTTGGCACATGGTCCGGCCTTGGAGGTGCACTACTTAAAGGAGAAGTAGTGAAGTCAACTCCAGGTATGTAAGGCCATTCTGATTGCACCAATGTTTGGTGTGTTGTAATGTGGGTTTAACCCTTTCTTGAATGGTCTTTGGCACTTTAGCTCTGTCGATCTCTGCAAATGGCCAGTTGTCCCCATCTATGTCAATGTAAACTTGATCAATTTCTTGATCAGTCTCTTTGAATTTCTTTGGGACAATGGCAATGCCATAGTGGATGATCTCCTCTAGAGCCAGCCGGGAGTGATCCTTCCACCTAATGTCTATCTCATGGGTTAGGTCTATCCAAATGTCCTCGATCTCGGGAACATGGATGGGATCAATTTTTTCCTTTGGGAGAAAACTCCGATAGTCAAAGGTTGGCCTTGCTGGGAAGTTGTGCTTTAAATTCAGTAGCTCTAGCTCAACATACATCTCCCATGCTTTAGCAAGTGTAGGGTCAGGTGTATCGGCCAACTATAAGGGGGAATGGAGTTCCTCCTTTCTTTCTCTTCATACACTTTTCATGATAAGTGATTAACTGCCTTGAAAATTCTAGGAGGACCAGCTTTGGCCTGCAAAACCTTGGCAAGCTTCATTGGTTCTCCCTCAAAATTCACAACTCTGAGGTATGTGAATGTGGGGAATTGTGTGAACAACGCTCCCCATTTCTTTGTAGCAGCAATCACACTCGGGTTGGTTCGATTGTGTCTCATGTTTGGTCTCAACAAATAGAATACCTCATAGAAGAAGGCATCATTTATTTTGGAGAACTGGAGATGCTGGCTTCGAGCCTTAGCTCTGGTAGAACTCGTATATCTTGACTTGGGGCCATACCCCATTTCGAGTTAACCCTACGAAATCCCTTTCTGATGCAAGTGACATATACAACGTAGGAATTCATGTAGAACTTCCCAGTTGTTAGAACTTGTTGAAGCTATTGTGAGATGGTGTCACTTATGATTTCACCCCAGCCGAAGCATTGATCAGGTGCATTCTTGCTCATGTTCTCCAGGTATCTCAACATCCATTTATGGAAATGATGGGCATCAGGGAGCCCAAATACTCTACTCAAGAATGTGATTGTATCACTCAATTCTTCATTAAAATCACTTCGGTGGATGGTTTGTGGCCATCTGGACACCGACTTCTTGTTCTTTAGATAGAGTTCATTCATCATCTGCATGCACTTATCTTCATTATCATCCCATGCTTTCTTGTAGTCTTCAATACTTATTTCCACATATTTCTGTGATGAGGAATGCCCAGGATCATCTCAAAGTGATGAGTTGTGAGGTTTATGATTGTCTCGTTGTTCTTTATTTTTGACACATCTAGTGTCTTTGTTATAACATCGAGCAACCAACATGATGAACTCATTATTTATGGCACTCACTGGAAGCCCAGCTGCAAAGTGCAATCCACTTTCTACTAATTTGTTCATCCATGGGCCATTGTTTTCCTTGGTGGTCCTTACCCAAAAATCATCCATGTCAATATGACCCAGCTTAGAGTCTCTGATGTCAAGGTCACACTCATATATGAGTCAGGCATTCTGACTCTCTGGTACTTGTACTTCATTTCTTGCTCTTTGATTGCTTTAGCTTTAGCTTTAGTTGGTTTCTTGCTTGATGAAGACATATGTGAGCTTGAGGATGGGTGTTGTTTCTGCAAGAAGAATCAAGAAGGTCCAACATAGAAGAGCCATGTCAACCATCATGTTATTCATAATGAAAGTTTGAAGAATAACAGAACACCTTAGAATGTGTGAGAAAATAGTTAGGTTTAGCTTGTAGAAGGAAGAATGAGCAATTTTAAGCCTTAGGGCAAGGCGCAAGTTCACAGAGGCTACGGGGCTTTTTATTTAGGCACACTTTAGGGGTGTCGACATGGGAAATTCTTGCACTGCTAAGTGCATTGCAATTTTGAAAGTGTCACATGAGAAAAGTTTGTGGCCAAGTTAGAAAGGGCATAATTTTGAGAGGTGTTACATGACAAATTTTAGTGCCAAAGGGTAAAGCGCATAGGGCGCGGATCTGCAGCATACAACATGTCATGTTGATGTTGTGGAAGTTGCGCTCGTGCCTCATGAAAAATCTGGTAAGTGTTCTTTGGTTGGGCGTAGAAAAAAATTATGTTGCATGAGAGTAAAGTGCACCAAAGCACAACTTTGGAAGAGGTTGCAAGGAAAAGTGTGCCATATTTGTTTGGCACACTTTCGAGCATGTAACATCTCTAAAAATGTGCCAAGGATTAATATTAATTTCAGTTTTGTTAAATTTCTTGATTTCTTGATTTGGATTTGGATTTGATGGCAAGAAAGAGAAGTTTTTTGGCAAGGCAAGCAAGCAAATAGGATATAGATGGTTTTTGGTTTACTTCAGCGGTAGGGGCCTTCCAGATTTAGATCTGGAAGGAGAGGAAAAGAGGGTTTCAACTTTGGGTTGGGGATTTTGAATGGTTCTTTAGATTTTATTTATTTGATACAAGCCCTAACATTAACACAACAAAAAAAAAAACCACAAATGGGAGAGGAGCCACTCACCCAGATTTATAAAAGATGAAGAAAGAAGGATGGGGTCCACAAGCTCAAAATGACACGCGAGGGCTGACAGGATGGCTGACACGTGCGTAGAGAGAATACCTTTCACAATTTTCAATTCATGAAAATGACATGTGGCAGGTTCATATTTATAGAAAAATTGGCATTTATGACCTCACCAACCACTTTGGCATGATTTTGGGAGTGTCGACATGAGAAAAATTACGCTAGGAAAATGCTTAGCAGCGTAAAGTTTTTTGATGTTAACACAACAATTTCAGTGCTAAAGGATTTTAAAGGGGGCACAAATTTTGGGATGTTGACACAATGAAATGGCACCCAATATTTTAAAGGTAAAAATGTTGACACCATTTTTGGTGCCAAAAGGATGTTTTAAAGGGTGCAATTTTTGATGATGTCATGTGAATGCCCGATTTAAAAAGGCACATTTTTTAATCATGTCGACACAAAAATTTGGAAGGATTAGCTAAAAATGGCTAAGTCTTGAAACAACCTAATTTTTTTTGAAAGGAGTTTTGGGCTATTTCAAACATTATCAAACTTCCTTAGGGGTCAAAACAAAATTTTGGTATAGTTACCTACAAAATTGCCCTTGTCAATTTTGCAGGATAACAGCTGGCTCTTTCTGGGGACTATCTTTGAGTGAAACTTAAGGGTAGAGAATCCCATATTTTCATGTGCCTATCCATTGGGTTACAGAGAGTCAAAAACAAGGGTGACGAAAAAAAAAGAAAAAAAAACACAAAAAATGAAAGCAAACACAAAAAAAAAAACAACAAAAAAAGAAAAAAAAAGAAAATATACAAAGAAGAGAGCAAGCTCTACTTCCTAAAGATCTTCAGGTGTTGCCCACTATAGGGAAGTGGGAGCTCGGTTCCATCCAGATATGAGAGATAGAAACTATTCTCTCCATTGAGATGCTTGATTTTGTATGGCCCTCTCCAAAGAGAGTCAAACTTCCCATGTGCATACCTTTCGGTTCTCTTCGTTTGTCCCACAGAAGAACAAGATCTCCCACTTGAAAATCTCTCTGCTTAGCTTTCTTGTCGAAACAACCTCTTAACTTGATTCTGATGTTCAGTGATCTTGTCGACCACTTTCACTCACTTTTCTTCAAGTTCCATCAGGTACATAATCCTCTTTTCAAGAGAATTCTAAAAGTTTCATCTTCAATTGCTCGAGCCAAGCGCAGAGCAGGAAGTTCTACGGAGATAGGGATTTCAGCATCGATCCCATATAACACCTAGAAAGGTGACATGCCGAGAGACCTCTTTGGAGTGATATGATCCACCCACAAAGCATCATATAATGATTTGTGCCAGGACCACTTGGTTTTCATCAACTAGCTTCCATATGATAGTCACCAAGTTCTTGTTGTTGGATTCTGCCTGACCATTTCCTTGAGGATAATAATCAAAAGCATGAGCCAAGGTTATTCCATATCCATAACAAAAACCAATTACTTCCCATGAAGAGAAGTTGGAAGCGTTATCAGCAATGATTTTGTGTGGAATGCCAAATCTCACAATAATATTCTCTTTGATGAAGTTACAAACAACTTCAGAAGTGGCATGCTTGATAGGTATGGCCTCCACCCATTTCATGAAGTAATCCATTGTTGTTAGGATGTAACTATGTCCAGCACTTGATTGAGGATTGAGTGCTCCAATGAAATCAATTCCCCATTGTCTGAATGGTTCATCAATGATGATGGGCCGAGGGAAACATAACCAACTTTGGTTTGCCAATGAACTATTGGCAAAGTTCACATTTCACTACCTAGGTGGCTGTATCTTGAAATAGCATTGGCCAGTAGTACCTAGCCCAAATGATTTTATGTGTTGTCATGGATGAGGAGAAGTGACCACCAGGTGAGTCATGAAAACTTTCCAACAATTTTACTCTGCGGCTTATCAACACATCATAGAAAAATGTCATCAATTCCACGTTTGTACAATCCATCATCCCATATGACATATCTTGTGGCTCTGAGCTTCACCATTCACTTTTCCTTTGTGGTTAGGTGAGTTGGGCACTCACCATAGGTGAGAAAGAATGTGATGTCAGAATACCATTCATCATTGGTTGCGACAAATAGAACCATGGGCAAAGAATCCACTTTCTCCAGTTCATTTTGTTCTCCATCAATGTGATCAACTTTCTCTTCAGGTACCTTTGAGTCTTTATTTTCAGCCATTAGCTGACACAGCCCTTACCTCTTACCAACTTGGTTGGTTTGATGTCTAGATCATATTCTTGGACCTTTGTGATCCAATTCCCTCGTAAGCTCCCTAACTCCTGTTGAGTCAGGATAGACTTAACAACCGTGTCAAGAACCAACACTACTTTGTATGAGAATTCAGAATATAGTAGCGGAAGTTTTGACTACTTTTACCATGGCAAAGGCATGCTTTTCCAATTGTGACATCTTTAGTTCATGAGGCTTAAGAGGAGAGCTCATGAAAGCAATCGGGGATTCAATATCCTCGAGTTCTTTTGCATCAAGATAGCTGATACAGTATGCACAGATGCATAATTGTACATGATGAAGTCTTTGTTGAAGTCAGGACACACTAGAATAGGAGCATGAGCGATGGAGGTTTTTATGTCTTTGAATGATGTCTTGCCTTCCTCACTCCATCAGAATGTTTGGGACCCTTTCATCATATTAGATATATGACAAGTCTTCTCAGAAAAATCAGGAACAAAGCGTCTAAGAAAATTTACCTTTCCGAAGAAAGAGTGAACACCAGTCTTGCTTGTAGGAAAAGTAAGGCTCTGAATAGCCTTGACCCTTTTGACATCTATCTTAGTTCCTTCTCTGCTGATGACATGTCCTAGCAGCTTTCCTTGGTGACCCCAAAAACTGACTTCTTGGGATTTAGCAAAATCCCATGCTCTCGGCATCTGATCAAGACTTGTTCCAAATGATCACAGTGATCACTTCATCTTTTGGAGAACACGGTCAGGTCATCTAGGTAAACTATGATGACTTTTCCCATCATACCTTTGAATGCAAAGTCCATTGCTCATTGGAAGGTGGCACGGCGTTGATCAAACCGAATGACATTCTTTTGTAGGCGAAAGGTACCCCAAGGAGTGGTGAATGTTGTTTTGAACTGATCTTCAGGCGTGACTTGAATTTGATTGTAACCTAAAAAACCATCAAGCATAGACAACATTTCTTGAACCGGTTACTGCCTGTAGCACTTGATCCATTATCGGCAGTGGATAGTTATCTTTTAAGGATGACTGGTTCAAGTTGTGAAAGTCCACGCATATGCGTATCTCACCATTCTTCTTCCACACAGCACAATATTTGCAACCCAGGTACTTGTGATGAATTGGAAAAATAATTCTTGCATCCAACATCTTCTGAATTTCAGCTTGGATGGTACCTTGAGATTTTGGGGTTGTAATGCCTTTGCTTTTGATGAAAAGGCTTGACATCATCCTTGAGCGGAATGTCATGCCGAATGTCCTTTGGCTTGAAAGACTTCAGATCAGCATAAGACCATGCTAACACATCCATGTACTTTTTCAGCAACTTAACAATTTTCACTTTTCCTCGGGCGTACAACACTTCCCGATATTCACGGAATGAGGATGTTGTAGTACCCAGATTGATGGATTCAATTTCGAGAAGAGGAAGGATCATCCTGTCACTTTTTCTTGACAAAATGGTCATGATTATCAAATAATCATTCTAAGGAAACCAAACCTTTAGGAATCTTATTTCCTTTGAGTTGTATCACTTTCTTTTTTCAGATTCATGTGCTTGACCGGTGAGAGACTCACGACACATGTAGAAGTTGATCCATCAAATGAAGTTCTTTGAAATTGTCAGCTTTCTCCAAAAAAGGTGATAAGTTGGTTGTCATCATTGAACACTTGCCAGTGTTGTGAATTATCTAGCACACTTGGGTGAAAAACCACTTCAATGGTATATGTATCTATTTTTAACCCTGGGTGAGGGAGCATGAGAGAGGCTGAGATGGCCAATGAATCAGCCATGTCATTTTGAGCTCATGGAACTACTTTGATTGAGAAAGCATCAAACTCTTCGATGTTATCCCATACGCATTGCGGTAGTGTCTGAGTCGGTCATTCTTTACTTGGTATATCCCTTTTACCTGATTGACAATTAGCTCAACATCACCTTGCACTCTTAGATTCTTGATTCCTTTCTCTTTTGCAGCTTGCATGCCAAGTAACAAGGATTCATACTCGGTAGTATTATTCATATTGAAGAACTACAACTTGAAAGAAAAAGGAAAATCTCCTCTTTAGGAGATATTAGAACAGCCCCAACACCGCATCCACTTGTCACACAACTACCATCAAACTGCAATGTCCATACTTTGTTGAGATCCTCTTTTTGGATGAGAACATCCATTCTATCTGAGTCGGTGGATAGGAAGTAGTTCCCCATCCCTGATGATTCGAAAAGAATCTAAGCCTTAGGGTCATCAGAGTTGGTGACTAGATATTTCTTTTGTGACTCTGGTTCCAATGTCTACATCACCCCTTTGATAGGAATCTTGGCTTTGGACCAGTCCATATGAATTTCCCCACCAACTTCTTTACAAAATCTCCTCCCTAGCAATATCCATATGCTTTGCTTTGGAATATCAGCTACGAGAATAGTCATTTTTACCCTTTTCTCAGGAAATGCCACGAAATGCAAACTATGCATCCTTGATCTGACCAATCAATGGTACTTTTTGGTTTCCATGGAGTAGCATCTACCAAAAGGTTTAGTAAGTGTGAGGCCCAAAGCATGGGTGACCTTTGCTGGCATAACATTGTCAGAAGCTCTAGAATCAATTATACAATTACTTAGTTTATGACCATTGATCAGGAGAGATAGGTAAAAAGGTTCAATTTTCCTCGATGCGGAAGTCGAGGCAACATTTATGTGAGACGTAGGAGGAATGGGAAGAATTCCTTTTGGGGAAATAGGAGGAGGGATGGCAGCCTGGCTTTGGATATACTTAGTTAATCTTATAAGTTGCTCTGGGTTGGACTGAAGGTACTCAACTTCAGACATCTGGATCTTGGTCTTTTTGGCATGATCAATTATATCGAATGCGACCAAGGGTTGCGCTAATGAAGGAATGAGTCCTTCATTTCACGTTTGTGGAGGAGGATTACTGGTCTTTATGGGACTGGAGGAAGGCTGAATTGGAGGAGAAATAGGAGGAAAATATTTCTTTACAAAAGGTTTAACAGGAGGTTGAGTAGGAAGGGGATTACCTCTTTTAGCGATCGTTGGAGGAGGAGTTACCACAGCCTTTTCCTTTTGTTTTTCAGCAACAACCTTTTCTTCTTTTCCTTGCGAGTGAGTGAAAACCACGTATGATTGTCCACTCGCATACCCTTGGGTACCCTCTTCTTCATCAGATTCCTCATCTTCAAATTCCATATACCCAATAGTAGAGTCACCAGTCGGTTCACCACATCTTGATCATCTTCACCTTGCGATGAAGGTTCTTCATAATTTGGATCATCTTCTTCGATTTCAACCAAAGCATTAACCAGAGGGGCTTCAATTGCTAACCTTGGAGAAGCAGCAGGCAAACGGCCTTTGGGGGGCATTGTTGGGAGTGAAGTTCCTCCATGGGATATCCGGTATGGAGTAGTAGATGATGTTTGAGCCAATTGCTTCTTTAATGAGAGCAAGTCATTCGCCATCTTCTGGAATGTTGGATCTGATGAGGTAGCTTGAGAAGAAGTTGAAGCCTTTGATTTTGATGGCTCTCATCTTAACTCACCGGATATAAGAAGGTTGTCTTCTATCCGAATGGCCATAGCTTGAGCAAGGGCCAAGGTGGGTATTTGTTCCTGTAAAAGTAAGAAACTTACTTTCAACTCATGGCATTCAAGAAGAAACACTTTTGATTCTCTAATGTTGGCATCATGGCAAGCGGCACACATGGTTGATCAGTGAATTGAATCGGGTGATAAAATCATGCATGGTTTCATTGGTCTCCTTCTTCATGTGAGTGATTTGTGATAATAACACAAATGCATCTTCTGAAGGTTTGTATCTATCTTCAAATGCAGTCTGCAATGTGGCCCAACTGGTGATGGATCCGGCTGGTAAATGCTTGGAACCATTCTGCTGCAGCCCTTGCAAGGTCTCCAGAAAGAGACGTATCGATACGTCCTCATGAGTCACGTCCAGAATGTTGCATGACATAATAAATGCGTAGCTATATGCATGTCCATGCTTTGATTTCCACTCCCATCAAATTTTGGGAAATTTTTGTGATTTCCATGAGGGAGGGGGTTGACTGGATGTGGCAGTGCTAGAGGACCCATGGCATTTCCCCATGGTACAGGTAGATTTTTTGCCATTTGAAAAGTAGGAAAAAGAACACGAGCAGGGAGTGTGGTTCCACTTAGCAAAAGAGCACTGCAAGTTGATGTCGAGGCACCTGTGAAATCCGGCTCTTTCGTGGAGGTGAGGCACTTCTTGCTATCGATCCACTGAGCTCAGTGATGTGAATCATGCTTTGGAGTGATACTAAAATTGTGCCTTCGAAGTAGATCAAAAATTGGATCAACTTCCCCATGAGCTCTTCTGCTACTGAGTAAATGGTTCACCCACCAACGTATACCCATTCAGATCTGCAACAATTAGGAGCAGATTTACAACAATCTTTTTGTTTATACTTGCTGATTTTCTGATTTTTCTAGCAAAAATCAGCAGCATGTACTTTTTTCAATATTTAATTTTACCCTTTTTAAATAACAACCGATTGTGGTTTTAACAAAGATTAATAAGGATAAAAAGTGGGTCAATTTAGTAGGCTGATTTTCGATCTTTGACCTGAATTTTGCAAGGTTTTGAAAATAACATAAAATGTCAAAATCTCAGATCTACTGAAATATACAAGTTTTTGTAAAAACTCAGCGAACTAAAAGTTTCTATCTGGTCCAGATCTATGGATTTTCATAAGGAAATTTTCAGTTTTGATCACTTATGCAAAAATTTTGATTTTTAACAAAGGGTTAAAATTTGCAATCTGGTAGTGATTTTTACAGTTTTTTAGTTATTTCCTTAGTTTGATCCAGTGAGTCACCAAAAAACTGTTGGTCTAAAAATCTGTCGTTAGGCAGGTCATGGGGAAATAGGCCAACAGTGTGCAGGGCATAGCCCCTCTTTGAGACAACAAAGTGAAACTGGTTTATTGCTAATCTATCAAGCAGGAATCTATGCAAATCTACACTATTCTAACTTCAGGGGTTTGGGATCTCATCCCAGTAGAGGTAGTTCCAACTACAAATAGAAAGGTAGGAGGAAGGAATGGAGGAGGGTAGATCTGAAGGAAGAAAAGAAATGAATTCCAAGACGGAAAGGTCAGAAGGTTTATGCTTTGAGCCGGTAGTAAACAGAGCCAAACTTACTTGCATAAACAATTAAAGCAATACTGATGAACATATGACAATAGTAGGAATGAATCTAACAGAATAAAAACATAGATCTAACTTAAGAAAGATCTTATGCAAATAACACACACATTAAGCACAAAGTCTAAATATGTGTATTAATATTTCTTTTCTTTGCAAGAAAACACAAAGTCTTTCTCTCCTCACTTCTCTTTTCATACAAAAATGTTCACCTTGAATACAACAAGTATTCTAGTATTTATAGAAGGAGAGGAGGAAAGAAGACAAAAGCAAACCCACTACTTACAAAATATCTTACAAGATATTTACAAAAGATCTAGAAAATATCTAAAAAGTCAACAGTTGACTTGGGCAAGTTTTTGGATGGCAACATCCCATGGTGCAACATGGATGAGGTCATCATGTATGCCAACATGATTTTTAAATATTTTACAAAAATGATCAACGCATTCTAGAAAGGAGAAACTACTCCTCATCATCCCTCTGCTCAAACTTGGTGTCTTGCTTTTGATCAGGAGAGTCGATGTGACACTGTGCTCGATATTCTACAAACTTGCTGATCATTGCTTGAAGTTGATCATGGTTGGGACCATTAAAATGGTCATGAATGACTTCACAGTTTCTTTCTCATTCTTGAGCTTGTCAGGTAACTCGAATTTTCATGCATCGATTAAAAATCCAATGAAATCACGGCAGGCCAAGAGGTTATTGATTGACTCTCGGTCAAAGTGACCTCTGGTGCCAAACCTTGAGTGATGATAGCCTTGAAATGCTTGGAATGTATCATCTGCTTCCCTCAAGTTATATGATTCACTGAGCATCCTGGAGCCATTTTTGTAACTATCTGCTCCATGTTGTATCATGCTTCCAGGGCTTCATCTTTGATTTTATCGATTCTCTCCAGGATATATTCCATCTGATCAACCCGGTAATCTAATGCAATGAGAGCCTTATTATGTGCACATGGGTGATTGATAACGCCACCTTTAATAGGTCATCAGTTGAGTAGTTAACCATTGCTTGGAACGTTTCATGTTGCAACTTGGCATTATCCAACTCTTCGGATAGGGCACTTGCTACTACTTGTAGCTCCTTATTTGCTTGAGTTATATCCTGATAGAGCAATGTAAACTTCCCAAGCATTTCTTCTCACCATCTCTAAGGATCCACTCGATCTAGGATGATACTTGCTGTGCCTTGTTCACCAATCTTAACATATTCATTTATTTTCTCTGACTGGGAACTTGAATGGGTTCGGTGGCAGTCACAGGAGGAGCGTTGCCCATTTTCTACAATGCTTGTAGGAGATGTTTGTTTTGTTCTTTGAGTATCCTTTTCTCCTCTTTTTCCTCTTGGAGCTTCTTGCAGAGAGCATCCACAATAGACAAGGCTTCCCCTTGCAGGATTTCAGACGAGGTCCCCATTGTGACTTGAGTCACCATGAAGTCTATGGGAGACAGATCTTCTTTTCTCTTGGTGGGATCCGGGAAAGCTATCTCCATGACTCTCTCCCCCAAAGTGCCTTTAGAAAAGTGAGTTATCACTTTACTTCTTGGTTCCCTTCTTTGGAATAATGGAGAAATCCATGGCTGCAATGGGAAATTTCCTCTTATGTTGGCTCAGATGGTCAGAAATCCAACCAGGACTTATGGGAGTGGGAGTGGAGGAAGAAGAAGAAATGGGAGTGAGAGGGGAGCAACTGTAGAGGCCTCAGGGAAGTGTGTTGAAACACTCGGTGGTGGCATTGACAGGAGTCCAATGCACCGATGCTTATGGGGCCTGGAGTTACTAATGGAGAGGAGAAGGATGTGGAAATGGAAGGGATCTTCATCAGGATTGAGGAAATATTGGGTGACAGATCCGAGAGAGAGAAGATGGAAGAGGTGGGAGATGGAAGGGAGGAAGGGAGAGGAGAAGACACATCCATAGGAATAGATGCTTGAATGACAGGAGGAGGAGGAAAAAGAAGGAACATTGGGTACCTCAGTAGTTGCAGTTGTGATAACATCCTCGGGTGGATGTATCCATTGAAACATCTATTGTTTCTTCATCACATCTAGAGACACCAGTCAACGACTTACTTGCTTCTCGAAGTAGGAGGAAGATCTTCAGGAGTAGTGGAAGAGGGAATTTTACCTCTTGTCTGTTTGGTTCTCCCACCTTGTCTTTTCCTTTTCCTTTCGGCACATGGGCCAGCCTTGGAGGTGCACTGCCTGAAGGAGAAGTAGTGAAGTCAACTCCGAGGTATGTAAGGCCATTCTAATTGCACCAATGTTCGGTGCATTGCAATGTGGGTTTAACCCTTTCTTGAATGGTCTTTGGCACTTTAGCTCTATCGATCTCTGTGAATGGCCAGTTGTCCCCATCTGTGTCAATGTAAACCTGATCAATTTCTTGATCAATCTCTTTGAATTTCTTTGGGACAATGGCAATGCCATAGTGGATGATCTCCTCCAGAGCCAGCGGGAGTGATCCTTCCACCTAATGTCTATCTCATGGGTTAGGTCTATCCAAATGTCCTCGATCTCGGGAACATGGATGGGATCAATTTTTTCCTTTGGGAGGCAACTCCGATAGTCAAAGGTTGGCCTTTTTGGGAAGTTGTGCTTTAAATTCAATAGCTCTAACTCAACATACATCTCTCGTGCTTTGCAAGTGTAGGGCAGGTGTATCGGCCAACTGTAAGGGGGAATGGAGTTCCTCCTTTCTTTCTCTTCATACACTTTTCATGATAAGTGATTAACTACCTTGACAATTCTAGGAGGACCAACTTTGGCCCTGCAAACCTTGGTAGCTTCGTTGGTTCTCCCTCGAAATTCACAGCTCTGAGGTATGTGAATGTGGGGAATTGTGTGAACAATGCTCCCCATTTCTTTGTAGCAATAATCACACTCGAGCTGGTTCGATTGTGTCTCATGTTTGGTCTCAACAAATAGAATACCTCATAGAAGAAGGCATCATTTATTTTGGAGAACTAGGAGATGCTTGGCTTTGAGCCTTAGCTCTGGTAGAACTCATATATCTTGACTTGGGGCCATACCCCATTTCGAGCTAACCTGCAAAATCCCTTTCTAGATGTAAGCAGCAACGTATACAACGTAGGAATTCATGTAGAACTTCCCAGTTGTTAGAACTTGTTGAAGCTGTGAGATGGTGTCACTTATGATTTCACCCCAACGGAAATGTTGATCAGGTGCATTCTTGCTCATGTTCTCTAGGTATCTCAGCATCCATTTATGGAAATGATGGGCATCAGGAGCCCGAATACTCTACTCAAGAATGTGATTGTATCACTCAATTCTTCATTAAAATCACTTCGGTGGATGGTTTGTGGCCATCTGGACACTAACTTCTTGTTCTTTAGATAGATTCATTCATCATCTACATGCACTTATCTTCATTATCATCCCATGCTTTCTTGCAGTCTTCAATACTTATTTCCACATATTGCCTATGATGAGGAATGCCCAGATCATCTCAAAGTGATGAGTTGTGAGGTTTATGATTGTCTGTTGTTCTTTATTTTCGACACATCTAGTGTCTTTGTTATAACATCGGGCAACCAACATGATAAACTCATTATTTACGGCACTCACTAGAAGCCCAGCTGCAAAGTGCAATCCACTGCCTATTAACTTATTCATCCATGGGCCATTGTTTTCCTTGGTGGTCCTTACCCAGAAATCATCCATGTCAATATGACCCAGCTCAGAGTCTCTGATGTCAAGGTCACACTCTGCATATGAGTCAGGCATTCTACTCTCTGGTACTTGTACTTCATTTCTTTCTCGATCGCTTAGCTTTAGCTTTAGCTTTAGTTGGTCTCTTGCTTGATGAAGACATATGTGAGCTTGAGGATGGATGTTGTTGTTTGCACAAGAAGTATCAAGAAGGTCCAACACAGAAGAGCCATGTCAACACCATCATCATGTATTCATAAATGAAAGTTTGAAGAATAATATAACACCTTAGAATGTGTGAAAAATAGTTAGGTTTAGCTTACAAAAGGAAGAACGAACAATTTTAAGCCTTAGGGTGCAAGGCACAAGTTCATAGCAAGTACTTCGCCAGGCTTAAGTGGCACTTTGAGTTAGAAAGGGCGCAATTTTGAGAGGTGTTACATGAAAAATTTCAGCGCCAAAGCGTAAAGCGTAGGGTGTGGATCTGCAGCATACAACATGTCATGTTGATGTTGTGGAAGTTGCGCTTACGCCTCATGAAAAATATAGTAAGTGTTCTTTGGTTGGACACGCATTAAAAGGTTTGTGTTGCATGGTTTAACGTCAACTAGGTTAGGGATTTTGAATGTGTTATTTATATTTTATTTATTTGATACAAGCCCTAACATTCAACACAACAAAATGAAAACCACAAATGGGAGAGGAGCCACTCACCTAGATTTATAAAAGATGACGAAAGATGCGGGGTCCACAAGCTCGAAAACGACGCGAGGGCTGACAGGGATGGCTGACATGCACAGAGAAAATACCTTTCACAATTTTCAATTCATGAAAATGACATGTGGCAGGTTCATATTTATAGAAAAATTGGCATTTATGACCTCACCAACCTCCTTTGGCACGATTTCTGGAGTGTCGACATGCGAAAAGTTACGCCTATGAAAATGCTTATTGACGAGTTTTTGTGATGTTGACATAACAATTTCAGTGCTAAAGGATTTAAAGGGGTGCTCATTTCTTGATGTCGACATGAGTAAAAATGCACCCAGGGTAAAAGGGTGCAGTTTTAGGCATGTTGACGCCCAAAATTCTGCGCCGAAGGATTAGCTAAAAATAGCTAAGTCTTGAAACATCCTGATTTTGAAAGGGAGTTTTGGGATTTTTCGAATGTTATCAAACTTCCCTAGGGGTCAAAACATAATTTTTGGTATAGTTACTTATAAATTTCCCTTGTCAATTTTGCAGGATAACAAAATGTCTTCTAAATAATTCTCAGACTACTAAAGACAGTATGAAACAAACTTAGTTTGGAATATTTTGGATTTAATGAGGCAAGCATGGGTAACTATGGTATGATTAGCTGGTTTTGGTTGTATTTTATTGGGGAATTAAGTAGGATAAAGTTGATTATACCAATTTTTTTGGAACTTCTAACAAATGCTGGGAAATCTACTAAGTGCAAGATAAACACACCTCAAATATCTCACAATGAACCTTCAACCAGAAGATGTAGACTCATGAAATCCCAAGAATGCACGGTTTCACACAATATTTAAGGATTCAAACACAAAATCTCATGTTGAAGACTTAATAAAACATCGAGTTCATAATTTACCATGCCTAAGATACACTCAAAGGCTTACAAGAAACATTTAACAAAGTGGAGACATAATGAATTTAAAATTGTTTATTACACAAATGAAATGAAATATCTTCTCAATAGTGTAATTGCAATTTCCAGAATAAGATTGCAATGGGAACATGAATAACTATTTTAAATTATTTCATCTTGACAAGTAGATATAACAATGCTCATGATTAACACAATTAATTCAAGGCTCATAAAATTTATCAGCAAGGGAAAGCAGATCTATAGTCTCAGTGTTTTTTAATGGCTGTACACTTGTAACCATCTTGACATGATATAATTTGAAGGCTTAGAAAATAACAGGTTTCTCAGATGAGTTCTCGGGAAATTGGTTTTCTCTCAGTTTTCCTTTCTCTTCTAAAATTTCAGAAAATTTAACCCCCTATGCGAGAGTATTCTCATCGCATTTATATAATTCTATTTGCTCACTTACTCCCCAATTTTCCCCCCAAAAACATGGATCTTCAAAAGAATATCTTTTTACAATATATAATTCGATTTATGTTATTCTCATGGAGATGACTCATCAAATGTTGCAGTGTGAGAAATACGAGCTTTTCACGTATTTTTCTCTATTTACATATGACTGGATGCTATGTCATCACTTTTGGCCATTTATTTAATTATTATTTTTCACTTGGTGACTGGATATCCACTTTTGATGATTTTCAAGTGCCTCCAGGTGATTTGATTTGATAGATGCTCTCATTTTCTTTTCAAGAATCCATCTTGGATGTTGTGTATTTATTTTCATGCCTTCTAGGTTAGTTATCATGTATGGTTCTTGTCAAATCATATCAATTCACCATTTTTTTTCAATGCCAATTCATTTCAACTTTTAATTTCCTCGCAAATATCTTATTTGGATCTCAAAGGCAATTTTACCATAATTATATCCATCTCAACTCATGTGTCTTGGGATTCCTATAAAAGCACACCATTTGCTTCACCAATTCATACTTTCTTTTCTGAGTATAGGCATTTTGAGGAAATTCATCTACATTATGGAAAAAAACCAATAACATCCAACTTGAAGGAGATATCCTCTAAAGATTTTCATTCTATTTTTTATTTTTCGGGTCTAGATGAAACATTTATGAGAATGTTGTTTGAGATTGATGACCCTAAGGACTATACTGGGCCTTTGATAGCAGCAATTTTTTTGAGTTGTACTAGTTAGAAGGCTTATCAAGATAAATCACGTGTTTTCGCCTTTTCGATGATGTATTTTCATCTATTCTGGCTTGAGTATCAAATACTTCTTGATGATTTGAGGAGATTTTGGATGGTGAGTAGGCCTAGTGTGCATGGTATAGGAAATCATGTATGCCCATTTATTTGTAATGAAGCATTTGTTGTAAAAGAGATCCCCTAGGATCATATGTGTTGGATGGAGATATCTCACTGAATACAATGCCTTCCCTTTACTGTAAGATGAATGCACTGGACAACATGTTTCAGTTTTGGAGGCAAAACAACCAATGACTACACCCCCTCCAGCTCCTAAACCATCATTTCCTTTTGTGAAAAAGCATAAGGGTGAGTCTAGTTCTAGGCCTTCTGCTCTAGTTACTACCTCCATGCCTTTTGCTCCAGTTACTACCTCCATGCCTTCTACTCCAATTGTTTCAAGTCAGTTGTGGTTGCCCTTCTAGTTCAAGATTCTCAACCAACTTCTTCTACCAAAACTAGAGGAAAAAGGAATTTTCTAAAGGTGGTTTGGATATGGGTGAATGGGTCTCTTCTTACAAGAGGTGGTCAGAATTGCTTAGTTTTTGAATGGTCCCTTATCTAGTATGGATGACCTTTTGTCAATGGGAATGTCTCGCACACTGACAAGAGACATTATTTTTGTTCAAATGGCACTAGGGATGGATGAACATGGGCTTAGGAAAAAAATTAGTGAAAAAACTTCCTCTTTGCAGAGAGGATTTTGTGGCACAGGATTTTGTGGTATTGGATGCTTAAATTTTCTCGTTATTGTCCCCTTTTTGTGATACAACTCTTAAGGATATATGTAATCTTTCTTTTCATGGGCTAGGGCCCCTATAGATCCCCATTTTGCCTTTTTCAAAATACAAAAAGTACAAACATCTCATTAGTTTATATGCTTTTATAATGGACATAAAATTTCATCCAAGCAATATAAAAATCTAATGCATTATATCGAGTTACAATTTATATAAGAGAATAACAAGTTTTAAAAGTAATGTTCATCCTTCATGAAGAAATAGTATCAAATGAAACATTAGTTACAAATGGAATATGAAAAGAAGATAAAGTTTTAAGAATGAAAAGCCTAATATTTTTTATCATCTTTCATGTCTGCATCCTTTTCTTCTTCGCTTCTTCTCTTGCTTCTTCTTCTTGGTAGCCTTGCCACATATGCATCATACCTTCGAAAGAGATCATTGATTTCTTCTTCATCTAGCCATGTATGGTGTTGGAAAATAAATGTCTATCTTGCTATTAAATTCACACAGTATCCCATTTTTTTGCTTGTATTCCAATGGCCTAGCTCTTAACTCTATAATTTTGTTCTCAATTTTCCTCATTGATTTAATAATTTCATAAGAAAATTCATCTTTTTGAATGTTTTTCTCAAAAGAACTAAACAAAAATTCATCCTTTAGATCACCATAGATTTTCTTGGATTTTTCAAAAACTATACCTTCAAGTTTATAATCAATAGCATCTAAGGTATCATCAACCCATTTCTTGTTGGCTTCTATCTTTTCTTTGATTCCATTCAAAACTTCCACCCTAATCCTTGCTAACTCCTCCATAACATGCTGAGTTCCCTTGAATTTTTGTGGCACAATCCCTTTTTTAACCAATTCATCACTGAGTTGAGTTATACGATTTAACTTGGGAAAAAATCCTTCAAAGTAGAAGATTTCGTTATCACACTACTTGATCAGTTCATCAATTTCATTAATCCTATTCTTGAGCTCTTCATACTTTGTCCTAGCTTCTTCAATTGCTTCTTTTCCCCTTTTTGTCAACTTATCAACCCATGTGTCCACAAACTTGAACTTTCTTAACAACCTTATCAATCTTTTCCATTCCTTCAGGGGTATTGATAGAGGTAATTTCTTGAGTTTGACTAGACTACCCAATTAATTGTTGTAGACTAGAACTCAAAGCTTTGACTTGTTATTTCAATTGTTTCTTAGTTATTTTATCCTCATCAACCTTTTACAACAAGTCACTTATTGCCTCTGATACTCCCTTTTTAGTTGGTCTCTTGAAGGCTTTCCTAAGGGAATAAGTTGGACACTATAATCACTGTTGTTATATTTTATCTTGTCTTTCCCTCATGAGGGATTGCCACTTATAAATTTTTAGATCTTAGTGGATCAATATGAGTTTTAGTAAGAACTCTAGCTCTCTTGGAGGTTTTTACTGGTTTTGGAAAAGATAGAGCCGTGAGATATATAGCCTCCACATGGACAATTTCCTTTTCTTCTTTTGAGATCATCTCTCCTATCCATCCCTTTTTAAGAGTGGTCCTTACTTTTGTTTCCTACAATTATTTTTAGGTTTCTCGGGGATAACCACTAACTACTTGGACCCTTCATGCATAGTTTGACCGATGTTTCTTCACACTTTATGTCTCAACTACCAATGTTTTCTCTCTATTCTCACTCTATACTGACACTTCCCCTGATTGTCTTCCTTCTTGGTTTTGATTTTGGGGCTATCTCGGTCTCTTTTTGAGTTATATCAATAATTAAGATCATTATTTCTTTATTTCTTCAGCTGATGCAATCTTAACTTCAGCCTTTTCCTTGGGAGTTTCTTGAGTTGGTACCTCTCTTGCAGGCATTCCCTTTCCTTCCATGATTTCCACTCTTTTGGAGGCTGCTTGAGTTGACACATTATCCTATTTTTTCTCTGTTGACACCTCATGTTGTAACATGGTGGGTTGGCTTTCCATTATTGGTTCCTTATCCTTACCCAAATCTTGTACATCCACACTATCAACAACCTTATCCTTAGAGTTGCATCTTGTGTAACCTCTATTATATTTTTGTTTGCCAACCTCCATGTTTGAGATGGTTCACTATCCTTAGTGACCTTGACTTCATGGGAAATATCCTTCTCACACCTCTATGTCTACACTCTTTACACTAGGCACTTCTGGTTTGTTCTGCTCTAGATCTTCCTAATCTGTAGAGAATACCTCTGATGTTTGAACTCTAATTTCAATGGTTGGCATATGAGTAATTTTTCTAATTCTTCACTTATTTGAAGATCACTTACATTCTTTATTATTTGTTCATCAATAAACATGTCAAATGCATCTAATGTGGTAAAATCCTCACTAGTATCAACATCCACTATCTCTACCTGACTCTTTGTTGACTCTTGCAATTGTTCAAATAAAGGTACACTGACACTTTCAACTGACATGGCTTCATACTTTTTCACACCTTGATTCAAGACATCACTATCTACTGGATCAGATAAGACATTACCTTGAGTTGTTTTTTCTTGAGTGCTCTAATTGTCACTCCCTCTGAAGAAAAAGATGAAAATAAAGGCACTGATGCTACATGTTGTACTTGGGAAACATCAGTTCTTTCATGTTTTGGGGGATCAATCACTACATCCCTGTGCTTATGTTTCTTATGTGTATGAGCACCTTCTCTTACTAGAATTGGCTCATACACAACTTTGTGTCTCTTGTGTGCCCTTTCAAATTTCTTAATATCTGGTGCCACCTTTCTTTCAACACTTTGTGATTTAGATTGGATGTTGCCACTAGTTATGGCTCCTCTCATTAATTTTTAGTGTTATGAGATTCTGGCAACACTTCTGGAGGGGCCCTTTGTGTAGCTGGACCCTTTCCTTTTGATTGTAGTGGAACTACAAAAGTGATAGTAGCATTTTGCATTGATTTTAGGAGCATTTATTTAGTTTTCTACTTTAGAGAAGACATGGAAGTACTAGTTCCACTGGTAGCAGAAGTCCATTCATCCACTATTCCTGTGGTAGGCATTTTTGAAGGAAATTGAGGGGCCTTTCCTCCCAAGGGATCCATTTTGTCAGCTCCTTCTTTCAAGGGAGGAAGGTCATCTTTCAATTTTCCCAAATCCCTGAATTTATTAAGAACTCTTGTGCTTTGAATTGATAAATAAATGTTTTTCTGGGCTAACCAATTCAATGTTCTTCTCATTACATCAGTTATTCAAGCATATGATTCATCTGACTCCTCTTCATTCCAATTCAGGGGACCATTGGTTGTCCCTCCACCTTTTGATCAAGATAGTATTGAATCACAATATGTGGATCATCCACAAATCCCTTAGGGATAACAAAAATATTGAAGTCTATAATTTAGGTGAGGGTCATTCTTGATAAGTTTCTTAGCTTGACCTCCTCCTCATCTCTGCAATTCATCCAATAATCCTCAAATTGAGGCTCATGTTTAAAATTATTTGCAAGATTATTGAATACCCATCTAATGTCATAATTGGTTCTTGCCTCAAACCTTTCCATCTCAAACATTTTCATATCATCTTCCATTAATCTAACCTATATAATTGAAGGGAAGGAGTACCTTCAAAACTTGATGGGGAACTTGATTTTTGTCTTGTGTTTCCCAACAATTAGTTTGTGAACCAGTGTGAACTGTCTTGCCAATTCACCCAAGGCCATTTTTTCAACTAAATATATGGGTAACTTACATGGTTGTCCTTCAAATCCACTAACCCTGGTGTATGTAAACTTCCTATACTGAATGAAATAACATCCATACTCCATGATTACTTATTTAGCCTCCTCAAAATCTTGTACTATTCCCATTCTGGCCTGAATAAGCATATGATTGGTGCAAAGAAGGCATCTGTGATGCCCAGTAAAACAACCCACTTGAGACCCAAGAAACAACCTAGGGTTAGTTAGAAAATTATGGAATAATTTTTTTTTATTAAAAGTGTCTACAATCAAGTTGTAAGGAAACAATTGTCACTAACAAGTTCCTAAACCAATCAACAATTACAAGAACATAATTTACATCTATTAACAATTATCAAGGTCACATGGTCCAATTTTTAGGGTTAGAAGTTTCATTAGGTTCAAGGATTAATTTACCCAAGACCCACTCTCTAGCTTGGAGGCTCAAAGTTTCAACCTAATTTTTCTCATACTTAACGTATTCAAAATTTCCCTAAATCACTCCATTGGATAGGAAATTCTCTCACCTTTTCGATGATATAAAGAAGTCCTCCTAATTCCTCCATAAACTCAAGATATGAGCAAGCAGAGTGTAGGGGTAAAATTTTCCCCAAGGGGGACACATGTCAAGTAGGGGTGAAAACCCCTTTGGCGGGTTGGTGGGTCACGGGAAGCTTTAAAAATTTCCCCACGTGCGTACAAAACCAAATTTTCTCCCTCACCTCCACGGGTCCCGGTGGACACGCATTGGGTCCTGGTTCAAAGTGGAAGAGGGTGAGGGAAGGGTGGAGTGGCGGGGTGATTTGGTGAACTTCGCCAAAAGGGGAAAAGAAGGTGGAAGGCACGTGCGGGTCCACACACCAGTAAAGAATTTCCCAAGGTGAGGGTGGGGATGTGGGGCCACGGGAAATTCCTCAAAATTTCCCAAGGTGAAAACCAAAAAAACAAAAGGGTCCACCCCCTCCGCTAGCACCCAAAGCTGCCATGTGGTAGTCTATGATTGGCCATGGGCCGATGGGGATAAAAGGAATTTTTTTCCAAAATTTTCAAAAAGGCTAAGGCAAAAGAAAATTCCGCGCCTCCGCCACTACCCCGTGAGGACATGTGGCAGCCTCTTATTGGTACAAATGGGTGGCGGAGGAAAAGATGAAATTTTTCCCGAGCCAAATTTTTTCTAAAAGTTTTCTAAGGCAATTTGATGGGAAATTTTGGGTTGCGGGCCCACTAGGAAAATTTTCCCAAATTTTCCCACCAAGGCATAAAAACTTCAAAGTGCCATAACTTGAGCTAGAAAGCTCAGTTTTGGGCAAACGAGGACTTTTTGGAAAGCTCTCGATGCCCTCTTTGCACAGGAACCATAAATTTTACATTTTGATAAGTTTTAAAGGGTCAATTTTTGTAAAAAGGATCTGCAGGATTTTAATAAGCCAATTGGTAATTTTCAATTTTCTGATTTGGTTAAATTTGATCTCCTCCTTCACTCAACATGCCAAAAAGGCATGGAGAATTGATCTAGGGAGATTTTAAATTGTTTTAAGAAGGTAAATTTATTCCATTGATTTCAATTTGCATTTTTCCATCAATTGACAGAAAAACAACTGTTAGAGGGATTGGATTCGATTTTGCATTAATTTAACTTGTCTTCTTAAGTGTTCTTTGTCAATTTGAGTTTCTTAATATCTTAGCATGCTAAAATATATCATTTTCAAGTTGATTAATGTGTGCAGGTCTGAACTGTACAATTTGATTAAATTTTTCAGTTTTAAAAATCACAATGCCAGTGATCAATTTTTAAAGGATCTATTTTTCAATTTTATCATTTAAGTGTGGTATATGGTTTCTAAACTAATCCAATGCATTTAGTTGTTTCTAAAAAATCATTTCCAAGTTACATTCTAAAATCTGATTTCCAAATTTAATATATTTCAAGGGAGACAATGCAATATAATTTCTACACACGTATTTCTTCTTTTTCCATTTTCTAAACCATGATTCCAATCACAATTTAACCTTCGAGTTCAAAACAACAATGCAAATGAGAGATGAACTTGAAATTATTTATTGAATTCATCTATAAACTTTACATCTCTACATTCTTCCATTTCTTGAATACGCTTAACAAAATTCTATTTATTTCCTTCCAATGTACGAAGCGAGAAAGCAAATGTCTTTCTCAATTCAAATATACATTCACACAATCAATTACAACATAATTTCTCCATAACATAACTATTACAATTTCATCCACATTGTGTGGGGAAATAATTACAAATGAATGTGTTTTCACAAGGACTCAAAACCGCATTTTACAAGTGCAATAGAAAACATTCAAATCACAACTCAGGCTTGATCATGCAAGCCAAAGCAGCAAGATCTATGGGGGAAGCTACCTATACCTCTCAATTGGGAATTGGGCATCCACTAGAACAACCCACCAAAATAATTCATCCCACACACATCCTTATGCCCCCACAAGTTTCTCCTTATGCCCCCCACAAATTTCCTTATGCCCACCCCAAGTAAGAAATGCAAGCTATTTCTTTTCCATGGTGGATCCCAAACCCAAACTCCCTCCACAAAATTCTGATGCCAATGGCATTCCTTATGCCCCCCCATGGATTCCCCATAGCCTTCTCCTACACCTTCCCTAAGGCAGTCTACCCAACCAGCCAACAAATAAAACAAAGCATGCACTATCCACACAACACAACAAGAAAATGACAACATATAAAAAGAGAGTTAAATTCCTACCTCTCCATGGTTACTTTGGTGTCCAAACAGCAAGCTTCAAGTGCCAAAACATAGTCCAAAATAACAAATTCCAAGCATGCAAATCTTTCTCCAACTTCCTCCAAAAACAAGAGCTCCACACAAGAAAATGCACCCCAAGAAGTTGCAAAAATGATTCAACAACCCAAAACAAGAAGAGAGTTTGAGTTATATAGAAGAGGGAGAGAAGAGGATGATGTGGATCCATGTAGGATGCCACATCACACATCCTCAATTCAAACACAAAATAAAAAATCCATTCTCCAAAGCACAATAAAGAGGTGGGTGAAAAATGACAAGTTACTTGCACACTCCAAGAAGCCCACACCTCGAGGGACAACAAAATAAATAACATGCAAGAAAGTGCAATCCAAAACAAGCAACATGATTAATAAAATTCATTATACAAGTCAAAAATCACATCTCCAACCATTAGTATGGTTGGTGAATTAAATTTAGAGGCATGGGACAAGTTTTACTTGTCCCACAAGCCTCCAAAAATAGCCCCCAAGGACAAATTCAATTTCCCATGGAGGTGGAGTGTTTCATACTCCAAAATATGACTTACACAAGCTCTTACACAACTTACACATCACTTACAAATTAAATACAACAGCCAACAACTCTTATAATTACTTTCCCATATCCCAATTTGATTTATTTAAATTTTAATCATATGATTCTCACATTAATCCATCACAATTTTAATTAATTTAAAAGAAAGGAACACATTACTTAATAAAATACATACAACAATAATAAAAGAAACACACAAACCCATGGTCACATATAAAGGAAATCCCCCATGGGAATCCCTAACAAAACAACACACAAACAAAAAACAAGTTGCCATGGTGACCTTGTTGAATTCACCTAGAATTCCACTTTGGTTGGTCTCCGATCCTCGATGTTTTGTTGTGATATTTTTAACCTGCAAAATACAAATACCTCCTTCGGCCTCATGGCCATATCAGAACATCCAATATGATACAAATAAAATCACAAAATCATCTAAGTAAATGAATCACAACAACATCGAAGTAACAACTACATCAATTGCATTTTTAATCAACAACTATATCATCATAAAATAGTATCCATTTTCTAGATCAACTCCTAATATCCAAATCACATGTCTAAACAACATCCATAAACATCCATGTCAAATAATATATCATCATCCACATATAAGGTGTCTCTAATAATCATCATGCATCATAATCAAATCAAGATCAATGATAATCCATGATCAATGTCTAACAACATACTAAATCAAAACATAGTAATGTCTATAATGTAATCACAATATCAAAATAAGCATCAAAAGGTGTCAAAGGGAAGTGGGCACTACATCCCCCTCCCCTTAGACTCGACTTCATCCTGGAAGTCACTAGAACAAATGTGGAAACTGAACTCATAATGAAGTAGCATTCTCCCATGTAGCTACGTAGTCTCATCATATCTATCCCTTTGCACTGAACCTAATCAACCTCTCTACCTCAAGGCCTAGGGTGCTACAATCTAGGATGTGAATGGGATCCACCATCACCTGCCTCTAATCCTAGACCTTGATGATTTCCAATCCAACTCATGAGAAGGATCTACAATATATCGCATGAGGGCGGAATATGAAACACATCATGCACGTGAGACAAGTTGGGTGGCAATGCTAGATGGTAGGCCAAAGGACTGATACGCTCCAAGATCTCAAAAGTACCAACTAATCTAGAAGCTAACTTAGAACCTTTTCCATAACGGATAGGGATCTTATGTGGCCTGACACGAAGGAACACCTTCATGCTCACATCAAAACTATGGTCAATCCTATGTTGATCTGCATACTTCTTCTACCTGTCCTATGCCTCCTATAATCTCTGTCTGATCAACACCACCTATTGCTCCATGTCCTGTAGAAGAGCTAGTCCAAGAGATACCTTGTCCTTTAACCTATCCTAGCTAAGAGGTGTCTTGCACTCTCTACCATATGAGAGCCCGAAAATGAGCCATGCCTATAGAACTTTGAAAACTATTATTGTAGGAAAACTCCACTAAGTACAGGTACTCCTCCCACTTAGACCTTGATCCATCACATACATCCTGAGCATATCCTCTAAAATCTAATTCACCTACTCGATCCTATCCATTTGTCTCGTAGGTGATATGTTGTGCTAAAGTTAATCCTCATCCCGAGGACAACTGCGTGGTAGTCCAAAATATGAAGTGTACAAAGGATCGCGGATCACAAATGATCTTTCATGGAATCCCATGTAACTGACAATCTCGTTCAAATATACTTGTGCCACTACTCTGGTGGTATAAGTGGTCTTCACTGGAGAAAATTGAGCCACTTTTGTCAATTTATCAACCGTGGCCATGATGGCATCATGGTGATATCTCGACATCGGTAATGACACTAAAATCCATGGAAATGGTGTCCCACTTCCATTTCCTTATAACATGAGGATAAAGAAGGCTAGCTAGATGCGATGCTTGACCTTAACCCTCTACGACACTCTAAAAACCATGACATGAACTGGCCATGTCTTGATGAAGTCCTCTCCAATGATATAACTATCACAAGGTGGTGTGCATCTTCTTCACCCCGGGATGGGTTGAATAGGGTGCACGATGTGCCTCTACCAAGATGTCCTACCTTAAGCCTCCATCTCTGGGAACATATATCTAGCCTCTGTTTTTGAGAAGACCATCTTCCTCTAAAGAAAAACCATCAAACTTCCCCTCAAGGGGTCTCTATGACTTGATCTCGCTCAACTGCGCAATGTAGAAGCTTTCAAGAGGAAGCTGCTGAAGAATCTGCTCTGCAAATCTATGCTCACTGAGGTGGCCATAGCCACATGTCTCCATCTACACGAGAGTGTATGCTACAACATTATCCTTCCCTTCACATGCTCTATCTCCATGTCATACTCACAAAGTAACTCCATCCAACGCCGCTGACAAGCATTGAGATTGGGCTACGTGAAGAGGTGGCAAAGACTCAAGTGATCTGTCCCTAAGTGTGAATCTTTGATCAAGTAGGAAATGTCTCCATCTAACCAAAGCATGCACAACTTCACAAGCTCAAGATCATGCATCGGATAATTAAGCTCATGATCCTTGAGTTTACGAGATTTAAAAGCCATTACTCTGCCATCCTCGCATCAACACACCTCCAAGTCCTCGCCTAAAAGTATCTCGTAAACAAAGAACTCACTCTGTGGATCCGGTACTACAAGAATAGGTGTTGTGGTGAGACACTCCTTCAGTATCTTGAAGGCCTACTCACATCTATTTGACCAAACAAAATTCTTCCCTTTTCACTGAAGGGAAGTGATAGGGTGTGCAATCTGAGAGAAGTCCTAAACAAATATCGGTAGTAACTTACTAATACCATGAAGTTGCACACCTGGGTCACCGTAGTGGTGTTGGCCAATCCATAATGGATCTAATCTTGGTAGGATCAATGCGATACCTTCCCCATAAATTATATGACTTTGAATACTACACCTCTATCGAGAAAGAATGCACACTTCTCCAAGTTCCCGTAAAGTTGCTACTCCCGAAGACACTGAAGAACCTGGCAAAGGTGCCCTCATGCTCCTCACATGTACGTGAGTATATCAAAATGTCATCAAGGAATATGAGCATGAAGCGATCTAAGAAGGTCCTGAATACCCCATTCATCAAACTCATGAACACTACGGGGGCATTTGTCAAACCAAAAGGCACCATTGTGAACTCATATTTCCCATATCTCGTGCAAAAAGTAGTCTTATGAATGTCCACCTCTGAAATCCTCACCGATGGTAGCCTCGATTCAAGATCAATCTTAGAGAAAACTATGGATCCCTTCATCTGATCAAACAAGTCATCAATACGAGGAAGAGGCTAACGATTCTTGATTGTTACCTTGTTCAGTTGGACGGTAATCAATAAAAACTACAAGGATTCATCATTCTTCTTAACAAAGATCATTGGTGCACCCCAAGGGGATACACTAGGATAGATAAGGCCCTTCTCCAAAGACCTTCAAGTTACAACTTGAGCTCACGTGAGCTCTAGGGTGGTCATCCTGATAGGGTTCCCGTGAGATAGGCTCGCTCCAGAACTAGATCTATATGAAAATCAATCTAACGTGGGGGTGGTAACCTCGGTAGCTCCCCTAGAAAGATATCTACAAACTCTATCAAAATGGGATGATCATCTAGCAATGGTCCACTAGTCCCATACTATGATCTCATTACTAACTATAATAGCATACATATGACAACCCCGTTGCACACACACGCTTAAGATGTATAGCGAGAGATAGTGCGAATGGAAACGGTCTCTTGACCCTTGAGATCACCGACTCAACTTCCAAATCATCTCGCACAAGCTATAGTCTCGTGATAACAATCCATCCTGCCTGTGTGCGTATAACGAATCCATACCTAAAATGACTCCATACGAGCCCAAAGGAAGGATACAAAGATTTGAGGTAGTGGTGAAAGGTCCTAAATCAACTACACACTCCTTAAATAATAAGTCTACAAAGATCTTGGCTCTAGAAGCCATCTTGAAATCCCAAATAAGACCCTTTCTAATTGCCACCACAGCTGCATCACTCTACTAAAGATGGTGCAATGAAAGAATCAAAAGAACCAAAATCAAACAATATAGAGGTAGGAATACCACTAATGCTACATATGGTATCAATGACTGCTCGATGCTCACCTGCACGGTGGTTATCAACCATTTGCATAAATCTTGCGGTTGCATCCCATGTCACTAACAATCAGCTTTGAAATTTGTGCCTTAAACTTGTTGTTAGGGTTCTGTGGGAAATCTCTCCAAAAGTGTCCAAATCCATAACCAAAACATCCTCCCCAATGAGTAGCACCTCTAGTAGGTTCCCTAAAAGTCTGTGATGTGGACCCTGATGATCCGGGCCGTGGTCTACCGAGGTCTCTGTTTGTGAGCTCCCACTGACTGAGCTCTAGGTCCACCCTATGTCCTGATGGGACCCCTAGGAGGAGGCCCCATACTCCAACCTCTCTGCATCGCTCTTTGGAGGTCTATGAGGTGGGGGACGGGAGATGGATCACTTTCTACTACTACTATTGTGGCCTAAAGGATGACTGTGTTGTACCTTGACCACCATGAGGAAGAGGTACTAACCCAATTAATCTACTATCCTGGATCTGTCCGTATGTGGGTCCGGACTCGGTCTCTAGCTTGCTAGTTTTTTTCTCGAGTCTCCTCTGCAATATAGGCCTTCTCAACGGCCTTAGCTAAAGTCTATGGATAGTGGATCCACACTGCACCTCCAATATCTAAATTCAGGCCCTGGATGAACCTATGAATCCACACCTACTCATCTTGCATATACTCTACATACTAGAGTAGATCCAGAAATCTACTCTCATACTCTGCTATTGAAAGAGAAGCCTGTCGGAGGTCATGGAACTCATCGATCCTCTATTGTATGAACCTCTGTGACAAATACCTGCTCTTGAATCTCTCCTCAAAAACTCCTAGGTCACTATCTCCAAATCTACATGGAGCTTTCTGCTCCTTTGTCCTCCACCATACTCCTACTCCATCCCTCAGTAGATGGATCACAACATGAGCTTTTGTGTTGCTAGAACAAGGAAAAATCTTGAAGCATCCGCTCAAGCTCACTAGCCAGGCCTCTGCCTGAAATCCACCCATGTCACCTAAGTAGTGTGATGGCCGAAGCTTCAGGATCTCCTTGATGTGATCATGCTTTGGTCCGATGACCTCTAGGTATCTTTGCATGCTCATCCCTAAGCCTAGGGCTCAGACCTCTCTCTACACTCTGGAACTCGTCACCCCGTCTCCTCAATGGTGACTCTACTGCCTGTTGACTCCGCATGGGATTTCTCTCCTCTACACTCCTCACTAGGTTGAGGAGATTCCCACCCTCAATTGAAGGGGCTCTGTCATGACTAGCTGCATGTCCTCCTCCTAATCCTCCATGTAGAGCGGCATTGACATCTTGGAGGGTCTGTAAAATCTGAGGTAGGATGGCTACTACACCCTGATCTGGTGGTGGTGGTGGTGGTGGTAAGTCTGAATCTCTATGAAATTTTCTCTCACTCTGTCTAAGCCTCTTGCACAAACCAAAGCGAGAGTTATTTCATTTGGCTAAGTTTTACATAACTTCCATGTTCACTAAAATATACAAATTCTAGCCAAGTTGTTTTCTAGGTTTAAAAGTGATGCTAGGTTTTAAGTTTTCATGTCTCAAGTTTTCTAGTATTCCCAATGGTGCAAGCCTTTGAACCACTACTCGATACCAAGTGTGATGCCCATTAAAACAACCCACTTGAGACCCAAGAAACAACCTAGGTTAGTTAGAAAATCGAGAAATATATTTTTTGATTAGAAGTGTTTACAATCAAGTTGTAAGGCAACATAGTTGTCACTAACGGGTTCCTAAACTAGTCTACAATTACAAGAACAAACTTTACATCTATTAACAATTATCAAGGTCACATGGTCCAATTTTTAGGGTTAGAAGTTTTAGTTAGGTTCAGGGAGTAATTTACCCCCATACCTACTCTCTAGTAGGCTCATAGTTTCAACCTAATTTTTCTCATACTTAACATATTTAAAATTTCCTAAATCATTCCCATTGGATAGGAAATTTTCTCACCTTTCTGGTGATATAAAGAAGTCCTCCTAACTCCTCCAGAAACTCAAGATATGAGCAAGCGGAGTTTAGGGGTCAAATTTTCCCCAAGGGGGACATGTGTCAAGGGGGTGAAAACCCCTTTGGTGGGTTGGCGGGTCGCAGGGTGGCTTTAGAAAATTTTCCCCCACACGAGCATAGAAAAATTTTCTCTCACACCTCCATGGGTCCTTGGTGGACACGCGTCGAGTCTTGGTTCAAAGTGGGAGAGGGTGAGGGAAGGGTGGAGTGGCGGGGTGATTTGGTGAACTTAGCCAAAAGGGAAAAGAAGGTGGAAGGCGGGCATGGGTCCACGCGCCCGCAGAAGAATTTCCCAAGGTGAGGGTGGGGATGCGGGGCCATGGGGAAATTCCTCAAAAATTTCCCAAGGTGAAAACAAAAAAACAAAGGGTCCACCCTCCGCTAGCACCCAAAGCTGCCACGTGGCTAGTGTGATTGGTCGCGGGCCGATGGGGGGCTAAAAGGAATTTTTTTCAAAATTTTCAAAAAGGCTAAGACAAAAAAAATTTTGCGCCTCCACCACTTGCCCCGTGAGGACACGTGGCAAGCCTTCTGATTGGCAGCGGGCGGTGAGGAAAAGATAAAATTTTTCCCGAGCCAAATTTTTTTCTAAATTTTTTCTAAGGCAATTCAAGGGAAATTTTTGGTTGCGGGCCCACTAGGAAAATTTTCCCAAATTTTCCTGCCAAGGCACAAAAACTTCAAAGTACCATAACTTGAGCTAGAAAGCTCAGTTTTGGGAAAACAAGGAATTTTTGGAAAGCTCTCGAATGCCCTCCTTGCACAGAACCATAAATTTTACATTTTGATAAGTTTTAAAGGGTCAATTTTGCAAAAAGGATCTGCAGGATTTTAATAAGCCAACTGGTAATTTTCAACTTTCCAATTTGGTTAAATTGGATCTCCTCCTTCACTCAACATGCCAAACAGGCATGGAGAATTGATCTAGGGAGAGTTTAAAGTGTTTTAGGAAGGTAAATTTATTCCATTGATTTCAATTTGCATTTTTCCATCAATTGACAGAAAAATGACTGTTAGAGGGATTGGATTCGATTTTGCATTAATTTAACTTGTCTTCTTAAGTGTTCTTTGTCAATTTGAGTTTCTTAATATCTTAACATGCTAAAATATATCATTTTCAAGTTGATTAATGTGTGCAGGTCCTGAACTGTACAATTTGATTAAATTTGTCAGTTTTAAAAGTCACAATGCCAGTGATCAAATTTTTAAAGGATCTATTTATCAATTTTATCATTTAAGTGTGGTATATAGTTTCTAAACTAATCCAATGCATTTAGTTGTTTCTAAACAAATCATTTCCAAGTTAAATTGTAAAATCTGATTTCCAAATTTAATATATTTCAAAGGAGACAATGCAATATAATTCTTACACACGTATTTCTTCTTTTTCCATTTTCTAAACAAGATTCCAATCACAATTTAACATTCCAGTTCAACACAACAATGCAAATGAGAGATGAACTTGCAATTCTTTATTGAATTCATTTATAAAACTTTACATCTTCACATTCTTCCATTTCTTGAATACAGTTAACAAAATTCTATTTATTTCCTTCCAATGTACAGAGCAGAAAGCAAATGTCTTTCTCAATTCAAATATACATTCTCATAATCAATTACAACATCATTTCTCCATAACATAACTATTACAATTTCATCCACATCATGTGGGAAAGGATTACAAATGAATGTGTTTTCACAAGGGACTGTCAAACTACATTTTTCCTTGCTCTAGGACAACAACATGCACATTTTCTCTTTTCCAAATTGATCACAACAAAAGAGGGGGAAAGGCAATGCTCTCCACCCAACCAAGACATCCAATGAAAGGAGAAGCCTTCCTTCATCATTATGTGAGCCCCAACCAAAATACAATCAAAGGTGTGATTCAACCCATGGCAACAATGGCTTCCACAACACACAACATTATTTCAAACATGCACATTCCAATGTTAACACAATTCAATACAAAACAACAGTTTACAACTATAATAGGAAACATTCAAATCACAACTCAGGCTTGATCATGCAAGCCAAAGGAGCAAAGTCTATGGGGGAAGCTACTTATGCCTCTCAATTGGGAATCCGGCATCCACTAGAACAACCCACCAAATAATTCATCCCACACACATCCTTATGCCCCCCCCCCCCCCCACAAGTTTCTCCTTATGCCCCCAAATTTCCTTATGCCCACCCCAAGTAAGAAATGCAAGCTATTTCTTTTCCATGGTGGATCCCAAACCCAAACTCCCTCCACAAAATTCTAATGCCAATGGCATTCCTTATGCCCCCCCACATGGATTCCCTATAGCCTTCTCCTACACCTTCCCTAAGGTAGTCTACCTAACCAACCAACAAATAAAACAAAGCATGCACTTATCCACACTACACCACAAGAAATTGACAACATATAAAAAGAGTTGAATTCCTACCTCTCCATGGTTACTTTTGTCTCCAAACAGCAAGCTTCAAGTGCCAAAACACAGTCCAAAATAACAAACTCCAAGCATGCAAATCTTTCTCCAAACTTTCTCAAAAACAAGAGCTCCACACAAGAAAATGCGCCCCCGAGAAGTTACAAATGATTCAAAAACCCCAAAACAAGAAGAGAGTTGAGTTATATAGAAGAGGAAGAGATGAGGATGATGTGGATCCATGTAGGATGCCACATCACACATCCTCCAATTCAAACACAAAAGACAAAACCCATTCTCCAAAGCACAATAAACAGGTGGGTGAAAAATGACAAGTTACTTGCACACTCCAAAAAGCCCACACCTCAAGGGACGACAAAATAAATAACATGCAAGAAAGTGCAATCCAAAACAAGTAACATGATTAATAAAATTCATTATACAAGTCAAAAATCACATCTCCAACCATTAGTATGGTTGGTGATTTAAATTTAGAGGCATGGGACAAGTTTTACTTGTCCCACAAGCCTCCAAAAACAGCCCCAAGGACAAATTCGAATTTCCCATGGAGGTGGAGTATTTCTTACTCCAAAATCTGACTTACACAAGCTCTTACACAACTTACACATCACTTAAAAATTAAATACAACAGCCAACAACTCTTATAATTACTTTCCCATATCCCAATTTGATTTATTTAAATTTTAATCATATGATTCTCACATTACTCCATCACAATTTTAATTAATTTAAAAGAAAGGAACACATTACTTAATAAAATACATACAACAATAATAAAAGAAACACACAAACCCATGGTCACATATAAAGGAAATCCCCCATGGGAATCCCTAAAAAACAACACACAAACAAAAACAAGTTGTCATGGTGACCTTGTTGAATTCACCTAGAATTCCACTTTGGTTGGTCTCTCGATCCCCCGATGTTTTGTTGTGATATTTTTAACCTGCAAAATACAAATACCTCCTTCGGCCTCATGGCCATATCAGAACATCCAATATGATACAAATAAAATCACAAAATCATCTAAGTAAGTGAATCACAACAACATCGAAGTAACAACTACATCAATTGCATTTTTAATCAACAACTATATCATCATAAAATAGTATCCATTTTCCAGATCAACTCCTAATATCCAAATCACATGTCTGAACAACATCCATAAACATCCATGTCAAATAATATATCATCATCCACATATAAGGTGTTTCTAATAATCATCATGCATCATAATCAAATCTAGATCAATGATAATCCATGATCAATGTCTAACAACATACTAAATCAAAACCTAGTAATGTCTATAATGTAATCACGATATCAAAATAAGCATCAAAAGGTGTCAAAGGGAAGTGGGCACTTCACCATCATTAACCAATCTCACATTCTCTTTCCAATTACCCAATTGTAATTCAGGGAAGATTTTATGCATTTGAAATTTTTTAAATTCAGCACGTGGCACAAGGCCGTGGAACTCGCCTGTGTGGCTGCAATATATATAAATCAAGTAGGTCATCTTGTAGAATTCTAATTAGTTTGTGAACTAGTGTCAATTGTCTTTCTAGTTCACCCAAGGCCATTTTGTCATCTAAATATATGGGCAACTTACATTTTGACCTTCAAATCCACTAACCCCGGTGTATGTAAACTTCATGTACTGAATTAAATAATGTCCATACTCCATGATTACTTGTTTAACTTCCTCAAAAATATTGTATTGTTCTCATTTTGGCCTAAATAAGCATATGATTGGTGTAAAGAAGGCATCATTAACCAATCTCACATTCTCTTTCCAATTACCCAACTATAATGAAGGAAGATTTTATGCATTTGGCATTTTTAAAGTCAAAGCACATGGCACAATGCAAGGAGTTGTCTCAGTGGCCATGTAATATTATAAATCAAGTAGGTCATCATGTAAAATTCCAATTCTCTAGCACCACCCATCTCCATTTTTGCTGCTAGTGCTATCATGTGGTCATGAAGTGCTTCTACAATGAAGGTTTCCCAAAAAATGTTCCCCTTCTTCTCTAAAACTATCCACATATAGGTGCACATCCACTCCTTGAATTCATTCATTGTTTCTAATCCAACCATTCGACTCAACAATACAATCACATATTCTTGCTTCCTCAATGAATTGTGCCCTAACAAGTCTTTTAGGGATTCAAGTGGTTTCTTTCTTCTCTATTAAAAGCCATTTGGTATTTATAAGCCAAACATAGTCCTTTTTCTTAGCTTTATAATATTGTAGGGCTTAGTCGATACCCCAGGGTTATTGGATTTCTAATCACATGAAATTTTAGCATTATCCTAATGGCTACAGGTGTCAAAGTTAATACCACTTCACCACTTCCATCCAGTACTTCCCTCTTCTCGGATCATAATTCATGGAAAAATTCTTACCAATTCTAGGCGGTGTTATGCAAGGTGAAATAACACCAGCTAAAGCAATATTACTGGCTTGAATCGCTTCCATTAATTCACTCTTGTTTGGGTTATTGAATCTTTATAGGAATTCATCTAGGTCAACATTCATCAAATATGTATCTGTGATTTTTTCTAGATTACTAGTGATTCCGGAAGTAACAGAAAACCCGATGGCATGGTCCTCATCTTTAATGCCCTAGTTTTACTTCAAATTTCCTTGCAAATGAATAAGAGTATGGGAGTATCTTAGTTCTTACTAATTTTCTAGTGAATATCCATGCAATTTGGCTCTGGTTTGAAGGATTTTCAATCTTTGGTTCTCTATTCGTGTTCTGTAATCAATATCACGTTGTTCTCTAATAAATTTTGCTAACAATGGCATCTAGATCTCTGCCACTTGTCCTTAGTGGGTCTCGGGAGCTTCTTTACACTTTTATACTTTATCACTTTAGTGTCAAGAAATACAATCAGGGCCCAATCCCCCATTCAACCAACTTGTGACATGTGTATCTCCTCATAAGCATAATCAATTTATATTTTTGCATTTTTGACTATAAATATTCAAAGGAATATTCGTCGGGCCTCGGGCCAAGTTAGAAAATTTTTAATGTTATACGATTGTTGTAACTTTACAACTTAAATCCGTCATACCACAACCAGTTGGAGAATGCCACGTATCATCGGTGATGGAGACAAACATGAAATTTACAACACGACCAAGGAATGGTATACAAAGGCATTTTTCATGGTTTAAAACCGATTCACGATCAATTTTTGTAGGGATCTTCAAGAAAAATATGTCTAGCACGATCCTCAATCGAAAAAGAGGCATAACATCCTAAACATGAGATTTTTAGATGGATTTAACATGACTATAATGTTTGAACTCACATTTTCACATGGGAAAACCAAACAATGTAAATTTTTTTGAAGGCATGTTCAAGACAAAGGGGTAAGATCATTTTGAGCACCAATAGGTACTATTGTTTCATTGGTCGATTTTACTGAGAGAATTACATGTTGCAACCACAAATGGAGGTTCAATCACAATATTATAACTCAATACATGTTTTTTTTGTGCATATAACATTTATACATTCTCCTAACAATACTGAGAATGATCGAATTTTTTTAAGAGAGTACCACTTTTATATTAGTGATGATAATACTCATTCTACCGAATTTGTGTAAGGGTGTTTCCAGGTTATTTTATGAAAACTTATCCGATAGGGACATCTCGCTTCAATCAACATTATATATAGTCGATAATTTCACATCTCAATTTAAGAATGCACAAATGTTTTATTGGATGAGAAGGATGCATATTTGGAGTTTCATATTTGAGGTTGGACATGGAAAAGGATAACATGATGGTGTAGGGGCGTGTGTGAAAATATATATTGCAAGAGAAAAGTTGAAGTACAAAGATGGTGCTAGTGCTAAATTGAAAGATGCAAAGAGCATAATGGAATGGTGTATTGACAAGATGGCCCGTGGTTCTTAAGAAAATTCCACAATTCGTAGATATTTTTGGTTGATATAAGAACAAAAAATTGCTAACTACGAGGATTGTATGACACTCACAAGGTCTAGTGATCTACACTCATTTTGTAGCTAAGACGTTACTTTGTGGGCCACATGGATAAGAAAGTTGGCATGATTTTTTGTACCTTGTATCAAATTTGTCAATGTTGAGTGTGATTCACAAGAATGGGTGGATGGATGGATTTTTAGGCCTCTAACTCCGCTTCCTAGTTATCAACCTCCACAAGCATTGTGACTTGTTTCTCTAGATGAAGTTGTAACATCCAAGGACTTTGACGACATTTCAATTTTGGTGTGACAAGGTAAATGGTTATTAACAATTTTTGTATTGAGTTATGTCCAGTGAAATTAATATAAATTAAATTTGAGTTGAAACCCTACTTTTTTGTAGTGTAGTTATTGCGATAGAAGACAATGAAGAAGGAACAAACTATTTATTATGTCATTGCATCAAGGAAAGAAAGAAGTTTCCTTCTCTTGTTATAGATGGTGAATATATTGGATACCCTACAGGGTAAATGGTAGTTATTGGAACTTGACTTCAACGGTATCCATTAAAAAATCATGTGTTTGGGTGTTTAAAGAATTTGAGACACCCAGGAAAATACGTTTATATCTATGTCTAGTTCTAGTGATAAATATTCAGTTTGTATAGATATCGAGGAAGGCCTAATAACAAGATTATTTGGAAGGTTCGAGAGTCAGATCATGAAGCAATATTTTCTACTATTCGGACTAGATCTGATCTTGATGGTTCATTGGAATGAATTTACATGCTCTTCTGGTATATATAATTTCTTTGAAGTGTTTAAATTTTTCAACTAGATTCAAGTTCATATATTTTATTAAATTTGTGTATTTTGTATATATCTAGTATGGTTTTGATTCAACTTAAATTTCTTTGACTAACACTTTTATGCAGGTTAGTGGTGCCAGAAAAGCTTCCACCTTCACATCCTGATGGTTCATTGGAATGAATTTACATGCTCGTTTGGTATATATAATTTCTTTGAAGTGTTTAAATTTTTCAACAACTTATTTTATTAAATTTGTGTATTTTATTAAATTTATAAACTTAGAAATTTTAATGCATGTGAAATCTTACCGCAATCTCATAATCCCTATCAATTTGTCATTGGCGACGCATCGAGGACAACAATAAACTTATGAGGGGTAGGATGCATACAAATAAATATTTCAAATTAAATATTTCATGTACAATTTTATATTGTAGATAAGTAGTAAGGAAGCATTCGTCCAAATTTAACAAATTTGAAAAATTGTACCTGAGTTAGTGGATTTGCAGATGTTATGGCAACATCTACAAAAACCTCCACAATATGCATATAGGAAGGAGTCTATGTGGTAGTCATAATTTATACAAAAAACATGTAGATCAACATTAATTGAACACTGTCTAGGAGAATGTTGTTTAAGGTATGAGCAAATTTCTTCCTTAGAAACTTATATCCTTCAATAGGTGACAATGATGTAAATCATATTGATTTGGTAGAGTTTTGGATATGAACGCAAGATGGCAAGAGGAATCCATTATTCAAATGCAAATGTGGGTGTAAGGATAAAGTATATGTTTGTAAAAGAGGTTATGTTTGTCAATGTAACTAGGTGTATAAGTGAGATAGTTGTTTATGCCTAAGTAAGGAAATATTGTTGTACTAAGAGGCAATAAATAGGATTTAGAACATGTGGAGATCATGTAGGGATGTAATTTCATCCTCCTCCAAATTTATATGTTATTGATCTCTCTAAGGGGCTAAGATTAAGATTTCTAGGGAGGCTAGTAAGAAAAAGAGGGAGCTATTCAAGGGATTTGATGATGATATATGGAGGATCAAGATGTAATAGAGCTAATTAATGAAAGAGGAAGACATGTGTTTATGTTGTAGAATTTTTTTTGTGAATTTTGTTTAAATTATTATTTTTGAATGGATTGTAAGTATGTTCCTCTGTTCAGGCCGAAAAATATGAGATACATGAGTATTAGCATGAGAAGAGGACTAGTCGCAATAAGGCCTAAAAAAAGAGTTTTGTAAGATTACAAGTGTATGAATGAACCAAGAGTCTAAGAACATTATGATAAAGTAGATAAGGTGTCTTAAGCATATTCAAGAAGTAATTCATTAAAAATGTGGAATGTATTTGGTATGTAGAACTTGGTTCTAGGCCTCACCAAGCTATATCCATTGTACATGAGAATGCAAATATAGAGAAACTTGATGAATATCAGATTGGGTGTATATGATTACATAGGGAGTATTGGTGATAAATATGAACCAAGGGACCCATGATATATCTAGAAGTGTAGGTAACTTATCCCATATTGTCATCTCTTTGTTTTTAGAGAGAAGAGGGTTAATAAAGAATGCATAAACTAATAATGTTGGCAAAGTTAGTTATGCATACATCCTACGAAGCTAAAAGAGATCCTCAAAGGCAAGGGATGATGGAGAAAACATTAGAGATGGAGTGCTCTAGAAACATGTAACATATAGGTAAGTTTCCATGATCATGATCAAAGGAGAGTTTGTATATCTAGGAGAGTGTTTACTTAACCCTTCCATCATAAGAGCTTAATGTTATGATCAAATTATAATGGATAGAGTTATGGGATTGAAAAATACTAGAGAGTTCCACAATTAGAAACAATTTGTAAAGAGAGACTAACCTACATAAAATTCACGTGAGTCATGCCAATAGCCTCGCCTCCCAAAAGATATGATGACCCACCAGGATCATATGTATAAAAGACAAACATATTAATATGTACATGTACATGTGAAACACTATACATGAACATTAATGTGTATTTAATAATAAACGTGAAATCAAATGAAATTGTAAATGTAAGTAACTTGAAACATTCATCTGTAACATGCCCAACTACAATAGTTAGCATGTCGACGCTTGAATGTGTCCTTCATCGACTCTTGTTTAAAATAAAAATATATTTTTTACATGTATGTATGACGTAATCAAATACATATATATTAAAATCTCAAATGAAATAAACTTGTGTATGAATGTGTGTGTATATATATAATTTATTTGACATTTACTCCGTGAAAGACCAGGATCATTTGCACCAGTTCCAAAAACATCTACCATCATCTCATCTAGAGAAAAAAGATCCACCGATCTAGAAAATGATATCTCACCTAAAGTGCATATGGAACCACATGATCCACAATGGTGTGGTGTGTTATAACTGACACCTCCACCAACATCACTAGATGTAATTTGGCTACTATGTTGGGCCAGAGTGTCAGTGAGTTCCCTCAATGCATGTAGTGTGTCTATCTCCACAACCTCCTTCATTGTAAGAGGGATAACCTAAGGCAGCGGAGGTTTTGGGGCATGGGGGATCCTAGGTTGACTAACATGTGCACCTACTATACTCTATGTAGAGCCACCTCCTCTCCCGTAAAACTCGTAAAATTCAAAATAATTTGGGACCTCATTAAGCACAAAATAACAATACAATTTCTTTAAAACATGAGAGAGAACCTCATTATTGTTGCATGGTGGATAATCAAAAGCCATACACCATGGGTCCCAAAAATGTTCTTTATTTGGTCATTATGTCACCAATGGATTGAAACCGTTCGTAAGTAGTCACGAGGGGGTTGGGGGCATTGGTTCTTAGGTCGATAAATAATGCACAAATATGGTCTTTTACATTTTTTTGTCTTTTACGGACACATGGGATAACTTATCTACATAACAATGCCTACAATCAATTCTAAAGGTATTCCATATGTTTATTTGGTTGGTTGTAGAGTTTATTTCACCAATCAATGTTTACAAAGTGTTGGCTAAAGTCATGCAGATGGATTTGTGGCATGATTTTGTCTTATTCTTTGAATAAGGTTCTAAATGAAAATTTTATTTTGTCAGATTCTTCCAATGATATCACCTTGTGTTCCTATTGGTTCAGTGGGTACAAAAGGAGCCGCATGAGGTAGATGAACATTTGGAGGATGGTTTTGAGGAATGTTTAGAGGGTTTTGAGGAATACTTATAGGGTTTTGAGGAATATTTGGATGGTTTGGAGGATTACTAGCTTGCCGAGCAAAATAAAAAACAAAGAAATTGTATACATAAACAAAAAATTGAAAAACCCATGAAAATCACAAAAAATAATCTAAACTGCAAGAAATTTGATCAAAATTAAGGGTTTACCTCTTCATCTTGGCAAAATCATTAAAATATCATGATCTAGAAGTCTGAAGAGTAATTTGTAGAGGGTATTCAAAGTGTGAGTGCCAACAGTGGGGATAAATCACGATTCACATGGGAAAATGAAAATGAGGGGTCACGGGTATGTTATTTTTGTCTCGTAAGACCGCGATCATGGTTTATAAAATGCAATCCTAGTTTATAGATCATGATCGTGCTTTATAAACCACAATTGTGATTTTAGGTTTGGATATTATGAGGCCTAAAGAAAATAACCTGAAATCACGGTACATGAATTTCACGTTCTCATGTCCACTTTTTGGTCCCCCAACTTGCCGCACTTACCCTTATGTCATTGTGTTTATTTACTTTCATTTTTATGTTGTTTACATACTTTAATATGCAATATAAACATTTGGATCTATGTTTCTAATTATTGTACTTCATAAACTATAATATTTGGAAATCTATATTGTGGATCTATAATTTATAACATTATATATCCCTTAAATTTCCTAACAAAGGATATTATAACTGTTAGATAAGTTAATGAAGGGAAATTTACCATTAGTATAAATACCCCCTTGATACATTGATAAATTGTGATAAGAGAGAGCGTGATTAAGGATTAAATGTGAGATGGTTATTTTTGAACAATTATATGCTTCTATAAGAGATTAATGAATATTCAATATTATTTGGAAACACTACAATGCGTTGATATTTTATGTATGGTGGTAGTTACTCGTTATATTCTCATATATCTATATGTGTTGGGTGTAAATGTGTTCTTAATGTTTAGATACCAAATGAGATATATACTTTAGCTTAGACATTTTTATACAACCAAAACTTATGGGAAATGATTATATCTCACGTTTTAGGTGAGTGCACAAGGGTGACCTTGTGTGATATGTTAGGGTGGTACCTTTCTGAAGTGCATGCGATGTTATCTTTAGATTGCATGTGTGTTATTTTCATAGTGAAGTTTGGTTAAAATAGAGTAACACCATCCATTGGGGACAATACTTTAGTATGGTATGATCCCTTACTATATGTTTTATCTTAGGAAAACTCACAAAAAAATTAATATTTTCATATTCTTACAGGTATTTACAAACTTTTTGTACTAATTCATACATGGTTTAGATTATATTAAAAAGGGCATGAGTATGTCATTTATTCTCCATTACATTTCTCACATACAGCTTAGAAATATAGGATTTGGGGCCTTAGACGTTCTTCTCCATTACATTACTCATATACAATTATAAATATAGGGTTTGGGGCTTATAAATTATTCTCCTTTGCATCAATCAGTATTTGTATAATAAGACACAATTGTACAACACATAGTGGGGCATGAGGCATCCATTCCTTTTTACCTTGTGTTATATTTATAAATTTGGGCCCAGATCCAGCTATAGTGGTGTGTTCTATCCAAAGGGAAGATATCAAAGTAGTTAAGTTATTTGTAATATATTATTCTTTTGCTCTATCTATTTTTGTGGTAAGATATCATGGTGGTTAGATAATTTGTACACTTCTCTTCCCTATTAATGGGATTCTTTGATACCTCTACTCTTTTTGTGTTAGGTCACGCATGCTCAAATCCACCTCCTATTTTGGTTTCGCTTTGAAAAAATTGGAGGAAAATCACTCAATCCTTCATAATCTCAAAAACAAATAAACATCTCTAAATTACAATAAGAACGGGAGTTCCTCCTATATAAAAAAAAAAGTGGTATTCCTTCCATGTTTTTCATCTCTTTACTTTACTTTTTACAAGTTCAATTTTTCAAATTTGCAAGCATAATTTACATTTGATTTGTAGTTTAATATCTCCTATATACATTGACTACATTATGTGTTATAGGTTTCACCATCAAAAATGTCAACACCACTACAAAGGAAAATTGAAATCAACCAAAGAATGTGTGTGTGTGTGTGTGTGTGTGTGTGTGTGTGTGTGTGTGTGTGTGTGTGTGTGTGTGTGTGTGTGTGTGTGTGTGTGTGTGTGTGTGTGTGTGTGTGTGTGTGTGTGTGTGTGTGTGTGTGTGTGTGTGTGTGTGTGTGTGTGTGTGTGCACTTAGGTCTTGTTTTCCTATAAGTATGAAATTTTAAATTCCACACTTAAAGGGGACAATTCTAGACACTCAAATTTGGTAGCTTATCTTTTGGAAATGAAAATTTTGGATTTATTCCCATGCTAAGAAAAAAAATTATCACATTTTAAAATCAATTGAAATATCTTTCTATGGGAAGCATAGTGGACTAAGGGGGTGACTCAATCCTTTTAAAAATTTATCTGAATCAAATTATCTTACTTGAATCATAAATCATTCACCATTAATGTGTGCACAACAACATATAACATTCATTCTGATTAACTAAAATGTGGAATATAAGTACCATATCTATAGTTAATCTAGGCTATGAACAACAATAAATAAAGTAAAGAGATTTTACAAATAAATGTAAAGATGGCCCAAAAAAATATGAAAAAGGAAATGCCATCTCTAATTTGCAAGAAATAAGAGGAAAGAACTCAACTGAATAGAATATGCTCATGGGACTGTGTCGCAGAGATGACTAATGAAACCGAAAAACAAGAACAACTATGTAAGATCCCAAAAAGGATGAATATGGGATAATTCTCTAGACTAGAGCCTTTGGAGAGGGACAAGGACACCTACAGGTGCTCTAGTTGGCAAAGCCGGGCATCCTAGTTTATGCAAAATCTCTGGCCCTGATCTTCACAGTGCACGAAAATGGTTTGAAATCCTTGTTGTCTATCGCATGAACTTTCCTACACTCGCTACGGATGTTGCTTTGATATTCCAAGATGATGAAGAGACCTAAAAATTACCAAGGAGTATCAAAGTCCAAAAAAAAGAAGAATGTAAATGAATGGGTCGATCGACCTCAGTTTGCCAACAGTGGGCTTACTAACTAAGTGTTGCACTACATTTCAGATCCAAATGTAGTTCTGGTGAGTGTGTGCATAATTTTCCCTAGGTGCTCTCATGTTAATCACACTTTGTGATATAGTGAGTAATAACTAAATGTATAAAATGTGTGCATATAATAGAATATAATCCTCCCCCTATCATGTGTGTGATGCAAATGACCTAGCCTTATGCCTTGTGATGGAGCTATGTGGATGCAAGTGATCTCAAATGCAATATATGGATGATAGTAGTGACTAATGCTTGGTCCCTCATTATGGTCTCATAACTTTATATTTATATGGTTATCTTGATCTAATTTCATAATTAACTTTGAAATGGTTGACCACCAAAAATATAAGGATCTAAAATGGCTAAAAAGAGCCCAAAAAGTGGCGAGAAAGTGTGAAAAGGATCGGGGTGCCCCTAGTGGGACCAAAGCACCCATGGGCGCCTAGTACTAGCCTAGGCACCCTAGTTGAGGCGAAAAAATAATGCAAAGTGATGAAATTTGATTGTGCATGTAGGTCGGGAATGACAAAATAAAATAAAATAAGATGACCAAAAGACGGGGTTAATTAGTACTTTCTTCACTCAAAAACTTCTAAATAGTAGTATGAGACTGGGATTAAATAATATCTAAAGTGCATGATTTTGTGACTACATTTTTCCCCCACTTTATGTTGGTGAGTGGAAATCTCAGTAACATAAAGTAGATAGAGATGCATACTTGATGTCCATAAAGAGTGTAGTAGAAAACACACCGAAGGACTAGACTCAATGTGGAATGAAAAAAAGATGGAGCATGGAAACTAAATATGAAAAAGCACCAAAAAAGGTGATGAGAGCGAACCTAGGGTGGAAATGCATAGGTAATTTCTGATGTGTATAGTGTACTGCATGGTTAGTATGCAAAGTGTGCTACCATGAATTGTTGTTGTTGATGTCATTATTGTTGTCCCCATTTACCTGCTTGTTTCTCATATGACCGGATCTGCAAGGAGAAAATGATCAAGTAGTCAAATATGTATGTATATGTGTGTAAAAATGCAATGTAAAAGATGCATGTAAAAGTAAAGTACGCAAAATGAAAAGTGTAAATGGAACATGTGCACCTGATCCATGTCAAGAGAAAGAGTGTAGAAAGGATATCCTATATTGTCGGGGTTTTTGAGTGATTTGACGCCGTAGGTTGAATAAGTGTAGGGAGGAAATGCTTTGTGTCCTCTAACCTTTAAATGCTTCCCTGAACTGTGTGTGAAGAGATATATGTATTGTCATGGTTTATTAGGTGTTTTGACGCCACTGGCTGAAGTAGTATAGGGAGGCACACCCACTGTAACCTCCAAGCTTGTAACTTCTTCCTATAATACTAAGAACTCCATGTCCTCTCAAATCCACTATATATGGAGTTCATAGACTGGTCTAAATTCACTTGATGTATGTAAACCCACAATGTTAAAAGGAACGATAGCCGATCGTACCAAACCAAGAACATAGATGTTAATCAAATGCCCACGATCTATAAGATGAAAGAAATTATCCAAAATAATTTTACATAAAACCTTTGCAAACAAATGAGCAACAATATCATATATTATTATGGAACTCAATGAAATACAATGAGAACGGGCCTTTCTTATATAGGCAAAGAATAACAATGTAAGAACTAATCAAGGTCGTAGATTAATCCATAAATCAAGGAAATAACTAGTCATCAAAGAACTATTCATAACCATAGATTTAGGAGAGAACTAGACATCAAGGATCTATTTAATACCATAGATCAAGGAAAGAATTAGTCAATACCATAGACCGGGAATGAACTATATCTAACAACTAGATAATATCTCCTAATATCTAAATAATATAAAAGAAATATCCACACACATAAGTGGGTGAGGATAAATACAATAAAGATAAATAAATTACTTAGGTGAACATGAGCTAAGGTAAATATCTACTCTAACAAATGCTAAGGGAAAAAGTGCATTGAACTGAACCGGTGTAAAAATGTTGTGTAGACTATAAAATCCCAAATGATGCCCCCCTCTTTGGTGGCGTATACAACGTCGTTGATAGGAGAATGTGGCCCCAAAAATGACCAACCGCATGTACCATGAAACTCTTCCCTACGGGGGAAGGGAATTCTCTTAGTAGAAACCAAAGCACACACAAACAAGGATGGATAGCTAAAAATAAGTGTTAGTATGAACAAGTATGCATGTAAAAGAAAGTGTGTAATCTATGCAAACAGTGTGTAAGATACCAAGCAATAGTAATGTAAACACACAAGAAGACAATGAAGACACAAAAAGTGGGATGTAAACATGGGATATCACTCATAATGTCAAAAGACACGCAAGGCCATCATGGCGTAAACAACAAACAATTTTACACACCATAAACAGGGTAAGGCCTACATACAAAAAACAAGCAATAATAAACAATGTAACAAACAAGTACGAAAGAAAATATCCCTACATAATAAATGTTGCGAGATGAATCACTGTTAGCATGTTATAAAGATAACTAGTATGTCAAAAGTGTGTATAACCAAGTAATGTAAAATGTTAAGTACGAAATGATATAATAACACCTGGAAGAGACAAATGTGGATGCCCCGGTGATTATTATAGGAAGGGTACAAGGCGAGCATCCATGCTACGTGTAAGATACCTATATCTATGATCACAACTAGTAAGAGGTGTGAACGCATGTGTGGATGATATAGATAAATGACATACAAGTAAGCTAACTAGCATATGTAATAAAATGACCATGAACAAGAAAAAGTAAGAAAGATTAAGAACAACCATAATATGGAGTATGTTGTGGATGGATGGAATGGAATGCAAAATGGAGTGATAGGAGCCATGTGTTCCCTAAGTGAATGGAAATGTATGCAGTGAGCATCATTTAGTTTTCCCCCTCAACAGTCAAGAATGAGTTGTAAACAAGAATGCATCATCATGAAATGGTCGAAGTGTGTGTTATGTCTAATGTGTTGTGATTAAAGTGTAGGTGTAGTGATGATATGCGACCTAGCGATGATATGTGCGTGAAACCTATAGCCTAAGCATATATCACGACCAGATGAACATATACTTGATGATTTATCCTAATTGTATATCATTATAAGATGAATGGATGAGAGAGTGGTGATGTAACCTAAGGTTTATACCACTACAAGATGATATAATGGGTGATGATTTAGCCTAAAGCGTATGTAACTAGCCAAGGAATGTTGCATGATGAAAGGTTGAATAATAAATGTGTGATGAGTGTAAGGTCCATTTGATTTGTAAACCCTTGGCAGTCAAGTATGGACCGAGGAACTAAAGTGTGTCATAGGGTGGTGAGTGCAACACGTAGAATACAATGTAGTATATGTAATGATGAAAGACGACCATGTGATGAGTAGAATATGTAAATATGTGATGTGTAGAATGCAATGTAAGATGTGTAGAATATGTAAAGTGTAACGAAGTGACATGTAATGTATGTAGATAGATTAGTAATGTAGTATGTAGAATGAGGAGTGTATGATGCTAGATGTGTAGTATGATATATGCATAATGAAAACTAGTATGATGTATGATGTATAATGTGCGATATGTGAATAGATGCAGTGTGTAAGTCCTATAATGCAGTGTGTGGGGTTCAATGTAGTAATCCATCAATATTCAAGTGTGAACCAAAGCACAAGAGTGTGTCATTGGGTAATGACGACACTAAAGTATGAATATGTATGCATATGGGAGAAGATTTATGTATGAGAATGTGAAGATGATAGATTCTAATATGAGTGGGGGATGTATTAGATGCGATACCCCAGGTGTATGATGGTGTGTATATTGTTTGATAAATGATGTATAAAGGTGGTGAAGTATCATAAATTTTGTAAGATTGATTCAGTAATGGGATAAATAATGAGAAATTGTATAGTATGCATGACGAGTGATAGATGATTGTAGATGTATGTATGTATGAGTGGTTATGTAATGGATATATATGTGAATGTAAGATGAAATGAGGTTCTTAATCGTAGCATACCCCTCAACAGTCATATAAGAACCATAAGAATATGAGTGTGTCATCAAAAGGGTAGAGTGACAAGATTCACCTACCAAAGACCAAGTTTGTGTTTAGTGGTGGAAGCATGGTCGGAAAAAGTAATAGTATGTGATTGTGGTGGAATTTACAATGTGTCATGAACACTAGTAGGAGGATTATTTTCTTTGATGAAAGTAATTGGTTGGAGCTTATACTTGAGAGGATGCCAAGTTGCACTAAGTTTTAAAGGAGGTTGCTTAGGTTGACTTGGTAATACAATAGATGACTTAGTAGGAGGAAGTGGTGAACTAATTTTTATAGGTGGTTGATTATGTTGACTTGATGATGTCATAGGTGGTTGCTTAGGTAGCTTGTGACTAGCCAAAGAAGGAGAAAATTTAGGAGCCCATGTGGGTGTAGCATTTGTAGATGGGGACACAATAAAATGTTGTGACATGAATGAAATAAATCCTTGATGCTCAAGATATTTGATTCTTCATTGCAAAGTGTGGAAATTTATTTCATTATGTCCATTGATTCAATGATAATTGCAATATGGATGACCTTGATATTTTGCTAATCGATAAGGAGGATAGTAATCAATAGGTAGTAGCGTGATCAACTGATGACTAAAGAGTTGAGTGAGAATGTCATGTTGCTTAGTATTACGTTCAAATATGAGATGTTCAGAAATGGCATGACCTGAGGTTCAACTATATGACATGCAGTGGACATAGATTGAAGATGAAATGTAGATAGAGAATAAACATGAGCTTGAGAAGCATCCTTAAGCTATTGGTGATTAACTAAAAATGTAGATAATGTATGCTAGTTAATCTAATCTAGGAGGACATAAAAAACATAGTAAAGAAGCATATAAATGAATTAAGCAACTAATATAATAAAAGTAAAACCATAATGTGCAAGAGAGAAGAGGAAATAACTCAACTGAATAGAAGATGCTCATAGGATTGTGTCGTAGAGCTGATTGTAGAATATGAAAGCAGGAACAACTATGAAGGAGCTCCGAAAAGGATGGATATGGAGTATTTGGCTAGATTGGAGTTCCTGGAGAGGGACTAGGGTGCCCATGGGTGTTCTGATATGCAAAATGGGTGTGTTGGTCTATGTAAAATCTCTGAAACTAATTATCACAGGGTTTGAAGGTGGTCCAGAACCCTCAATGTCTATCGCATCAAATTCACTTCCCCATATCGGATGTCATCATTAATTTAAGCTTATGTAAAGACCTACAAAAGACCCAACAAGAAGTATCAAAACCTAAAAAAATAAAGATGTAAATTAATGGGTCAAACTGACTCTAGTTGCCACAATAGTGGGCTTACTAACTAAGCGTTGCACTACATTTTAGACCCAAATGTAGTTCTAGTGAGTGTGTGCATAATTTTCCCTAGGTGCTCTTGTGCAGTCACACTTTGTGAAGTAGTGAGAAATAACTAAATGTAGAAAATGTAATAGTATGTGTGCATGGAATAGAATAGAATCCCTCTCCCTATGAAGTGTGATACAAACATCCTAGCCTTGTGCCTTGATCACGGAGTTATGTGGATGTAAGTGATCTCTAATGCAATAGATGGATGATAGTAGTGAATGATGTTAGGTCTCTCATTATGGTCTCATAACTTTATATTTATAGGGTTCTCTTGATCTAATTTCATAACTAACCCTGAAATGGCCAACCACAAAAAAATAAAGATCTTAAATGGATAGAAAGAGCCCAAAAAGTGGCAGTAAAGTGCAAAATGGATTAGGGTGCCCTTGGTGAGACTAGAGCACCCATGGGTGCCCCAGTCGAGGATAAAATAATGGGACATGACAGAAGATAATTGGGCATGTGGATGTAAAAGGTCGGTAATGAAGAAATAAAATAAAACAATATGGCCAAAATAGGGGTTAATTATTACTTTCTTCACTCAAGAACCTTCTAAATAGTAGTATGAGATTGGGATTAAATAATGTCTAAAGTGCATGATTTTGTGTCTACATTTTCCCCATTTTATGTTGGTGAGTGGAAATCTCAGTAACATAAAGTAGATAGAGATCTGCACGATGTCCATGAAGAGTGTAGTAGAAACGTTCAAGGACTAGAAAAAATATGGAGGAGCATGGAAACAAAAGATGAAAATGCACAAAAAAAAGGTGACGAGAGTGAACCTATGGTGGAATACATGTGTATTTGTTGTTGTGTGTACCTACATGGTTAGTATGTAAGATGTGCCACCTGAAGTGTTATTATTACACGCCATTGTTGTAGTAGTTTTTTTTTGCCCCAATTTAACTACTTTATTCTCATACGATCGGACCTTCAAGGAGAAAATAATAAAGTAGTCAAATATATATGTATATGTGTGTAAAAATGCAATGTAAAAGACACATGTAAAAGTATGTAAATGTAAAATACGTAAATGAAAGAGTGTAAATGGAACATGTGCAATTAATCCATGTTGAGAGAAAGGGTGTGGATATCCTATACTACCAGGGTTTTTTGGGTGATCAACGCCATAGGCCAAAGAAGTATAGGGAGGAAATTCTTTGTGTCCTCCAACCTTTAATTGCTTCCCTAAACTATGTGTGAAGAGATCTATGTATGGTCATGGTTTTTTGGGTGATTTGATGCCAGGTAGAAGAAGTATTGGGAGGAATTCTGTTGTATCCTCCAACCGTTAATTTCTCCCCCGAATGCTAAGGACACCATGTCCTATAAAATCCATTGTGTATGGAGTTTGTAGACTAGTCTGAACTCACTCGTTGTATGTAAACCCACAATACCAAGGGGGAAAGTGCCTTGAATCCAATCGGTGTAAATGTGCTATGTAAACTGTAAAACCCCAAATGATGCCCCCCCCTCTTTAGGTGCACATGATACATCATTGATAGGAGAATGTGACCCCAAAAGAGGGCCATCCGCATGTAATCTCTAACTCTACCTTGCAGGTGGGAGGGAATGGGCTTGGTAGAAACCAAGGTGCATAAACAAGGATGGCTAGCCAAAGAAAAGTGTTAATATGAACAAGCATACAAGTATAATACAAGTGTAAAGTATGCAAACAATGTGTAAGCTATGCGAGACAGTGTAAAAACTACCAAAAATTAGTATAAACATGAAAGAAGACAAGTGAGCCGCACAAAGTGGGTCGTAAACATGAGAAATCACTCACAATGTCAGCAAGACATGTAAGGCCATCATGGCTGCAAAAAATGAACAAGTGTGCATATAAAACATAGGGAAAGGCCCGCATACAAAAGAAAACAATGACAGACAAGTACAAACAAGAAAAAGAATTAGTCATGGAAGCATATCATTATGTAAAACAAGTGTTGCACATGGAATACCCGTTAGCATGTTAGATAAATAACTAGTATGTCAAAGCATGAATAACCAAGTAATGTTAAGTGCTAAGTACAAAATGAAACAATAACACCTATGAGAATCATATGTGGATGCCCCAATGACTATGTGTAGGAAGGGTAGAAGGCGAGCATCCATGTTGCATGTAAAGGATCTATATCTACTGATGAAAAAAAAACAAAGACATGAATGCGCATGCGTGGATGATATAAACAACGACATATAAGAAATCAATCTAACATGTAAAAGACTAGTAAACAATAGTAAATGCCCCCAAGACAATGTAATGTGTTATGGATGGATGGAATGGAATTCAAGATGTAATGATAGGAGTCGCTTGCCCCCCAAGTGAATGGAAATGTAAGCAATGAGGTTCATTTTTTTTGCCCCATTAGCAGTCAAGAATGAACCACAAACGAGAATGAGTCATCGGGAAATAGTCGAAGTGTATGTTGTGTCTAACACACTTGTGATGAATGTGTAGGTGTAGTGATGAGATGTGACCTAGCGATGATGTGTACGTGAACCCTATAGCCGAAGCGTATATCATGACAAGATGAATGTATAAGTGATGCTTTAGAATAATCGTATATCACTATAAGATGAATGGATGAGTGATGATTTAGCCCTAAGTGTATATCACTACAAGATGAAAAGAGGGAGTGGTGATGTAACCTAAGGTGTATACCACTACAAAATGATAGAATATGTGACGATTTAGCCTAAAGCGTATGTCACTAGGCTAGAATTGTCGCATGATGAAAGGTCAAATAGTAAATGTGTGATGAGTGTAAGGTCCATTTTATTTGTAAACCCTTGCGATTGAGTATTGGTGAGGAACTAAAGTGCATCATAGTCTAGTGAGTGCAATGTAGAAGATGTAGTAATATGCATAACGATGGAAAATGACCATGTGATGTATAGAATATGTAAAAACACAGTGTGTAGAATGCGATGCTAGATGTGTAGAATGTATAAAATGTAATGTATAGTGCACAATGTAACATGTGTAGGTAGACTAATAATGTATTATGTAGGATGAAATGATGCTAGACTCATATATGATGAAGGCTAGTATAGTATGTAGAAAATTTATGACATGAAGATGTGTAGTGTATGATGTAAGGTATATGACTATGTATAGGATGTGAGGAAATATGTGTAAATAGCCTAATAGTGTATGATGTAAAATGCGTAAGATGAAGACTAGTATAATGTATGATGTATGAATGTGGAAATGGCATAATGTTGTAGAAGAATGTGGAGAATGTATGGTGTATGGTGTTTGGTGTATGATGCGTGATGTGTGACTAGATGCGGTGTATAATGCCTAGAGTGTAGTGTGTGGGGTTCAGTGTAGTAATAATCCCTCAACATTCAAGTGTGAACCGAAGCACAAGAGTGCATCATCGGGTAATTACGATGCTAGAATCATGATAGGAAGATGCCTATATGAAAATGCAAAGATAATAGATGTTAAAGTGAGTGGAGGGGTTTGTATTAGGTGTTATGCCCCCATGTCATGAATTTAACTAACCACTAACAACAAATGATGAAAGTACATCATGCAATGTATGTATTGATGAAGGTGTATGATGATGAAATGTATGCATATCAATACCTAGACGAGATGATGAAGTATGCGTAAATGTCAAGAGGATGATGTAGTATTATGTAAGGATGCTAGAATGGGGGGGTAAGTAGTATGTCCCTCTAGGATGCACATGGAACTAGTGGTTAAGTAAGATCCTATAAAATATTGTTATGGTCATTATCGAAATCAGATAGAACAATGTGGGAAACCTGATAAGAAATAGTCTTCGGTTGGTCATTCAAATAACCATGAACATACAAGTTATACATTTCCATGGCATATTGTTCATCAGTAAAGGGAGGAAATGGACATCCATGAGCATACCAGATAGTAAAATTGGGTGAGTAACAAAGAAAGGAGCTATTGTAAATATGCAAAGTACCAAATGGCATAGGAAAATATATATAAGTATGGCGGGGCAAAGTGTGCCTCCAATATAATCTAACCAAGAGTGGCCGAGAGTAAGTGGAGAAGAAGTATGATAACGCACAAGGTGAACAATAAGATGGAAAACGTGAAGTCCATATGAAACAGTAAGAATAATATATCCATGATATAAATGTGCATCGTATAAGGGAGAATGGAGGTCCTCGAAGGAAAAATCAAGCCAAAGAAGACCATTGTTCGAACAAATGATGGATTTACAGAAATGTCAAGTGGTATGTGCTACCAATAAGAATCATTTATTAAAAGTATGCAGGTAAAGGGAGGCAATGATAGTGGAAGAGGCACACACGATGGATGAATAGGTGAAGAAATGCAGTGTTTTGGAGCGGACCCCATATAAAGTACCATAACATTCGTAACAGCAGGAGGTGGTGACGAAGTGGAAGGAACCACATCAACCATACAAATAGTAGCTTCAGAGTTATGTGGAGCTTCAATAGGTTGTGGCCTAATAACATAAGATGGAGATGTAGGAGCAAAGATTGTATCAAGAGAATCATCTATATATAATGCGGGAGGACTAATGGGTGAATGCGTATGAGAAGTGTCTTGTGGTTCGGAAATGGTAGGAGATGTAGCTATGTGATCAGGTTGAGGAGCTTGTGCCTCCTCTAGGACCCGTGCTAAAGTATTAGAATTGATGGTACACATATAAGAAACAATAACATCATCTAGAGCTTCATGATCTATGTTAGAAGATGGAAAATGAATAAGTGAAGGGCAAGGTCGATAACCAAAAAAATCAATTGGAGTGTCAACAAAGGCACGACCAAAACTATCAAACTATAGAATGATTGGAGATAGAGAAGAAGTATATTTAGCCATGATAAGATTTCAAGTTCACCAAAATTATTAACTAAAAATGGAGAGAATATGGAAGTAGGAACGCCTGTGAAAGAGATTCAAAAGGATGGATCTAGAGTATCCGGTTAGAATAGAGCGCTTGAAGAGGGACTAGGGTACCCACGGGCACTCTGGGTGCTGCAGTCGTGAAAAATCTCTAAAACTAATTCTCACATAGCTAGAAGGTGGTTTGGAACCCTCATTGTCATACATCAGATTCGTTGCCACGTCTTGGATGTTGCCAATAATCTAAAATGATGTAAATACCTACAAAAGACCCAAAAGAAGTATCAAAACCCTAAAAATGAATATACAAATGAATGGTTCAGATTGACCTTAGTTTCCACAACAAAGGTGGGCTTACTAATTGAGTATTGCACTACATTTCAGACCCAAATTTAATTCTGGTGAGTGTGTGCATAATGTGCCTTAGGTTCTCTTGTGCCACACACTTTTCGAAGTAGCGAGCAATAATTAAATGTAGAAAATGTAATATGATGTGTGCATGGAATAGAATAGAATCCACCCCCTATGAAGTGTGATGTAGATATCCTAGCCTTATGCCTTGATGATGGAGCTATGTGGATGTAAGTGATCTCCAATGCAATAGATGGATGTAACTCTAGATGAATGATAGTATTGAATGATTCTAGCTCACTCATTATAGTCTCATAAATTTATATTTATAGGGTTCTCTTGATCTAATTTCGTAATTAACTCGAAATGACCGACCACCAAAGAGATAAAGATCTAAAATGGCTAGAAAGAGCCCAAAAAGTGGTGGTAAAGTGTAAAAGGGATCGGGGTGCCCCAGGTGGGACCAAGGTGCCCATGGGCACCCCAATCGAGGCTAAAATAATGGGAGGTGACAAAAGCTGACTAGGCATGTGGATGTAAAAGGTCAGTAGTGATGAAATAAAATAAAACAAGATGGCCGAGAAGATGGGGTTAATTAGTACTTTCTTCACTCAAGACCTTCTAAATAGTATTATAGATCCGTTAAATAATGTCTAAAGTGCATGATTTTGTGTCTATAGTTGGATTTCATATTTGAGAGATGTGATTGTGGATTCCATAGCTGTAAACTTGTCTTGAAATAAAGAATGTAAAGCTTGAATTGAGTCCAATAGGGGTTGATTAGATGGAGAATCACTAGGGTTGGTAAATAGACAAATGAGCATAGGACTTAGTGTTGAAATTTTTTACACTTGTGCAAAAATGGACAACTCGAAACTTCATCGTTATGATGAAAGTCTTGGGTGAATTATACCTAAGCTAAGGAAGTTCCGATGTTATTAGTTATTGATGAATTAATTAATGATTAAGTGAAATCTAAAGCTATGTGTGCTATTACAAAATGTAACAAATCACATAGTCTCGTAATTTCATGATACCTTCAAAAAAGATCACAAAGTCCCCGAAGGACAAGCTGTGTTGTCTTGATGAAGACACTCTTGAATTATAGAGTAGGTGAAGTGTTGAGTTTTGAAGTAGAAAATATAAGTGCAGATTACGAAAATCGAGTTCATTCTTGAATGTTACTGATTCTCAATAATATTCTTTCCTTCATGATTAAGACATTCATTATGTTACTTGAGTTGTTTAGTTCATTATACAATCCATACAAAAAATCTAGAATGCGAAGGGAATACACAACTCATTTCCATAATTCAATGTTTTATTCATAAGGAAGGTCAAATGTTTCCCACACAAGCCGTGGGATGTGACTAAAAAGTAAAGTACATCTAACTGAAGAAAGAGGTACACATGCATGAAATATAAAGTAAAGGAGTATGAGTGAACCCATCATTTCCTTGGGGTTCCCTTCTTCGATTGAAGCATCTCCATCTCCATCTTTGTCCTTCTTCATCTCCGTTAAAGCCATTGTACCTAAAAAGAAGAAAAGAATAACTATCAACTATGAGCTCAAGGATCAAATCATTTTCCTAGAATGTCCTAATTTGTGCATATGGATCTCTAAGCAACAAGAGATATAGAGTATTTGAAGATCAAATTACATAGCTCACTCAGGAAGAAAAAATAGAAAAGAGAATAAGAAACATGGACATAAGAGAGGCCAAAAGCCTAAGTATTTTTTAACTATTTTCTTAAGTGTTCAAGTACGGTTGCGGCCAAAAAGAAAGAAGCATATACATGCTTTGAAAAGAAGACCAATGTAATCGAAACTTAGATATTTCCTACAAATGGAAGAGGATCACATTACTACAAAACAAAGAATATGCTTGCAGATAAGGTACATTTTCCATATTTTAAAGAAAAGAAAAGGAATTATGGGAAAATTTTGATAGGGCTTCGCCATGTAAAATGGACATTTACAACTTTCCATCATGCTGATTTTAACTACTACATGCTTAAAGGAACTATTTGAATCAAGTGATACAGGAAAGTAGTAAAGCATGCCATGATCAAGATAAACAACTATGATGTCTCATTTTTATCTAGCTTCAAACATGAAGTGTTATGTTCTATATTCTGAATCAGAAAATACAACTACTATAGCTGGAAATGGATGGAAGAGAAAATTATGGATTTTTTTCCGAGCTTTCCATATGAAAAATCAACATTTGAAATTTTCCGATACATAGAAAGTTGTAATAAATCTCAAGAAACGTGTATTGAAGCATAGAAGGAATGTAGTAAAAGTAATAGATTACGATATCTAAATCAAGGGTTATGCACGATAATGATATCAAAAATAGGTAAAGAATTGCTTGAAAACTATTACGAAGGGTCAAAGAGTGTAAGTGCAACTACAGGATACAAATTATCATTTTAAAGGTGAAATGAAGAAAGATATGTATAAGCAACCCATTTCAGTTAGTGGTGTTTCAACACCATTCAACCTTGCAAAGCTTAGACTAATAAATACACAGTCAAGAAAAGAAATAAAATCACCCTTTTAGCATTCCCAGGTGAAAGTTGCAGAGGGCTTGAACTAAGGAAGTCAATAAACTCCATGAAAGTTTCTAACAGAGCTCCAATGGCGGCCAAGGAAAAGGTAACGATCTCAAAAAAAACCGAAGCTCATTTTCTTAGAAAGAGGCAGAGAACTATCTTGCTCAAAAGACAATGAACCGAGTCTAGATCCAAGAGACCATTTTGAAGAAGTAACAGAGCTCAAGAAAACTTCAACAATGGCGGAACCTCTCGAAAATTTGTTCGAAGGTTCTAATGGAAAATACAGATGCTCAAGGGCCATTTAAAAATAGTTTGAATCGAGTTTGAAATCTTAGAACAATGGCGTTGAACAAAATTTTGCCATGTCTTCACCCACAAAAACGTAAATTCCAAGTGAAATGGCGATCGATTGACCAACTTATAATTTTCAAATTTTATAAAGTGTCAAAAGTTCCTCTGTAGGCCCGAATGTCTGCAGAGTACACGTGGCACCATCACGGCAGAAGCAGAAAAATGGAGGTCAGGAGTTATTTTCATTTTAAACTTTAAAATTGTAAAAGGAAAAAATCTCAAAATATCCTCGCAACCTGCAAGGCAAAAGTCAACAATGAAAAAAGGTCAAAGAAAATGTGGAGTGGCAGGCCCCCTTTGCATTTCGAAGGCTTTTCGCAAAAAAATTAAAATTTCCAAGATCTCCCACAAGCCTGACACCCTGCAAGGAAAAAGTCAAGACAATCCGAAATTCAAAGTATCATCAGAGCGGTAGCCTTTCTCAAAGTTTTGAGACTTAATACAAACAAGAAAAAAATTCAAAAAGGTCCGAAAGTCCACACATGGGAAAAAACTTCAAAAGGGTGCAAAGTCTCACAGACTTAAATTTTTGAAAATTTTTCCCATATGCCCGTAAAAGCAAAGGAAAAATAATCCACGTGTCATCTAAGCTGTTGTTTTAAGTTTTGACCTTCAAAATTTGAATTATAGTATATGTTTCAAATGATTCAAAAGGGCCGACTAAATTATGTCATCAATAATCACCAAAAAGGGTGAAATTTCAAACTATACACTCTCAAATGGCAAAATGATAAAGATTCGAGATCTAAGAAAGCTCACCAAAGGTTATAACAGACACTAGAAAAAAGGAGAAGTCTCGAGCTCAAACATGAACAACAAAAAAAAAAGAGCAAGAACTTACTGCTTCGAAGTGTTTTCTTTAAACCTTTGAGTCACAAAGAATCAAATTGTAGAAAAGCTCAAGAATGATCAAGTCTCGAGCCACAAAAACACAAAATACTATAAGTAATAACTTCAGAGATCAAATTGAATGCATGATCTACGATTCTGAAAGATAGAATTCATCTATAATTTTAGAAACGAGATGAACTATTTACAACTTCCAGAATACCACATAGAAAGATCTCATGAATCAAGAGCTACTTACAATTTCTAGAAGGCCACTTGCAAGGTACAAAATATCAGAGAATATACTTTGGTCACAACTGATAAATCTAGTTCAGTTTTTAGTTACGGAATCAACTTTAGAGTCAAAAATACAAATGTAGCTACAGGTGAAGATCAAGTACAATTGAATCATACAAAGTGCTTAGCAATAAACACAAGGTGCAGTTGTAAAGAAGCTACACCAAGAACAAGTGAATAAAGAAGTTGACCTTTCCAGGTCATCCATCAATAAATGATTCATCAAAGAGAAGGAAGATCAAGGTTTTCCAAAAGCTTGGAAGTTACAAGTATCAAGGTTCAAGAGGACATTACAAATCATGCTACAACTATCATCTTCAGAATTACACAATGCAATGAAACGTTCAAGTATCAGGGTTTCAGGAAAATATATTGATTTTTTCAATTATGTTTCAGTCAGAATAGAAATCTTCCCATCAAACCATGACAATGACAAAGTCATTCGTAGATCTAAAGCAAAGGAGAAACACATACGAATGGAGTTTCATTCTATAGACCCTCTACACTAGAGTTTTATACTTGAAATCGGAGAAAATGTATACCCAAAGAACAGATTCGAAATGCAGAAGATACATCAGGTCAAGCTGAAGCATATCTAAAAACAGAGCACAGATATACAAGTATCTGAAAGTCGAGAGAAAGAACTCACCGACTAAAATGGATCTATCAAAGCTGAGAAAACCCTCAAGAGATCATCATTTTCATAGCAAAAGAAGGACCCAAAATGGTTTCAGCTCAAAAATCCCCAAAAGGACCACAAGATCACAAAATATGCAAAGAATGAGAAAAATATCAGTGTTTTGAAGTCAAGATGATAAAAATAATGTAGTTGAAAAGCTCAGAGATTAGAAAGCTTACCATTCCTTCATCAAAATAGTGATGCTCATCACACGAGAGACCAAGTAATGAAGCTTCAATTTCTCAATGATTGCGGCCAAGAAGAACATAGAGTTCCACTGCAGAACCCTTGCAAAAATTCAAAAGAATATTTTCCACAGAGAAGCCGAGCTCACAAAACAATCATCAATGGAAGAAACATACAACCATCTCCTCAAAAACTCAGACAGAGGAATAGATACAAAATACAAGTGTAGCTAAGCTCGAGAAACACTAACAATGGTGAGGGAAAATTTTGCCAGGGCTTCACCCATGAGTTGAAAACCAAATGAAATGATTATTAGGGTCAGATTGGCCTTTACCAAGCAAACCTGAGGGGTTAGTTAACAAAACTCAACCATAGTTAGTGCATCAAGGATCAAGCTTCATCAAGGATGAAGATCAAAGGCCAAGGATCATGCTCAGAGCTCAAAACAAATAACCACAGTCAATTCCCACCAACCACCTTAAATGCATAGTCAGAAAACCCTAACCGCATGTCATGAATTAAAGGCATCAAATACAGAAGTACAAAGATCAAGGGCCAAAGATGATCAACAATATTAAAAAAACTCAACCTGAGTTAGGTTTCCACTGACAAAACACATGGAGGGGTGAGTCACTGTGGAGAAAGGGACAGCCCATCATCGATCAAATAAATAATCATTGCAAATCACCAATGTCTAGCTATAGTCCAATCTCCAAATAATACAAAATCCAACCAAGTTATTCCACAATGATCACTGAAAAGGTGAAATATTTTAACCATTTACTATTCAAACATGCAAGCTAACAGGTATTACATGGTCGTGTATGTCCAAAAGGTAGAGACTATATCAAATAATCAAAGGTGGCCAAACTATGAAGACAAATCCATATATCAAAGGGTGGTCCCCACATGAAGCTATCACATATACAGGAGTATTTTTGAATGCCTTCACAACAGGACAAAATAGAGAAGAAGACAGAGTTGCATGTTCATTGAGAGAGACTTGCCTAGCAAACAATCTTATTTTTAGCAAATTATTCACCCTTCTTTCTTAAAAATAGAATATTCAACTTCAGTTTGACGATTTGTAATCAAGGCTATTAAATGCCTATTTGTATCGCATGCTCTATTTCTATTCCTTTATCTATTATTAAGTAAAGGATTAAAATAGGATGCATGGGTGAGTACAAGCCTTAGGCTATTTTTAGGAAGAAGGTGAACCTTTTTTGTTATATATTGTGTGCCTTTGCAAAGCACAAGAGAGAACTTCTGGAGGAATTTTTGGATATAGGAGTGATGAAGCAATTTTTTCCATTTTTACCTTTCGAGTGTGAAGTATTTATGCCTTCCTAATTATTTGCATTCTTGTGTATGTTTTATTAGTCTTGTGAATGAAAATTTCTTGATTAATCATATTACCTTGTTAAAAAATTCAATAATTTCTGCATTATATTAATGTGCATGTTTAGCTTAGCAGTATTGTTGTGATAATCTCCCTCAATACCTCCAAGTGTTTTGCCCTTAATAGTCTGTAGAAGAATTGTTGGTTCGTGCACCCAAAAATCCTTCACATATCAATTGTGCATATACTCAGTCAAATCCCTCATACAAATTTGGCGTATCACATTAGTTTTAATTATTTTACGCTATCTTTTACTCTCAAACTCACGAAATCAATTTAAGATACACCAATAAGGAACCGGCCTTGATCTGGAGACTCACCTCAAAAATATGTAAACCCACGGACCCGAGGTGTTTCCATTATATCTATAAAACAGAGAGATCAAATTTTGCACACTTAGAAAACCTACCCATCTCTCTACAGGGTGCACTTTCGAGAGATAACACTTAATTCGTGTGGCGGCATCTTATCATCAAAATACTTGGTGTCTAAGGATTTTTCTAAAACAACCTGGAAATTAGGATATATCTTAAGTAAATCAGATAAATAAATGTGACCCATGATAGAGGAAAAATAAGGATTATAAGTGTGAAAAAGTGGGGTTCACCAAAATGATTAACTATAATGTGGAATATAAGTACTATATTTATAGTTAATCTAAGCTATGAACAAATGTAAATAAAGTAAATAGATGTTGTAAATAAATGTAAATATGACCTAAACAACTATGAAAAAGGAAATGCTATCCCTAATGTGTAAGAGAGAAGAGGAAAGAACTTAGTTGAATAGAAGATGCTCGCAGGACTATGTCGAGAGATGATTGTGGAAACCAAAGCATGAACAATCGTACAAGCCCGAAAAGGATGGATCTAGGTTGATTCTATGGACTGGAGTGTCTAGAGAGAGACTAGGGATACTACGAGTGCTCGGTTTACAAATTGGTTCCATGGTCTATGAAACATTTTTGGCCCGATCTTCATAGCTTTGGCATATGATCCAAAGCCTCATTGTTTGTTGCATTAACTTCGCTACACTGCTAGCTACGGATGTCACCGATATTCCAAGATGATGAAGATGCATGCAAAACACCAATGAGTATCAAAACCTAAAAAAGAAGAATACAAATGGATGGGTCAAAAAGACCTCGAGATGCCACAACAAAGGGGATTACTAACTGAGTGTTGCACTACATTTCGGACCCAAATGTAGTTCTGGTGAGTGTGTGCATAATGTGCCCTAGGTTCTCTTGTGTTAGTCACACTTTGTGAAGTAATGCGAACAATAACTAGATGTAGAAAATGTAATATAATGTGTGCATGGAATATAATAGAATCCTCCCTCTATGTTGTGTGTGATGCAAATGACCTAGCCTTATGCCTTATGATGGAGCTATGTGGATGCAAGTGATCTCCAATGTAATAGATGGATGCAACTCTAGATGGATGATAGTAGTGACTAGTGTTTGGTTCCTCATTATGGTCTAATAACTTCATATTTATAGGCTTCTCTTGATCTAATTTTGTAATTAACCCTGAAATGACAAACCACCAAAAAGATAAGGATCTAAAATGGCTAGAAAGAGCCCAAAAGTGTGGGAAAGTGTAAAAATATCGAGGCACCCCTAGTGGGACCGGGCGTCCATGGGTGCCCCAATACTAGCTCGGCATCCTGTCAAGGATAAAATAATGCAAAGTGATGAAATATAACTAGGGCATGTAGGTGCAAAAACTTGGGAATGACAAAATAAAATAAAATAAGATGACCCAAATATGGGGGTTAATTATTACTTTCTTCACTCAAAACCTTCTAAATAGTAGTATGAGACCTGGTATTAAGTAATATCTAAAGAGCATGATTTTTGACTACACATTCAACTAACCAAATCATGAGAGAGAACACCATAACACAAGATATAAGTGGGAAACCCTCAAGAGGAAGAAAAAACACTTTTTTTTTAATTATATCTATGTTTTAAATTTCGTTGAGCACCAACTCAATAAGGAGCACCAACCCCTGATTTAGTGATGCACCAACCCCACAAGGAGCACCAACCCCTAGTTTAGTGAAGCACCAAATCCATAATGAGGATAAAAACCCCTAAGATGATAAAGCACCCACTCAACCATATTTTGATGAAGATCTATGATGTAATGTTATTGCAACAATTTATGGAGATCAAAACTTCAGCTCACACACCTTCTAACCCTTGTTCAAATACTCTCTTCTTCAACTTGCTATATCTCACACTTTCATCACTTGTTTAGAATTCAAACCCTTACAGACACACTCTCAAACATTACTCAACATTTTTCTCACCCTCTCATCTCTTAATATATGCCTTCATACTCGTTTACATAACACACTCGGGTCTCTCTTTTTCCCTCTCTCACAACTAGTTCAAATTTGAATTCAAACATGCACTTTATACCCTTCTCAACTCACAAAAATGAATCAAGTTGGTATCCCTACATTATTTATACCAATACATCTTAAAAAAATCCTAACACATTCATAACAACATTCATAATCGACCCATGTAGGTTGGTCATTCCCAAATGCACTAACTAAACTCAACATCAACTATAAACCCCATTTTCGGATGACTAAAAACCTCAAACACCATAACCATGATTATTCAAGCTACCTAATTTATCACACATGTAAATATGACATAAAAAATCATCCATGATTTTCAATTATCTTGCACCAATCAAATTTTACATAACTCACTCAAGAAGGCTCTTATTCTTCACTAAATAGTTGTTTCCATAAACATATCTTAATCTTTGGGCCTCAAGTCCACCCAAGAATAGATCAAATATGGCACATAACAACTCAATGGAATCCCATGGAAATTTATATCAAATCCATGTTTTTGGATCTTACGAAACATCCATACATGAAAACCACACTCACTTTCCTCTTCACCAAACTGAGCTGCCCAAAAAGTAGTTTTAGAAACTCAACTGGTTTGCACCCTTTTTGCCACTTTCAAGACCTCAAAATGCCTTCACTAGGAAAAATTTCATCCCTCTTCACTCTCTAAATGATAAAAACATCAACTAATCCATCTCATGCCTCATCTACCTCAATCTTTCAAAGAAAAACAATCTTGTCCTAAGAAACAAGAAACCTTCTTCTTCTTCACAAATTGAGTTGGATGACCTATCAAACCTCATCATCATGAGACAAAACTTATACCATTGAAATATATTTTAATCTTATTTCCATAAAACCTTGCATTTCCTTCCAAATCTAATTGGAGGGCTTTTAACTAGATCTCCGAAACTACCCCAAAACTTCTTTAAGACCAGTCTTCATAAATAGGGCACACTTTTCCCTCTATAAGATCAATCATGATCTAAAACCATCATATACATCAATTAAAAATAAAATACCAACTCCTTTATTTCACAACTCCTTTGGACAACTTTGTCTAAAACTAAACTTCTTCAGAAACTAACATGTTTGAGTGGGGTCCACTCATAACCACATAATGTGTTTTACCTTTTTGGAAACCTATAGAGTCCTATAAAACAAAACAAAAATAATGCCATCACAAAAAATCAATTATGGGCACTTATCAAGAAAATATCTCTTAATGCTTTTGAGTTAGGGTTTCAAACTCATAAAAAAGTTGTTTACCTTCTTAACATTCGTTCATAAAAATGTTACAATAAAAACACTACATTATTTTTTGTGAAATATTATTAAATCAATGGAAAATAATCCTTGAAATCAACAAGGTCCCATGCAAAGCACACAATTCATGGTGAGCATCAGAAGTTGTAATTTAAGCTAGAAATCACCTTCTTCTTAACCTTGTTTCACAAAAACTGATATAACTTGCAAAATTATCATCATGGAAACCTGAATTTTTTCCCAAAACATCATGACACATCCTAATAACATCTCAAATCATCATCATGTCTCAAATAACTCTTCATCTTCTCAACCCATCTCATTTGCATGATTAGCCCTTAGGGTTTTACATGGTTTAGGCTAGGGTCAATTGAACCAACATTGTAACTCATCAATAAACCTCTCCAAAATCCCAAAAACCTTAATACATCATGTATCACTCACCTACATGACTCCATGAGCTCACATGTCTCTATACATTTGTATCCATGCACCTAGACTACGTTTAGATGAGCACCCGCAACCGGGTCTTCAACCTTTACCTACACTCTGAAACTCATGTGAGTGCCTAAACACTCTCTAAAAATTCTCTCCATGTTACTACCATGCTCTTGAAGCCACTAATCCACTCAAACCATCATGCACCATCACCTAGGATAACTAGGTCACCTAACTAGGCTTGTTAGACCAAGCCAATATCACTTAATCACCTCATTCCATCATGAAACCATATGAATCTCCATGTCATCAACCTACCTAGCATTCTCTGACACTAATCCATCAACCTATTTTTTAATTAATGAGCTTTTACATCAATGACAACACCTAGAACTCAACATGCCAACAATCTCCCCCTTTGTCATTGATGGAAAACCACCTAATCTTCTCCCCTTTTTACATTCATCAAATCATAACTATGCCTATAGTATTCATCTTCCGCATCACCTTTTGTAAGTCCTTCTATCATGGAAAAAAACACTAAATTCATCATTTTAGCTTACAAACATGTTCTTCTTCACTAAAATTTGTTTTTAGCCTCTTTTCTCATCTTGAATCTATTGTAGTAGTTCTTTTCGATGTATATTATTCATATAAACCATCTTAAAATCATCATAATTACCTCTTCTTTACCTATTCTCATCTTTGAGAAAGACTCAAACTTGGCTCAACTCCATATCTTGACTTCATACCTCCTTCAAAGACTAAAATCCCTAAATACCCTCTTTAGAGCAATTTGGAAAAACTTTTTCATGTTCTAGAAGCCCACACATACCATGAAATAATACCTTTTTTCTCCCCCTAGACCTAATCTATCTTCCTCTAAGTGAAAACACAATAATTAGGCTTCTTACCTTGTTTATTTGTCATGGGGATGACCCAATCACTTTTCCTTTGTCCTGAAGTTTTTCTCGGTCTCTTTAACATCTAAAGCAAGCTATAACACTTCTAATCATCCTTAATACCATGTTTGAGAGTCAAAATGAACTCCCCTACCTTAATATCCCATCTCATACCCGTGGGTCCATTCTTGTATCCCTTTAACATTATAGCATTCCATTTTTTCCTTGATAGAGACCATAGGAAACTTCTCTTATAACTATAGCATGTTATCATGGCCTGCATTACCACCCGATTCAAGATATATTTTTCTCAAAATGCAAATAAACATTCCTAAAAACTCTACAATTAAAAACAAAAAAATTCATTCTTATCCTTTTACTCTTCGTTGAGACCTAAGACTAGATCCCATGTCTTGGAAAACCTTCATCAAACCCGAGACATGCCATTTTATCTTCTTTAACATATTTCAAAATCTATAACAAGCTCCTTGCTATTAAGATGGCTAAAACTTCATTATTGAGTCCTTTTATATCTCCTTAAAGCTTAGATCATTTGATTAGGTTCATAGTAGGCTCTCTTTGTCTCAAAGTGGTCCTACACTAACATGTAGATCATTGTTGTAGTGGCTCAATAGTCATTGTACCTTTTCTTTGCTAAGGATTTGTCAACAATTTGTCACATACCAACATATTTCTATCTTGTAGTATCCTCTTATCATTGAACTCTCTTGATTGAAGTACATAGTGACTCCCCTTACCTCATTAGGTCTACATATACCTATAGCATGCTTTTCACCAACTTCCTTGACATGAAAAACTCCATCCCAATAAAGATCATACTTACTTGACTCTCATAAACTCGATGTTATACTGACCTTTTCATTCATCTTTCATGGAGTATGAGAAATTATAAGACACCAAAAGAAAGTCTTAGACTCAATTATACCAATTATAAACTGTGCTAAACTCGTAGCCTCTCATTTTGTTCTCTAAAACTGATTGTACCTTGTGACATCATATACTTTTACCATATCTAGGCCATTTTTAATAGTTACAACTATGTGTGAACATACTAAATAAAATAATATATATAAAAAGAAACTAACCCCAACTATCATCTAAACAAAGTTAATTTACTAATTACATCATGATTAAATCTTAATGGAAACTAGCTAATAAATGCAATAACATGAAGGAAATCATTTAATTGCTAGACATTCCTACTAAAATGTATGATTACTCTACAACATGAGCCTCTTTAGATCATGCGTAATCAAATTTTTGTGTTTGATTACTAAAGAGAGGGAAGGATCTCACCAAGGAATGGATATAAGGCCAAGTTTGGATCTTCCTTTCCACTCAACAATGGTAGAATGGATGGACAAGATGAATTAGCTATTTTAAATAATGGAGAAGGCTATTGATCATATGTCTTATATGAGAATACTAGCAAAAGTATGTAGGTGTGAAAGGATGTAGGAGGTCCCTTTATATAGCTTTCCAATTTGGTGAAACTTGCAAACTAGTGCATGTGGGATAAAGGATAAAGTAGATTTAGACTTGTTAAGCTTGATTAGAGGAATTAACAAGTGATTAGCAACTCATGGGAGTTGGAGATGGTTTAATTAATCAACTATGATTAATTAATAGGATAGAATAAGATTTTTAGGCTATTTGGAAGTGATTTAGGAGGAATTTGATATGATTTGAAGCATTTGAAAGAGGGATTTAGCCAATAAAAGGGTTTATTGATTAAATACATTGTTAAAAGGCTTAATTAACTCATAATAGTTAATTAATCAATTAGAAGAGGATTATAACTAATGAAGTGTCAAATACATCTAGAATGGAATAAAGGCTAGTTAATTAACGAAGTGTTGTTAATTGACCAAAATAGAGGGAAACGTTAGTTAATTAGTAGAAAATCACTAATTATAATGGAAATGATAGGAAAGAGGATAATAAAATTTTAGTCATAAAACTTTGTAAGTAGATTTTAGGTGTCTATATTTTCCCCTCTTTGGGGTGGTGCAAGCAACACCACTTCAAAGATAGTAGGAAAGTATTAAAAAGTAAATTTTGAAGAGAAATTAGTAAAATGAAGGATGCCCCTTGAGTGTCGATGGGGTGATAGAAGAGGTTGATCGATGATCGAAAATATGAAGAAAACAGATAGAAGAAACAAGGTGGGGGAGGGAGGGATAAAAATGATCCCTATTTCCCTAGGTGTTTTGGAAGAAAAATGATAGTGATAAGACATGATAGTGAAGAATATGGAAATAGATTTTACATCCAGATTGTTTAATAAACAATTTTGTTTCATCACTCTAGTCATATGATCTACATCATCGACTCTTAAAGTGTAAAATAACATGAAAAGCTATAATACTAACATTTGTTCATTGCTAAAACACTAACTCAATGCAACATACATAAATAATGTAATGCAATATGAGAAAGTAAACAAGCTAACCTGATAGGGAAATAAGTACAAACACACATACTCAAACAAACAACGTTTAAGACAATTGTACTAATGTTTTTGTTATCAAGCTTCAGTTCCCAAATGTTCGAGTTAACGAAAAGGGTTAAAAATGACACCCCAAGAAAGGATACATGTGAGGTGAATAAATAGAGGACACATGGGTCCTATGAAAAAGTAATCGTGCACTATGAAATAGTACCCAACAACTCATTGTGCCAAAGAGTACAAACATAGTAAGCAAAACCAACTTTGTTAATGGAGATAGATCAAAATGATCTATGAGTTGTTTTTACAAGAACAAGCGAGGACCAAAGAAAGATGCTTTGTAGGAAAAATTTTGATGTTTGAGGATAATGCGTCCGATAAAATCTTTAGCTACGTGCATGCTTTTTACCAATTTTTGAAAAAAATAAATTGAATTTTACTAATTTTTGAAAAAAAAATTTACAATTTTTTTGGATTTTTTTGAAATTTTACTAATTTTTTTTTGAAATTTTACCAATTTTTGGATTTTGAATTTTAAGAAGAAAATTATATAGAATAATGACAACAGTATGGTATGTTGCCAAAAATTGTTGGAAATCAAAAATATGCCCTAGGTAGTAGAAAAGGTCGTCAGGAAGCAAAAACATGCCCCACATAGCAAAAACATGTGAAAAATGATGATTTAATAAAAATAATCATCGCAATGATGAGTGTTAAGCACGTAACAGAAGAATAAAGAAGAATCACGGTGGTCATCTAGCCCCTCGGGTGAGAAAAATGATGAACTAAGGCAAAACAACTATAAATAGTGAGGCAGGAGTGATAAACTCCATCACGATGAGTATTGTTACCCTACCCTTTTGAGTTTTAACGAAATATTTGCTCGATTTTGAGAGAGATGGCACGAATTCATAGGTGCAAACACCGTGCATACCCAATTCAATAGTACATGAGGCCTCCTATAGATGGTGCACCAAAGATGTAAACCAAAAAAATTAATTTTGAGTTCATTTAATAGCATTTATTGCAAGGGGAAAATGACGGAATGACACTAAGCACAAGCCTTTCACCGCACTAGCATAACCAGGTTTGTGCTTTGCAAAAAGGTCTTGCTAATGTCAATATGGATAAGTTAGCATAGAAATATTTTTATATTCTAGTTAGTGTTGTGCTAGCACTAAAATGGATAATCTAGTGTAACTAGGGATGCGCTAAGCATCGGCTTTATGCGCTAGCACAAGAATGAGTAAGTTAGTGTAGAAAGGCTTGTGTTAGTACTCGAAAGGTTTGTGCTAGTGAAAAGGTCTTGTGCTAGTGCAACACCGAGGCCTTAGATTTTTTTTTAGAAGAAATTCAAAATTTTGGTAAATTTCTAGAAATGAATAGAGGAATGCCGAAGAAATTATAACATTTTAGCAAGACATTAATAGAATAAATGATGTTAATCATGTGTTGTGCAATCTTGTAGGTGAGATTGCACAACTTGGATGTACGTGAGAAAAACGGGTTCCTTAGAGACTACAAGTAGACATTCACACAGGGAGATAAAATATTCTTGGTTGCGACCTTGGAGGCCACATGCTTGAGTTATATTGCACAACTCTTGCATATCATATTGGATCGCATCCTCCCGATCGCCTTAGCAGAGAGATGGTGGAGTGAGAGCCAGCATTTTAGATCGCCAACCGACGAGATGGTGGTTAGCTTAGAGGACGTGTGGTGGATCCTTTGAGTTTCTATCCGGGGGATCCTTGTAACATCCTCATTTTAGACAATAGAACAAGTCAAAATTTTATTTATTTTTGATAATTGCATCCTGGTTCTAAATACCTAATTTAGAACTCACAATCAAATAACCATTCTTATAACAGACAACCATATGCAGCTGTAATGACTCGGAGTACCTCCGATCTATTCATTCCATGACTCGGTAATCTACCGATCTATTCATGAGTAATAAGAGTTGGCGTTTTATTTAACACTTCACTCTTGCGGTTCTCTTCCCTATTCTGGGATTCAGAATGCTCTGTCCAAGGAACCTAACTGAATAATTGTTACCATTATTCATCGGCATCTCATCCCTTAGACTAGGTGAATTAGGACAACGCAATCAGCAGCTTGCGATACTTTGGCCAAAGATTTGAAACATACTGTTTATGTCTCGTATTCCTTAACGGCATACTCGTCAATCTGGAATACGCCCTTCACCCCATTCTTATGTTATGTAGAATGTCTTATACCGACTTCTGTCAGTCCCTCCTATCTCAACTTATTCACTCGGAAATGGATTAACAAGGTGATAACGTTATATGGATGCCCACGAGGATTAGGGATACGATGACATACTGGTTCAACCCTAGTTAAACCAGTGTGTCAAGATACCCCGAATCTCCTAGGCAGCCTTATAACGTGACCACATTCCTAATCGGTCCCTGAGTAACTCGTTCGAGATCAAAGTGTAAATCTTAGCGATCAATGCAAAGGGTGTCGTCATAAGTCACCTGCATTGTTGTAACTTCGAGAAGATCCTAATCTTCTCGAAGGTACAACCCTACAATTGACTTGTGCCATCAACCTTTAAATCCGCCTTGGAAAGATCTACTTATTAATATGTGTTACGCACGTTGAGTTTAAATTACATTAAAGACGTTCCCCTAAGGTTAGCCTCTCCTGATCCCTGGATTCTTCATCTTAGGATGACCTTCCTCAATAAAACCCATTACACGGTGGAGATATTAAGGCCAAGGTCTCATCAAGGAGTTCTTAGAATATACATGATTCTAAAACAACGAAATGGGACAATAACTCGTAAACTTCACATGAGATTGCCATCTGAACCCCATTAGGTTTATATCAGTTCTCCTAACTGAATTTATATCATACTTATTAGTATCAAGATATAAATGATTAAGAATCCAATTAAATGTTGTCCTGTCATAATCAAGACTAGGGATTAGTAATTTAATTCAGCTTGATTAGCGTTCTGCTTAGGTTTATTTTAATCCTATCTTTTAGAAAGACAATGATTTAAATTTCAATTTTGCTTTCGATAGAACAAATTAGAACTACTAAACACTCATAAGAATTCAATCACATTTTCTTGTAAGCTTTCATTGACAATCACAAAAGTCTCCAAATTATACAAAGATAACATTTCCCCTCCGGTATATAAACCGAAGAAGGTCAACTATCAAAATAAGAATACAACACATAAGTAGCAAATACTTATTTCTATTCCTTTCGAACTATACAAATACATTTCATGCATTCAAAGATACTTGATACAATGCTCAACGGAAAGGGAACATCTTTCCACATATAGTACATTTAGAAAATCAAGATGTAATTCATTATAAATCAAATTAAACAATCTGATCATCCTGTCGATCTGCATTGCTTTACCACTTACGGCATCCATCTCGCAAAAATTATCAACATGGGTCGGTTGATGAACCGAGCATGATAAGCACTAACTCTTAAAACAATTGCAATCCGTCAATTGTTTTCATTAAACACCCTGTTTAAATGATATAAAATCACCAAACAAGTAAACATGATTCAGACTATACGTTAGGAATATATCATGTCTATAACGTGTAATAATAATTTTCGTTACAGAGTAGTCCTATATACTTCTCAAATATTTCATCAAAATATTAGGGATCAAGAAGAACAAAAGTATCCTAAGCAATTATTCATTGTAAATCCCAAGATGAACAATCATCAGACAAATCATGATATTCAACTTAAAAAGAGGAATACCATATCAATCCTGATACCGTCATTATGTAAAAACAATTACAGATGTTAGTTAAACAATTATATCAACTTATAATTTACAACAGAAGAGAAATAAACAAATTGTACATGTTTCCCTCTGAACTAGCTCATGACTGTACCGTCTTTCAAAAAGCAAGGCATTCACTTAATACACATGCAAATAAATCAGTCGAGTCCATCAACAGCACCACTGTTTTGTTAAAACTTACAATAAAGCAACTACAGTACAGTAGCCCTCTTGCCAAACAACGGTGTCTATCTACCAAGCAGACTCAGTATGACCTTACGCAAGAAGCGACAGACAAGAAGATAAACACTGCCATTACCTATTTAGGTACAGTCGACAACTCCTAAATTCAATCATGCTCAAGAATGGATATCTATGCAAAGAAGACGTAACACGCCAACAATCCCTATAACAACCTACAGCCCATTCAAACCCTTTCTACACTGTAAGGCTTTTAGACCCAAGGTCGAATTCAAAGGATCTCCTTCGTTGTCGCAGTCAACAAGAGACTCGAAATCATTTAAGCAATGTCATCTCCCTATGACTATGCAGAGAGATTTTTAAACGAAATCCACGCAACATGCACAGCCACATCAAACTGGAATGTAATCAGAAAGAAAACATAACATAGAATATCGTAGTCACTTCTGAACGCAATCAGAGTTGAAAGTATGGTATTCACGACCTACTTTATAAAAGCCATAATACAAGATGTCAAGCTATTTAAAGAAATCCAACAAAGCCAAAAACATTACATGTTCATACTCAGGCTTATACAGAAACAGTGACACAGATTACCACGCAAGGATTTTAAAACTAAATCCGTAAATGATGATAATAAAAGATAGTTTTTTCCAAAAGCCGATAATAAGATATCTTCCCATACTCAAGGAACCCAACAGTGTCGAAAACACTAGTAAACTAAACAAGCTTAATTGAGGCAGGTACTGTAGTTACCTAGAAAGGTTTCAACTGAACCCGAGTAACAGTATATCAAATAAATAATAAACAATGATTCCCAACTGTGCCAACAATGATAAACATTAAAAATCAGGCTTAAACAAATTACTGATTTCGTAACAAGAATTCCCACTGAACCTCTTCAATATTCTCGAACAAGCTTACACAGAAGGAAACGTAACAGTACAACCAGGGAGTCTGTACCTAAATTTATTACAAATTACAGAGGTCGTATGACCTGTTACTTCTTCAAGACTCCAACGAAACTCAAATTACCAATATTCAAAGATATATAAAGCTTCCACAGTGGTCCATAGTGTACGAATCATTCAATGGACTCTACAGAGTCGTTTCAAATAAAATAAACATATATATATAAAAACGGGTTGAATCCCCATAACCTCCTCGCAAGGGAAAAACAACTCCAAGAAAGTCGTAATGAATACTGTAACACAGTAAGTTATCTCTTCACAATAACTATAAAATTTCATAACGAAACCCAGCAAGAATCAATAATCACCACTAAATAATAACCACAACAAGCTTACAAAAAGTTCAATTTAACTGAACAATCACACCAATGTCCATCAGTATCCCTCCCGACCAGTATCCACAACAAACATCAACGGTAAAGTATCAAGTATCAGCATCGACTACGAGTATAAATTGACAAGCATCACAGTGGCCTGTACCCATCACGAGAATAATTTATGGGCTCTCGCAGAGCAGGCCGAGCATACATTCTTTTCATATATTTCGCATATTTAAGCCAGAATGCAAAACACAAAGAAATATAGAAACAGTTCGAATATAATAAACACCCCTCAAGGGTTAAATGAAAAATCGAACCCGCAGGAAGATTCAGTGCCAAAAATCACACAAGGCTACCATAGAAACCATCTATTTCCATAAATCATTTGAACAGAGTTGTTCTAATGAAATCATTTGAAGAAGAGCAAGATTTTTAAAAGTTAGGGCCTAACATGCCTGGATATTTGCTCAAAATTCAAGCGCACCACCTTTGAAAGAGCTCGGACTTTCTTCTCCTTTTCCAAGTTAGAGCCACCAACAAAATTTTGCTATTTCCATGACTTATATATTTTCCTTGCCAGAGGAAAGAGCTAGATATGCTCATACTCGCCATGCAACACCAAGAAGACTGGTGCGAAGAACCAGTGAACAGGCAGAGGAAAACCGAATTCGTGATAAGCCAAACAAAACATTAACTTTCCAATTTGCATGCCTTCTCGTGAATTCCGAGCTCGACTTCCGAGCTCATTAATTGCATTTACTCCCAACTTCCCGCTCAAACTCCACTGCCACCGACCGCCATAGTTGGCGATAGACAAATAAAATTTCAAGACCATTTTCAGTTTTGGCGACCTGCCACGTCGGCTCAAGTTAGCCGTTTCTAAAACTTCTACCAATACCTGTCCTTCATACTTATCCTTTGCATTTAATGACATAGAAAAATCCGCCCATGGTTCGCATCCCTCCATAGGTCCCCTTACATCCTTGTTCAATAGTTAGGTTAGTAACTTAGGTTAGAATTTAGGATAACACCTAGTCTAACTTCATAGAACATAGATACTAACTTAGGACATTAGCTCTTAGCCTAGGTCTAGGTTAGATTATCACTAATCTAACCCCTAGGTTAAGTTTAGTTTTAGGTTACTAACATTAATAATTCCAGATTAGGTCTACATTCCGTATGCTCAAAAAAAAAGACCTCACACATGCATTCTCGAACAGGGTTAACTCTGTACGCCATTAGGCTACTGAAATTTGTATGTAATCGAATTATTACTCTGTCCGCGATCAAGACCTTCTAGATATATTTAGATATCAGAACCAATCCTTTTCACACGATCAACTTGAGTCATACTCCGACTAGCTTATTCAATACATCTAGACCTTACAACCTGTTTAAGGTCCTAATTTTAATTCATCACGAACAAACTTAAAGCAATACTTGGGTCAATTCCACTGATCCAAGGCTAGGTATTATAGGTGGATAACTCTATAATTCATTCCGAGATCAGATTAAACTCAGATACAAAATGAAAGAAATAAAAGAGTCTAATCATATTCCGACTCAATCAAAGATCTGCAATCTGCAAAGAAGATACAGTACATATCAAGCATGATTTCTCAATCAAGGAACACATCTTTTACAAAGAAACCATATATCAACACTTGAATGCTCAGGAGGAGGTAACAACAGCTTTAGTGGTGTTACATCGTTGTCACTAATGATAGAGACCGCAATCTGAATCTAGATTGTATATGAGATATGTTTTTATGTCAGGACATACCTTGGAAGGGTATGGTAGTACTCCTCTATAGATGTTTCACAGATAGAAAGATTACATATATACTCATTTATTTGATGGATTTTGTCAATGACTACTTGTTTCCTGAAAATATGGTACACACTTTCTATTTGGATTGACAAAATTGATACACCGACTTATGGATGGAGAGGTCTTCTGCTAGGGCTAGTGCATACTAGCCCACATGTACTTAAACCTACACTTGATAGTATATCGAGGCATGAGGAGCATGGGACCATCTACTTTGTTATAGAGTTGGGCCTTGGACCACATTACAGCTACTGCTCACCCACATGGAGTCTTACTGACTCGGGGCTCTAGATGAGCCATCTTGCATGGGTTGGGAACTAGTGGGTGAGGATGTTTGCTTACACATGGGGATATCTGCATACTACATGCACGAGCATTTGATGACTTGCTTCGTATGATCACTTGGAGACCCTATAGATTATATTAGTGGAGAGAGGATGCCACCATCTTAGCACGCATAGGTAGACCACTTCATTATTATGGTCAACTACAATCACATTACGAGTGGTACAGGGTTGAAGATTACGAAAAAACTTGGGCCATGTATAAGGCATTCTAGGTGATGATATGTGGCATGAGGGCAGAGTGCGCAGAGACTTTTGAGTTTAGGCCTCGGATTATACAAGGCTGGCTAGACCATGATAGATTTAGAGGTGTTACCCCACATCCATGGGTAGCATGACCACATATTATAGACCCTGACCATGCCATATTATGGTCCCTATTATGCCATAGTGTTTCCCCGTGGATTACCATACATGATCAGCAGAAGCCATAGATGTTAATGTAGTGGTATCATTATAGGGTTTACATGGCAAGCATCTAAGAGATAGAACCAAAAAATTGATATTAACTTGAGGCCGAGGCAGAGTCACGAACCGAGGAATAGGAAATGAGAGGATGAGCAGAATGAAGAACATTCCAATTAGAATAGGGCTAACCCAGATGCTTCAAATGGGACACAGACAGTTCCAGTACAGTTCCATTACAACCACAAGGTCCTCCTTGATAGGTTCCTTTACAATAACATATACCACCACATCCATAAGTGCAGCCACAACCGTAACAACACCTTTTGACTTTAACGGGACACTTGAACAAAAATGTAGTACAACAGTGATTATACAGTGTCGACCACCACCTGAGTAGTGAGTCCACAAATTTGGTAAAAAGTAGGCATGGATGGACGAGATGGATGGGGTTCTCCACCACATATTCCAGCAAGTGTAGGATGGGGTTTATCGCATAGATCATTGCAGAGATCACCCCTAGATAGGTTGACCGAGGTGTATGAGATCAAGCTTCCTTGAGGTAGTAACTTCAACAGGTCATAGCCGAGAGGGATCAAGTGATATCTGAGAGAGACCAATTGATAGTTGAGAGGAATCAACTACAGTTCAATATTATGCTTAACATCCGAGAGAGACGATTGGCATTACTCTTTGGAGGAAATAATGGATAGTGGATGTGACTAGATTGACACGAAAGCATGATGCGCTCAAACATGTGTCTCGTAGTAGTAGCAGTCCACAGAGTGGCAAGCTTAAGACTTAGTTAGATGGTTGTTATCCGGTCCATATCCAATCTTACAGCCATCCAGTCAGAGGAAATAGGTCTAGATTGTACATATGCCATCACCTTAGCAGGAGGTCCATTCAATCTTACAGACATCCAGTCAGCTGAACCTGCCACCACCACCACCACAAAGGTCCATCTCAATGGATACCTTCACCTAGCTCTAGGCCAAGAAGTCCCGGTGTGGGCAAGAGTCATGGTTGAATTTGATTATTATACTAATGTATTTTTTTATGTATGCCTAGGGATGAAGGCATAATTTTGATCGGATGTGTATGTATTATTTTTATTATGCATCAAGATGAAGGAATTTTTTTGATTCATGTCCATCAAGGATTTTTAAGTGTCGAATATTCACAATTTGGTGAATATGCCATTTTAGGAAAATTTGAAAAGGTGAATTTTTAGGAGTAGGTCGGTTCTATTCATCTCCTATAAAAACCTAGCTAATTCATCGAGTCGTGGTAGTATACTACTAACTACTAGTTGAGGTATCGACATATGAAGTATCGTGAACTTGCGAACTCTAAGCACAAATACAATTTAATACATAATGCAAATCTATTTTGAAGTTTTCATTTGAGAGACAAGGTTTATTTGTTGACGCGTGACTAACGTTATTTGTTTACGACATGTGAAAGAGGATTTTTGTTAATGCGCGATAAAAAGGTACTTCGACGCTATGATAAGGGTTTGGTTGTTTGACCCATGACACGGTGTTTTTGACACATGAAACAATGATTGTTGATGCACGATACAATGTTTGTTGACACATGACACATCGGTTTTTGAAGGAAGACAAAATGTTTGTTGATGCATGACACAATGGTTTTTGATGCATGACACAATGTTCATTGACACCGCACATCGGTTGTTGATGCACGACATAGTGGTTATTGATGCACGACACAAAGGTTGTTGATGCGTGACACAGAGGTTATTGATACATGACAAAGATTTTTTTGACACATAATAGATTTTTGATGACATGTGATAGTGTGTTTAGTGATACAACAAAGGTTCTAGTGCTTAGAAGACCCAAAAAGTGCTAGGTTCAAAACAATGGAAGGTGCTAGTGCTCAGAAGACCCAAAAAGTAACAAAAAATCTCAGAAGTCCTTGTTCAAGTATTTTGGAAACTCTGTTGCTATAGATACTCATAACCACTAGCACCCATACAAATTGCCACTAGAATCAATCAGAGTACAGACTATGTGGAAGGTATTATTGAAGTGGACATGCATTCTACATAATATCAACCAAATGACACCTATGATGATACCATGCTAGAGCTTGAAGATATTCCTGTTGAGATGTCAGATCCTAAAGATATTCCTATGTTGAGGTGCAACCAAGAGTGCATCAAGATATCACACATACAAATACTCAAAAAAATGGAACACAAAAATCAAATGCAAATTCTGGTTCATGAAAGAGGAAACCAAATGATTGTGATAATGCTCAAAATTCTACTCATAAAAGTAAAACATTGAAAATGAACAAGAATATGTGGACACTTGGGAGGACATACAAGTTTGATTGGGCTACCAAATTTCCTTTTATCAAACCTATACAACCAACTAATTCAAAAGATATCCCATCTGAATGTACATGTACAATATGTACATGGAAATTGGGAAAGCAACAAAAAATGCAACTAAAGCTAGACACAATTGAAAAACACTTTATGGAAAATAATATTTGACTATAATGGGGGAGGATGGCTAAAAAATCAAAACACACAAGGAAAATAAAAAATAATGCATGCATGTTAAATACGCAACAGTATGAAGCAGAGCAGAAAAGATGTAGACATCTTATGGAAAAGGAGGAATGATCACATCACAAATTGGTAAGATGAATCAATCAAATTTGCATGCTAAACTCATACAGTTCTCTACTTTATTTCACATACTTAAGAAAGGAAGACCGATTTCAGATTTCCTTGATTTCAAAGTTTTGTATCAATATAATGGAATGCACAATGTTCCTCAGTCTCATTGGTTAGACAATAGTGCATGGGAAATGGCCAAATGCCTTGCAATGATAGAGAAGGAAGATTTGAAAGAGAGTGTAAAAAATGCAAAGTTTATCTCTCTTTCAATTGATGAAGTGACAATAGTTGACAACATTGCATGGGTATGTATCCATGTTTATACTTTAGAAAATCATATAAGGACACCACATCTGTTGGGTGTTATGAAAATGGTTGAAAATTGCAATGCCAAAAACCTACATAAAATAGTTGTTTCTCATTTGAAAGATATTGCTTGGCATGACTGATTATGAAATTGCTACAAGTTGGTATGTGTTGGAGCAGATGGTGCATCATTCATGCAGGTCACCAAACTGGGTTGTGTGTTAGATTGCAAACAACAATGGCCCCTTATATGCTAGTAATTCACTGTATGGCTCACAAAATGAATTTAGCATATAAAATGGTTAACAACTATGAAAATGTTGCTAAGGTAGAAGACCTTATAAGATAAATTCATGCCTATATGGAAAGCAACCCAAAGCATTTCTTGAGTTCCAAAAATTTGCAATTGGAATTACAAATGGCAAAAAAATTTAAAGGATGTTGAGACAAGGTGGATTTCTTTGTATGAGCCTACATGTAGAGTTCGTGAGGAGTATCCTTCATTGGTTGGTTTCATGCACAAATATCATCATGAAGTTGATAAGGCGAGGGACTTTTTTCCATTTAACTGATTTGGAGACATTTCTTACATTGGTTGGCATTCTTCCAATGTTGCAGGAGATCAATACATTGATGAAGCATGCACATGGGAGATTAATCTATATTGTTGATTTTATACAGATGAGAAAAATGGTATGTCAAAATCTTGATGTCTTGTACACTTCCCAAGATAGTTTTGATACACCTATTTTTGATAATTGGAAAGCTTTATTAGATCTTAAGAATCCTAGTAACTATTTGAGATTTAATATCCATGATCACCTTTGTATCAATGTTAATGGGAGGGACATACCACTACATTTTGTAAAAATCAAGATATTACAGATCGGAAAGAGAAGAAGTTCTGTGACACATAATCTATTTGATTATGTTATAGTTGAAACAAGAATAAAACTTAGAAAAATTTCAGAATCCTTATCATCATAAATTAGAGAATGTTTCAAAGAAAGATAAAATTCTTGAAGCAATGGGTGTGATGAATCCTAATTTTTGAATACTGAAGGTGCTCATGCAGAGTTTGTAAGAAATCTTTTCCATAAATCCATGGGTACAATAATGGAACATTTCACCAAGATGTCAGAGGTCAAGGGTATCAAAATCAAAGGTGTATTGAATGTTGATTTATTAAAGTCTCAATCAACAAATTTTGCAATGACAATGAGGAACCAATATAAATTATTAGATGAACCTTCCAAGAGTGGTGTTATTACAAGGCTCTGGTGAGGAATCTATCAAATTATTATGTTACAAGAAGACATCAGTGAATATTTCAGATTATATGAGTTGTGCCAAACAATGATTTTGGGATTTGTGGAGGACGAAAGGGTTTTCAGTGCTTTGTCTTTTATAAAATCAAAACTAAGAAAAAGTTGGATAAAAATATGGAAAGTTGCATGAGGTGTTATGTTTCTCGCTACTCCTTGAAACCTTTCCTTTCAATAGAGAAATTGCACATTGGAATTCCCTTTCTAAAAGAAGAGGTGTAAATAATACAACTACAAGTACAAATGTTCTCAATGATGAGACTGGAATTGGTGCGTCATCAAACTCTGAGAAGAAGTGAATATCAACTTTGAAGAAGCTATTGATAATGGATTGTTTCAGCTTTAAATAGGTATGTCCTTGACCTCACTTTTATTGTTTGTCACCTTACATTTTAACTGTTGTTATTTATTCAATTTCATATTAATAGATTTGAATATAAAAGTTTTTTATAGTTAGACGTAACACAATTGTAATTCTACATATGCAAATATTGACTATGAGGAGGCTTTTTAACATATTTTGTTTCAGCTCTTGTTATCATTGAAGATGTTACAAGTATATATATTTACATTTATTTAAATACAATTATTTATAAAAAAATTTTTTTATTTAATTTCTATTTTGGATTTTTCAAACTACTTTGATGTTGTGTTTGTGACATGCATTTTTCAAATACTAATTTGCAAGGCCTTCAAAGTTCATATCTGCATATTCTGCCACTCTTAGTCTCTTCTAGACTTCCAGAATTCCACTGTCCAGACATGCATAGAGTTCTCGTTTTCTTTAATTTTCTTTAATATTTCTTTTTCTTCCTTCATCTACTCAATCAATATTTCATCTTTTCTTTATCAAAATGTGGGTTGACATCCATCCGAGGAAGCTCTCACTTCTCGGGACTGACATTGTTAGGAAACTCACCCATCTATATACTAATCCATTTTTTGTGTTGAGTTCTTTGGAATCAAAGGTCATCTAGCTCACTCTGAAGGATGATTTCTCATTTTCCTTCCATATGCTTTGTCACACTCATCTAGAAGACAAGAGGTACCTAAGTTTTCTTTAATTTTGTTTAATGATAATCTTTTTGTTTCTTCCTTCATCTACTCAATCAATATTTCATCTTTTCTTTATCAAAAATGTGGTTGACATCCATCCGAGGAAGCTCTCACTTCTCGGATTGACATTGTCAGGAAACTCACCCATCTATATACTAATCCATTTTTCATGTTGATTTCTCTAGAATCAAAGGTTCATCTAGCTCATTATGAAGGATGATTTCTCATCTTCCTTCCATATGCTTTGTCACACCCATCTAGAAGACAAGAGGTACCTTAAACCCTATCATAGCTTGAGTTTTTACAATCATGTTTAATTTATTTTGGTATTTGCAAAATGCTTTGATGTAGTGTTTGAACTTTGTGGCATGAATATCAAATTACATGTAAAAATTGATCTTCCCAAAAATTGATCTTCCCAAAAAAATTGCATTTACAAGTTTTAAATGTGAAGAAAGATATACATAGATAGTTTTACAAGTAGAAAAAATTTTAAATGTGAAAAACCATCATACCATCCAAATTTTCTTAAAAATTCATAATCCATTATCATCATCCATATCTATTCTAATGTCATCATCCACATCTAATTTCATCATCATTACAAGATAGAGAGAAATTTTTGAGAAGGTTTAAATGTGAAGAAACATGATACTGATTTTTTGAAATTTACAAATAGAGAGAAGAATATTTTACCATATTAAGATGTCTCATACATTCCACATTTTCTTTTTATTATCGTTTAAAAATTATCATTATCATCATCATGATCGTGTTAGAAGCTACATCTATGTCCAAATACAATTCATCATCCATCATCCATATCTATTCTAATGTCATCATCCACATCTAATGTCATCATCATTAAAAGTAGAGAGAATATTTTGAGAAGGTTTAAATGTGAAGAAACCTGATATAGAGTTTGAATTTTACAAGTAGAGAGAAGAAGATTTTACTGTATTAAGATGTCTCTATCATACCACATTCTAAATTTTCTTAAAACAATTATCCATTATCATCATCCATGATCGTGCTAGAAGCTACATCTATGTCCACATATAATTCATCATCATCATATCATCAGAAGATTTTAATGTTTAAATGTGAAGAAACTAGATATAGATTTTGAAAGTTTTACAAGTAGAGACAAGAGAGAAAGAATTTTACTTTGTATTAAGATGTCTTTATCATACCACATTCTAAATTTTCTTAAAACAATTATCCATTATCATCATCCATGATCATGTTAGAAGCTACATCTATGTCCACATACAATTCATCATCATCCATATCTATTCTAATGTCATCATCCACATCTAATGTCATCATCATTACAAATAGAGAGAATAATATTTTGATAAGGTTTAAATGTGAAGAAACTTGATACAAAGTTTGAATTTTACAAGTAGAGAGAAGAAGATTTTACTGTATTAAGATGTCTTTGTCATACCACATTCTAAATTTTCTTAAAACAATTATCCATTATCATCATCCATGATCGTATGATAGAAGCTACATCTATGTCCACATACAATTCATCATCATCCATATCTATTATAATGTCATCATCCACATCTAATGTCATCATCATTACAAGTAGAGAGAAAAGATTTTGAGAAGGTTTAAATGTGAAGAAACCTGATACTAGAGTTCAAATTTTACAAGTAGAGAGAAGAAGATTTTACTTTGTATTAAGATGTCTCTGTCATACCACATTCTAAATTTTCTTAAAACAATTATCCATTATCATCTTCCATGATCATTCTTGAAGCTATATCTATGTCCAAATACAATTCATCATCATCCATATCTATTCTAATGTCATCATCCACATCTAATGTCATCATCATTGCAAGTAGAGAGAAGATTTTTTTTATATTAACTGGAAGAGAAATAATAATGCCTAATGTTTAAATCCATTATCATCATCCATGAATCATGATTATCTATATCATCATTATCATCTATCACTATTATATTCATAACCATCACATCAATATCAAACATAAACACCATATACAATCTAGAGTTTCTATATATAAATATAACAACATATAAAAATCCATTGCATGAAAAGTAAAACCATTAAATTATATAAATATTCAAGTTTCATTCTTCAATATGACAATATATAAAATATTTCAAGTTTCAATTTTTCAAGTTCCCCACACCCACATTCACTACACTAGTCACTATTTTCAAATCATTAAGTTTTTCCACATACCCACCGGCACTTTCCTTTTGAGTTTCTATAGCATCTTCTATCACTATGCCACTTTCCCCAATGGCTTGCCCTCCTATATTCTTTTCTTGAATAATCCCAGAACTAATAAGATCCTCCGCAACAATGTCTAGATTCTTTATGATTGCTTCTTCTTCCTTTGTAGCATCTCCATGGGATGCCAAAGAAGGATCTGCATGTTGCCTTTTCTTTGAACAAAATCTTAGGGTCAAAGCCATTCTCTTTAATTATCCGCTTAAGTGTATTGTTTTGTTTGTTAACCAAAACAATATTTTCCTTCATCTTTATTGTTGTGGATAAACTATTCTTAGTGGTTTCCAAGTGAACTTGGAACACCTTTGCTTGAATCTTTAAATTTTCATATTTCAACTGCAACAAAAAAATAGTGAGCTCAATTAAACATATTACTAAAATAAGAAATTTTCAAACTAATAAAAAATATTGTTTCAAATTGATAATACTTACAACAACTCTATCTCTTTCGGCATTTGCAATTGCCACCAAATCTTTGTCCTTCGACCATTTGTTGAAATACATCTGGGCTTCAACACTAATATTTTCCAATTTGTTTAATACTTTATCTAAAATATTGTTGTTATAATTGTTGGTATATGTGATAGTCCCACCTTTTTCTTGGATGAGTAAGGCATCCATCTTTGGCAGTTGATTTTGGACTGCCACATATAAACTTTCCCTTTGCCAATGGTTATCATAACACTTATTATCTCATTGATTAAAACTTTTTCCCTTCGCTCCCATTCTATGAGCTGAATGATATGAGGTACAATAAACTCTTTGACATGGGATTGACAATCATAACCAATCAAGTTCTCTAAAGGAAATGATGGCAATTATTCACTATTTGTATCTAAAGAGGATGATGTCGATGGAGAGGTATGGGGCTTTTGGGTCGAAACAACGTCTACTACCTCTTTTTTTTCCTTTGGGTGCCTTGATCCTATTTGTGATAAAATAAATTAATAATAAATATTGAAATTGAAATTGAAATGTAAAAAGTTAAATAAAGTACATTGAAATGGAAATATACCTATTGGCCTTGAATCATATCACGTGTGTTGAAAAAATATTGGGTCATTGCTATCAATGCCCAAATAATCTTCATCTAAATTTATATTATTTAAAACTGATATGTCCATTACGTTGGGCCAACCACCGAGAGAGAGGGTCAGAATTGGAAATGTAGAGGCAATGTTTAGTGTCCCGCTAGGGGCCAGAGGAATTGGCATGTGTTTACCAATGGTATTTTTACCTGAACCTCTTGTGGGCATTTTGAATCGTAATGGTGGAGGATGTGGTGGTGTTCGTTTTGAATAGATGAAAAGGACTGCTATGTACTATAAAGTCCAAGAACAATCAACAAAAGCATTACTAAATTATATGAAAAACTATTAAAAACTACACAAAAGCTACTAAATTATATGAAAAACTATTAAAAACTACACAAAAGCTACTAAATTATATGAAAACAATTAAAAACTTACAAAAAAAATAAAATTATACCTTGTTGAGGGATAACATGTCACTGTATGGGTGGTCATGTTGGAGTTTGAATTGATTGTGTTGAGAGCTATGGGTGGCTAGTATGGTGGAGCAGGTGTTGTGTTTCAATTTCTTCAGTTGAGAATCGACAATTGCACATAGGATTAGTGAGTTGGTGATGCCTGTTGAGAAGCACACGCATATAGTCCAAAACCCCTGTAAGTGTAACAACTATTCATGTCAATTCAATATGGTAAATGGTAAATGGTTAAGTAAATGGTAAGTGTAAAAAACCCTATATTGAATGTTAAGAATAAGGGTATTACATCTCTCATTTTAACTAATGCAAACACTTAGGGTTAGGTGATGAGTGAACTTCCATTTCAGATTGGGAATCTCCGATGCCTTAGCATGTGTTGTTGGCCTCTTCCTCTTGATGCTAATTTTTTTCATGGAAGGGCCTCCAAAAATCTTCTCTACATATGGTAAAGATTCAATCAGAAGTACATAATGTTAGTGCATAAAGATTCAATCAGAAGTACATAATCTTCTCTAGCATACGGTATAGAAAAATCAAGACAATAACCTTAGTAACATCAAATATAAACTATTAACTTGTTGTTCTTCAAATGGAATTGAAAAATTCTTCATTGTGTCATTCATGCAAGTGGGAGTTGGTTTGTCTTTTAAATTAAAATATGCCTCGTAATAAAGACCAAGGAGGTAGTTAGTTGAATGAATAACTAGTTTTTCAGAAAGTGTTGCATTTATAATGTCAATTTTATCTTATTAGATAAAAATGTGCACCAATCAAATTTTTTTCTTTTCGATCGATGCAAGAATGTATGCAATAGCCCAATTTGGAATATCCATTTTCCGACCTTGTAGAAACAATTCTGGCTTGAAAAAAAAAAATCATGGCAACAAGAAAGTGGTGTGCAATTCCTTGCGTATCCACACCTCATCTTGATTTGTTGACATGAGCTGCAAAAATTCATTGGAATTTGGAATTAATATCAAAATAAAAATCTTTCAAATGAAAAAGTAGGTTACATGTATAATCAACATGGAAACCAAAACAAGATTTGAGGTAAATCTTATCCTCTTTAGTGAGGGTTGCTTTGGTTGTTACTATGGGTGAATTTTTAAATGGAAGACTTGTCAATCATGGATATCAGCTGCATCTACACTGAACCTAAATGTACAACCATCTTGCAAAGTAACAATAAAATGACCATCTTCTGTATTGTACGAGGAGAGAAGGTAGTTAAGAATGTCATGATCAATCTCAAACTGGGGCATGTTAATGAGCCCTTCAAGTCACATGCTTCTACAGATTCCTTGTATTCTACATTCATTTGCAAAACTGTATAAATGTGGGGCACATCAAGCTCATGTATTGAATCTTTCCCTTGGGTAGGACTTGGGGGTTGTTAATGCCTGGTTAGTTTGATTTTCTATTTGGATCTTGAGCTTGAGCACTAGTAGCCATGAGTACTTGAGCTTGATTGGAGTGTGGAGACGTGGAGTTTTCTTTGTGTTTGGTTGGTGTGTTGACGTATGGTACCTGTAGCTATTTGCACTAGGAGAATGAAGAAAAAAATTTGGGGTCCAGGGAAGTGTGAATGTGAAAATGAGGGTCGATGGGGTATTTATAGGGAAAAATTAGTTTCGAGTTGTGGACACATGAAAAAATCCCTTGTTGAGGCGCATCAACAAGACTTTTTGATGTGCATCAACAATTATCGTTGACATGTGTCAAAACCTATATTATCGTGCATCAACAAGAATTTTCGACATGTATCAACAAATAATGTTGTCACATGACAACGAGGCTTGTTGACGCATGTCAACAACATTTGTTGTCATGTGATAGCGAGGTTTGTTGACATACGACAACAAGGGTTTTTGACGCATGTCACAAAACCTCATTTTTACATGACAACAAGGCTTGTTGACATGTGTCAGCAACATTTTTTATCGTGTGACAACAAATGATTTTTGACGTGCGTCAACAAGCCTTGTTGTCACACGTGAAAAAAATTATATTGATGTGTTTCAACAAGTCTTGTTGTCTCTCGACAATGATGTGTCAAAAAAACCTTATTTTCTATGTCTGCTTGAATAAAACTTACCTCATGACCTTGATTCTCACTTTAAAAAAATTGGTCAAAACTTTGGTTCTAAAACTAGGAAATTTTGCCTTTCTGGCGAAAGTGCTTCTAGGTATATTCGTCAAGGATTTTTCAACTCTAATTTACCATAGGCTTCTTAAAATGAACCCGTATGCCCATGATGGCCTATATTGTATCTAATGTATATCAATACATATTTTGTACATGGACAATGAATTTTATATGGATATATGATGATGGACTTGTTTATTTTATCGCATATTGTGTTTATGAGATAACATGTTTAGCCCATGTTTTTATTATGGTCTATGAGGAGGGGGATAAATATAATCCCTCTTGCCCCAATTAATGATATTATATGATGTTATCTTAGCATACATTTTTAATTTTCATTTGTATGATGATATATCTTAGCATATATTGACATGTGATGACGTTTAGATGTGATGATATATGATATCAATGATGAAATGATAATAAAACTATACAAAAAACAAGACAAGCACAAGTTAATCAAATATAATCAAAACAACACAACTATATACAAGCATGCAAGATAAAAATGAACCCAATGAACTCCATAATAAATTAAAGTAACACTTAATCTAAGCAAGAAAATGAATCCAATTTAAAACACAATACGAAAAGGAAAATGAACAAAACTATGTACAAACAAACAACTAAAGTAAGAAAACTACTACTTTGTTTTGCGAGATAGTTTTGAAATGTTTTGCACTACTTTTGGTATTATCTTGAGACAGTGTTATGTTTTTTTAGTTTTCTATGAGATGTATTTGAATGTTTTAATTTTTCTAGCTAAACACATTTGAATATTTTGGGATTTTCAAAATTTATACGAATGTTTTTGCGATCTTCAAGAAGTTTTCCGAAGCTATGTACAAGAAAATGAAGGAACATGGATGTCAGTGATAGATGGGATGTACAAGGGTAGAATAACATGTGTATGTGCAAGAAGTGACAATGTAAATTTTCCCCCTATGTTATATGGGAATGTAAAAGGTAAACTCTTTGCATACGGAAGTAAGATCGATCGGATCAAGTCTAATAGGGATAGGCTCAAAAGTATCTCAGACACAGGCAAAGACTAGCTTAGGATAAAGCCATTGTAATCCTATATATGAGATTCTTGTGAACAATGAACCCTCCAATGGCACCAAAAATTAGTTTTCACCAAAGGACTTGTCTAAAGTGCCACAATTGTGTGGTTTTCACACTTGGACGCATTGATTTCTCTTTAATTTTTTGATTTTATATTTTATTTTGTTGATTTTTTTATATTTGAGGGACCCCATACTCAAGCATAGAAACACTTGAGATGCATGGCATTTATGGGTTCCCTAAGTTCATCACCATTAGAGGCAAACAATCTTATATGCACCTAAACCAAATTTAGCGACCATAACATATGGCCCTAACTAGTTAGGCTCAAACTTACCTTTATTTTCATGATCCTTGGTGGTATTGAACTAATTTTCCTTTAGAACAAGGTCTCCTACCTCAAATTGGAGAAATATCATTATTTTTTTATAACCTCGGGTGCAACCTCGACACACTCAATTATGATACACTTTTAGGTGATCAAGGGTGTGAAGGCACTTCTCATCTAGTAGCTCTAGCTCATTAGCCAAGCCACTCTATAGTTTTCCTCTTTATCCAAGTAATCTCTTATCTCTATGCGTAAAGAGGGGAGCGTGGTGTTAAGGGTTAATACAATTTCTATGCCGAAAACTAGGGAATATGAAGTAGCACTAGTAGGGGTGCAGATGGATGTTCTATAAGCCCGAGGATGGGATGAATCTCCAAATGCTAACTACGATCGCTTTTATTCACTATTTTCTCCATAATATGAACAAGGGTTTTATTTGAGACTTCAGCATATCCATTACCTTGAGGGTAATAGGTGGTTGAATAATTGATTTGGATTTGAAAGAGTTGACACAATGCCTTCACAATTTTGTTCTTGAATTACTTACCATAGTCGATTCTGATGGAAAAGGGGATTTCGCACTATAAAATGATATAGTTCATTATGAATTTAGATATATGTGCATTACTGACATAGGTGAGAGGAACAACCTCTACCCACTTTGTGAAGTAATCAGTGGCAATAATAATGAACATATGGCCATCAAAGGATGTAGGGGTAAGCTTATCGATGAGATCAAGTCCCCACTTTGAAAAATTCCATGGTGTGGTAACAAAGTTACAGATTATTCTCGTGGCATGTATCAAGTTACCCTATTTTTAACATAGCAAACATTTATTTACGTACTTGCAACAATCAGTCTCCATGGTAGGCCAATAATAGCCTACTCTAAGTATCTTTTTAGCCATGACTATCCCACTTTTATGGGATACATAGATGTCTTCCTCCACCTCTTTAACCTCTAAAATAGATTCATTTGAATTAAGAAAACATAATAGATTCCCATTGTTGGACCCCGAAATCATGACTAAGTATGAAGGTGCATGGGCACGCAGGATCCCAAGCTTATAGGATGGCACGCAAGGAAAAATCATGCAAGAAAAAGGTTTAAGGAAGCAAATAGCGCTCACGATATGCGAAAGGAGGTTCATGACTTAGCTGATTTGAGCACCTAGGGCGAAACATGTGAAAAGCATGATCATTTGTGCATGAATAAGATGCCACTTAGCGATAGGTTGGCCTGTGAAGGAGCATGCTTGTGATGGAATCTTCTAGAAGGCCATCATGAAATAGAATGGAGAGCTCAGGCCGGAGGAGCATGCTTGCATGAAGGATCACATTCAAAACTTGGCATCCGATCCGAGGGTGTGAGAAGGTGAGTTGGCAGCCCTGAAAGTTATAAATACAAGTACCTACATAGTTACAGGGGACGGTGCCATTGTGATATAGATACATGGAGGGATAGAGAAGGAATTGGAGAGTAAGCGAAGCTCGCAAACTCACCGTGAGTGGACAATTGGGTCTGTAAGGATGTACTAAGCATGGGGATGTTATTTTTATTTTTTTTTGTTAGCTTAGTTACATACGTCCAGTGATGTGCATGACTGCGGTTTGCTCACTGTGACACTCTGTAATGATCCCTTGAATATAATGAGGTTACTAGTTATAAATAGAGATGAATATCAATGGTTTTAATGCATGTTTCTGTTATATGAGTTCTATTTCCTTTCATATTATGAATGAATGGTTGTATCTCTCTTTCTATTATAATATATGTTCTAGAATCATAAAGTGTTCTGGTCTAAAGTAACTACAAGGATCTGGAGGCCGTTCTAAGACCTATCGTTCTTGTATGTCTTAACTTCTTTCCTAAATACTCTTACACTAATCATAGATGATGCTTCCCACTATACTCACATAAAAGAGAGACTCGGCACCCGCACATGCCTCGGGTGAGTGCTCAGCTTCTGTTGGGTGATAGGCCGGTGTGCATGGGGTTCTTTCCTTTTATGTTAGGAGTAAAAATGACTACATCTTGGTTCCATTGCTAGGACCTCTTTTCAAATTTGTAGTGGGATATAACATTCACCATGATCTATGTAATGAGTAATGACAAAATGGTTAACATTGGAAAATTTTGAATCGTGGTTCAAGAGCACGGAGGATGAATTTTCTCAAAGATTCAGCACTGGACATGAGTTTATTACACATAGATGGGTAGAAGAGAACCTCTACCATGATCTTGTATGATACTTTTTCTGCTACTTCCTAGTAGAGTTATATGGATGGCTTTCACCTATGCGTTTGGATCAAGTTGGCATTATGGATCGTGGATATGGACAAGAAGACTACCAAAGGTTGCAAGATGTAGATCTAATGTGGACACATGCTATAGATCACTGGTGGAGAGGAGTACTAGCTAGCTACACTCTAGAATACGCCATTTCTACGTATTCTTGTCCAGAGGTTACTTGAGTTTGAATTTCTATGAGAACCTAGAGGAGCGTTTCTGTGTGTTATTCCTCTAGCTATAAATATATTAATGGTTACCATGATTTTAGAGGCATTCCTAATGGCCGACTAAACCATTCTGAGTGCTAGGTAAGGAAGCTTGGGTGGAGGAAGATGGCAAATGATATGACAGAAAAGGATAGGGAAGAAAGATGACTCAAGTATAGTAAAGTGCATGAAAAGGATATTTCTAGATGACACGAGGCTGCTAATGTGATGGATTTATGGAGACAGATGGATTTATGGAGATAGACATTATGGGAAGGAGTTGAGGTTCACGTGGAGGACGTGGAGCCTGAGTAGTTTGTGCTACCCCATCTTGGCAAGCACATAAGGGAGACCCCTTTGGCTTCTGGTGAGAGCTCATCACATGGAGAAAGGAGATTCATTGATGCATATCTGAACCCACCCAATGACCGAGCTCTGGCACTTGGTTTTCCCGAACCAGGAAGAAGTATTGATCCAGTTGAAGCTAGTGGAAGAGAAAAATCCATGCCTAGTAGGTATAATTTTTCATTTCCTTCTTCTATGGCTGCGCATATTCCAAAGATTCGGAGGTGTTTTTGGACAAGGGGCAAGTGTCCAAGATTTTGGTCTCACATCGTGGAGTGGCACGGGACAAAGTAGTGGTATCGGGCGCTATAACAAACCATCGGTGCATAGGTTAGTGGGGCCATGGGAACACTTGCACAGCTCCTATAGGCCCTATTGGACCCGTAGTTCAGTAGATCTAGTGGCTCTAGAGGTATAGGACCCAAAGTGGACTGGGGGATTAGGTGGTGGAGGAAACACCGAGAGGGAATCAAGGCTCGGTTCAGTGGGCAAGGACCCCAACCACCACCTCAAGTATTCCTTGAAATGTCTCTACATTGGCCAAACTACATGGGCATTTAGGACGTTGTAGAACATGTTCACAAGTGTGAATTACTATGGCACACAAAGGGTATCACAAATTTGAGAATGGAAGGCTAGTAAGTTTGTAACCATGTTGCAAGGGCGTGCGCATAGCTGGTATAGAAAGTATGACCCTCATCAAACAGTGGTGGACTATACTACCTTAAAGAATGCCTTCTTGGCAGAGTTTCACATTCCCGAGTTCGAGCGAAAGAGCATCAAGCACTTTGAAGGATATTCAAGAAGGAATGGCGAGAGAGTGTACGGGAGTATGATGCGCACTTTAAAACTCTCTTGTCTAAATTATCACTTGATATCCATCCTTCTCAAAGCACGCATAATGGTTTGTTGGAGGATTGATCACCCCTTTTAGAAGGGCCTTGTCTCATAAAACCTTTACAAACACGCGCGAAGCATTGGAAGTTACCTTATGCACCGAGGTTGTTGGTAGTATTGATCATCGCAGCTTATCCCATTCTTGGAGGCTCGATTGTTGCTATGGCTAAACAGATTGGAAAAATTATCTCGTAAACTCAACCCATGAGACTCGCAGTGGTTTGTGGTGCACAGATTGTGAAATAGAGGGGCACGTTAAGGATAATTTCCCAGAAGGATGGTACACTGTGTGACGGTAGATTATGAGATTTGTCATGGGGACCATGATGTAAGTAGATGCCCTTTGCTGCGCAGGCCAATCGGAAAGAATGTATCTTGTTACTACAAGATTTGCACCTCCACAACCCATGATACTAAGGACTGTAGGCTCATTGATCATATCCATGAGGCCATTGATCATGGGGTGCACCAAACAGCATTGCGGTGGCTCTAAGGGTGATGATTGCCATTATGAGGAGCAAGCGAGATGGAGGCGTGCGTAGAAAGAGGATTTTGAGGAGGATTCTGTGGTCATGGTAACAGCGGAGGAGGAAGAAATGAGTTCCCATGTAGAACATGTTTTAATTGTGGATCTATAGAGCATTACAAGCGTGAGTGCCGGACTTGTTGCAGTGTTCATGGTGCGGAAGAAGCATAAGTATGAGGAGTGCCTGGAATTATTTGAGCATCCGAATCAATAGCACTGGAAGGACAAGGGTGTTATAATGGTCAATATTAAGAAGGCGGACATACAGTCGATGCCCTAGGTAACACGGGATGAAGGTTTGGAACCTATCTTGGTAACAACAAGGGTAGAAGCCACGCGTGCAAGGGAGGTACCAAGACAAAAGAACCTGGTTTCAAGAGAAGATGTCATGCATGGAAAGTATCTAGACCCCGCATATCAAAAGGAGATATATCAGAACACCATGGATGTTATTCGAAGCTTACAAGGGGAGATCCAGTGTCTAAAGGAGAAATCCAAGAGGGAGGAACAAGGAAGGAGAGTCGAAGTGCAGAAGGATGACCTGGATAAAGTCAGGGAGGTGTGTAAAATGTTAAGGTAGGAGAATATCATTCCCTTGCTAGGATCCTGGTTGAGAGAGAAGGTACCATGTGCTAGAGAAGAGCACAAGAGACAGGTCTTACACACAAACCTTCCCCCTCATAGCCTCGACTATGACAAGGAAATTACGTTGAATGCAATTGTAGATGGATGGCTCTTTAGCAATATACTCATTAACACTAGCGCAGAGGTTAATGTTTTGACTTTGGATGCATGGCATCAGATGGGAAGACCTACATTATAGCCATCTTCAAATGTGTTGTATATGGAAAACAAAACTAAGGAAATGCCCATCGGTGTCTTAAAAGATGTAGCTATTACTATACAGGAGCCAAGTTTACTCTGGGGACTTTGAAGTCTTAGTGCTTGTCAAGAGGCGACAATTTCCCAAAGACTACTTGGGCACCCTTGGTGTTACAAAAACAATGCGGACCTTTGGTTCAACAAAGGGTACATCAAATTCGTGAACAAAGAGGAACTGGTCATTATACCCCTAGTTGATGGGAAGTCAACACCATATATTGAACCATTGGGAGAAGAAGTTCTAGCATGAATATATGTGCTGCTCAATCACCAATGAATGATACCACTAGTTTGGCATGTGACAATTGGGGCGCATAGAACTTATGAGTTGATGGGATGGTAGTTGAGAGGGTCGATGACCAAGGTAACAAAGGTGCACATGGTTAGGAACCTTGGAGGAAAAGAACTGCCCAAGTATTCAGGAGGAGCCTTCCCTAAGATCTTTCTGCAGAAGATAGAAGCTCAAAGTGGAAGGATGAGAAAGAACAGAGAGAGATGTTGAATTACGCCTTGCTTCTGCACAATAGCTCATTGGTGGGCAACACATCAGGAGAGCCTTTTTGAGTGGCGTGAGGTAAGAATTACTCTCTCTGTCAGATTTTCTAGGAGCAATATACCCTCCATCATCAAAGAATACCATGGGAAGGAGCCCGCTTCTTTCCATATCCAGGAGTGTGAATGGGTTTGGAGAGAAGATGCGGAAGCTTTGCCACCTTCCGCTTTAGGTGCACAAGTTTATTCTTCACTGTAGGGTTGTGCGCATGTATGGTATATTTATTCAAAGACACGCCGCTAGACAAGGAATTGGTAAGAAATTTTGGCTGACCTTATTCAAACCTTTGAATATAGGAATACCAAACCATTAGTTGATAAGGCTTTACAGGATATCAAGTGCCTTACCATGGGAGATAGTGATAGGATGGAAGATAGATTGTTGGAATTACTAGGTGAACCAGGATTGGAGGCGCACTTGTAAAGAAGAAGTAGAAGAAACATAAGAGTTACAACTTGAGTGCGCATGTCTGGAAAAAGAAAAAGGGAAGTTGGTATATGTGATTGATGGAGAGGAATCAGAAAGCTTAGATGTTAGCCATTCTATAGGGACATGCAAGGTAGTGGATAGTGCAGATGCTCGCGTGCGTGCCTACCATGAGCCTTTAAAAATGAAGAAAGTTAACATCGGTTCAAGAGAAGAACCTAAGGAAGCTATTATTGGAGATTACTAGACAGAGAAGGAAGTATCAAAGATCATTGATCTGCTACATGAATTCAAAGATTTATTCTGTGCGGTACCATGAGCTCAAAGGTGTTCACCATTCCTTGGGGGAGATGAAGATAAAACTAAAGGACGGTGCATGCCCAGTTAGAAAAAGGCCCTACCAAATGAATCCCAATTTGTGTGTAAAGGTTAAGGAAGAGATAGAAAAGATGATAGCTTCTGGGATCATTGAGGCAGTGGAAGAATTGGAATGGATAAGTTTGATGGTAATCAACATCAAGAAGGATGGGTGGATTAGGATTTGTGTGGACTATAGGGAATTGAATGCAATTTGTGTCATTGATCCATTTCCAACCCCCTTCACTGAAGAAATTTTGGAAGGATTCACTGGGCACAAAATCTATTCCTTTACGGATGGATTTTCAAGATACCACCAAGTCTGGATTACAAAGGAGGACTAGGAGAAGACAACTTTTGCCACCAAGTGGGGAAGTTTTACATATACGGTCATGCCCTTTGGGTTGAAGAATGTGCATATTGTCTTTTCACACATAGTGGTACAAACATTCTAGGACTTCATCCATAAGTTTCTTCAAGTCTATCTGTATGACTGGATAGTATATGGTCTAGTGAAAAATCGTTGTGACAATCTGAGGTTAATGTTTGAAAGGTGTAGGTAGTTGAGGATATCCCTCAACATTAAGAAGTGTGTATTTGCTACACCCTTTGGGACTCTATTAGGGAATATCATATGTAAGGAGGGCTTGCAGGTAGATCCTGCTAAGGTTGTAGTTATTGTGGGGTTAAGGGAGCCTACTAGCCAGAGCATAGTGTGCAGATTCCTTGGGCATACGAGCTATTACAGGAAATTCATTAAGGGGTATGCCAAGATCTTCGTCGCCTTTAGAGGAGCTACTTAAACACAAAAGTGTGCAACGAGAGGGTGTTTGATACATTAAAAGATAGGCTTATTACCACACCTATTTTATGGTTTCCCTCTTGGGACAAGCCCTTTCATGTCCATGTAGATGCCTCAAGAATGGCCATTGGAGCAAAGTGCTTGCACAACCAAGGGAGGGATTTTGATCATCCTCTCTATTTTGTGAGTAGGAAGTTAACACCAGCAAAATAGAATTATACCACTACCAAGTGTAAGGCATTATCAATGATCTACGTGCTCTTCAAGTTTAGACAAAGATCTCACTGCAACACCCTTTGTATTCTACACCGAACACATGACATTAAAGTATTTGGTAAACAAGCCCGTTCTTTAGGGGCACATATGTTGATGGGTGTTATTGTTTCAAGAATTTGAATTCACCATTGTAGTGAAGCCTTAAAAATCAATTGTGGGCACGATCATCATTAAGGATTGATTTAGGAGAGGACATGTAAAGTATTGAGGAAGAAATGCCGGATGCATAACTATTTAGATTACGTCGCATGCCCTCATATTTGGAGGAGATCACGGTATTCTTAAAAGAAGGTGTGGTGTCAGATGGAATGAAGGCATTGGAGAAGAATCAGTTGGCCATACGCGTCATACCCTACATGTTGATTAGTGGAGACTTATACAAATTGGGACGTGACGAAGTTTTGTGTAGGTGTGTATTAGAGCATGAGCACCTGGCCATCATGGAAGAAGCACACGGAGGAAGTGTGGGTGGGCCTTATGCAGGTGATGCCACCATGTGTAAGATTTTAATGGTAGGATTATGGTGGGAAACCTTGTATAGAGATTGTAGAGATTATTGTAAAGTGTGTGACCACTGTCAACGCATTGGCAAACCAGGAAGGTGAGATGAAATGCCTTTGCATCCTATCCCTAGCGTGGAGCCTTTTGAGAAATGGGCAATAGATTTTGTGGGACCTATTACACTAATAGCATGTAGGATTGGGTCATGTTATTTCATCACTTGCATGGATTATATCACAAGGTGGGCGGAGGTAGCCCCAACTAAAGATTGCACAAAGCAAAGAACAACAACGGCAAGGTTCTTATAGGAGAACATTATCACGAGGTATGAGTTTGACCAAAGTGATAGGGGTACACATTTTTTGAATGAGACCATGAGGATCTTGTTAGCGAGTTCATGGTGGCTCATCACAAGACTATGCCCTATCACCCATAAGAAAATAGAACCGAGTAAGCATTCAACAAAATACTTGAGTCATACCTTGACCAAAATATGTGATTTAGGAAGACAATATTGGGATGAAAAAGTATCGATACTATTATGGGCTTACGAAAACATATAAAAGACTAAATAAAGCCACACCTTTTCAATTGGTGTTTGGCATGGATGATGTTTTACCAGTTGAATTTATGTTGCCCTCTCTGCCGAATAGCATGTGCGGGAGGATTAGTTGACGATGAACAAGCAACTTTGAAATAAAGGATTGATGAGCTAATGAAACCGGATGAGAGATGATCACTTACCCGTTGGAGCCAAACAATAGAAAATGAAAAGAAAAAGGCTTGGAATGATTGCCATATTAGAAACAAGAAGTTTGAGGTTGGGCGATTGTGTTCTTATATGATTCCAAGTTTTGCGCCATCCCAGGAAGTTGAAAGTCCATTGGTTGGGTCCCTATACAATTTCCTACATCCTTGATTCAAAGTGCGTGCCGATTCAAGTGTTGGATGTGACGAAGTTACCTAGACACTTCAATGGGAGTAGGTTGAAGCCCTACTATAAATAAGTCTTTTTGGTGTTTGTAAATAAGGCAGTTTTTTGAGTTAGTTTAGAAATGGTTTAAGAGATCAAATTGGTTTTCACCTTTGGGTAAATGGGATTCTATAAATAGTCTGGCTTGTGCTCAAGCAAATGGCCCTCAAATTTGCCTCTCAATTTCTCATTTCAATAGCTTAGCCTTTCAATTTTGCTTAGGATTCATAGTTTCATTTGTTGATGCATGGTTAGTATTGTTTAGTTGTTTCAATTTTGCTTAGAAGCCACATATTCTCCTCAGCAAGTGTCATTATTATTTCATCCAATCAATTGAGTAGGATAGTTTGATTTTCAAGAGGAAGCCATTAAAGTCAGTAGGTTTTGTTCATCAAAAAGAATAGTTTCAGTGTTCTGATGTTTTGTGTCGCATGACTCGCAATAAATCCCGCTAGGAATCGCATAAGCCAAGCTCTTCTCTTGCACGCTATCCCTCTCCTACTCACATTGTATTCAATCAGTATCCTAAGCCGCCATTGTTCCAATATCTAATATCTACTTCTATGATGCTAGCATTACACACTTTTTTCTAGATCCACGTGAGCACGAAGGAACGAGGAGATCACACTGAGGGGAAAAAGCCATACACAACCAGATTCACCACTATTCTACAAAGTCCAGGTTCAAGCTTTCAAAGTTCTAGTTAAAATATATCAAATAGAATAGTTAATCATTTCATTTCAGTTAATCTCACTTTCGATATTGCCGGGAAGTTATGGGGATTGATAGTTTCTGAGAAACTATGATTCACTCCTCACTTCTGAGGTAGGATCGAGGGTCTTTCAAATAGATTAGATCAGTTATCTGGTTATTTAGAATAGATTTACAAACTACACAGACAAGTAGCTATACTCGATTGCTTTGTTTGTTTTAATTGCATTATTAGTTTAGTTGTCAATTTCTAGATATATTAGATAATTGCTCTTTTAAATTTTGTTTAGTAGTTTATCAATAAAATCAGATTTAGGAATATACATAGATATATCTTGCATGTAGTTAATTTATTCTGTCATTAGTTAGCTTTATATCATTTCCTTTTGCATGACAATCACGGGACCTAGAGAGCCCAGAGAATACGTATTCGAACCAATCGTGCCTCAACCCAATCTTGTTACAACAAATAACTCGATATAGATCAAATCTTAGAATTCAAGTCTTCCAAGTAACAACAAGACTTACAAGAAATCAGCTCACAATTAAGAGGGTTAAACGTAGAAGACGACAAAGCACACACGTTTGGTCAAACCAACCCAAACTACAGGTTACCCTAGATAAATATCCACATGACTCAGAAGAGGGCTTGAAAGAGAGAAAACATTCGTTGTGATCCTTTGTCCCACAAACAGACGCAGAGAGACACTCTCACACGACATAGACTACTTTAAAGAATTCAGGTTGCAAGAACGCCCGTAAAGATACTCTGAGAAGATTACACAACTGTTAATTCTAACATATAGAGGCCGAAAAGGCATACGACTATTGGATACTAGGGATTAGGACTCGATTCCACACATGACCATAAGAGGTCCACAACAACCACGAATCTACTTGATCCACAAATCCCACAACCCAACGAGTCCACAGTCAATCCGACATTGACGCTGGCTTACGCACACATTAGTATTTAGATCCACTCCACTTCCACCTATCATCATCACACAGCTATCCTTGTTGATATAAGTAGCTAAACGAAGCTAAGGATTTCTGACTAGACCGAGAATCACCCGTAGAGTCCACTATATCCATCATCCATTTTCATGACCCTATCCGGAGACATACACAAAACAATCCCGGTCATTTTCCACACATCCCACAACCCATAGATCGAATCACGCCGAGCTCGATATTGATTGAGCCTTCGAGCAGTCATCCTCACCGATCGATCTATCACACCACCTTTAGGTTAGGAGGGCCTTCTTTGCCTTAGATTCGTAGATTCCACTAGTGCATGTCAAAGACATAAGATTTCCTAACTAGTTTGTCTCGCATCCCACGCATAGTCCATCCCCACCACTGTATGTCTCTGGCACGACCTCGGAGGTCGGGTGCGAGGAAGAGTTACTTGTAGATTCCCACGCTCGCTCACTCACTTTTTCCATCATACAAAATTGGTGAACCCGACGTGAATCAAACAACATTTTTTCATCGTTTCCACCTCATTAGCCTTTGCACCAACTTCACCAACAAAATTGGTGAACTTGGAACAATTGCTTCACTCTCACCTTTTCTCTTTTAGTGTTTCATCTTCTTTCATCCACCTTCACTCTTTCCCATTATTCTGCGGGTATTCATATACCCCCCGAATATGTCGGGATTCGATGCATATGGCAGACCTCTCCTAGGTCTTGAGGCATACTACGATCAACTGAATAGATAGCCATCACCCTCGCTCTCAACATGGGGTGACAATTATTCAGCTAACCGATTGTCAACACAAACTCCGCCTCCAAGGACTAGATATAGTTCTTCTTTCCAAACAGAGGAGTTGGATCAGCTCGCTCAAACACAACAAACAGAGCCTTCAGGCTCAACAATATGACGTTCACAGGAGAATCTAGTTCATCTCCTCAGGTGCTTGCTTAGACCACAAATTAGTAGACAATCATATCCATACCTGGTTTTAGATGATGAACATTCAGTGCATTATGCCAGGAATGAACAATGCTCTCGAGAGTATGTACCCACCTATAGGAAGTTTACAAACACAACCCGAGGTCTCTTTTCAAGAAAACACCTCCATGCCACTACATATAGGAAATGCCCTCGGGAAACTTGGCAGGCAACGATCAGTTCATAGCGGGGTATCACATGCCTATACAACATCAGGATATACAACAAATGCCACTAAGGAAAAATACTATGACTTCACCAAATGAAGTCATTTCACTTTAGTAGAAAAGGTTAGAGGATTAGAACTTGCTCAAGCAAGTCAAAATTCTCAATTCATGCAGCAGAAATTCCAATCCTCCACACCATCCTAGCCAAGTAGACCTCCTCACAGGAATAGGCACGTTGGGCATGCCTCCTCAGTATTCACAACAAATGCCAACTAGAACCACCATTTCTAACACCGTTCCAGTGGAAAATATGATACCTCCTGGTCTAGTACAAAATAATCCATTCCTAGGCAATACTCCTTCATACTTAAACATGTATTCCAAATCACCACAAGTAGATATGTTCTCTCTCCCAAAGATGTTCACTCAACCACATAGGATTTCCTTATGTCCCGAAAAATGCATACGCTACGCCATATCAACAACCCATTCCACCTCCACCCCCTCAACAGGCACCATCGATGGTCGAAACCTATGCGATAGGGACTTATTCAAAATATTTGAAAGAGCCCTTAGACTTCACCATACGAAGCGTCATGCTTCCAAGACCTCTTCCCGATTTTCCCAAATACAAAGGTGAGGGAGACCCGAATGCACACATTAAGGCCTATGCCACAACCATTCGAGAACTACGCTTCTTGGGATGGGGTTGTTGCCAAAATATTCCCCAAAACCTTAGAGGGCATCACCCTCGATTGGTATTATAGAATACCCGAAGCTTCCATCCATTCATTTAAACAACTCATTTCAGAGTTCATTAAAGCATTTGACATGAACAAACTGTTGAGAACAGAATCAGGAATTCTTGCACATTAAGCAAGAACACAATGAATCTGTCACTCATTTCATCCAGAGATGGCGTACAATCCTTTATTCTTCGGCCAAAGTGCTCCAAACATGGACCAAATGGAACTATGTGATTTATTCCTTCATTCTCTCAGCAGAGAGGTAAAGGAAGAAGTCCAAAAGTTCCCACTAAGGACTTACGATGAAGTACTTGAGAGCACCCTCCGAATAGATCAAGCGGCAATAGATAGTGGTCGCAAGACGTATGGAACAAACGGGAGGTTAATCACCCCCAACCAGAATACTACGACTTATCCTACTACCACAAACGTCAATCAAGGACCTAAAATCCTTAACAAAAATCACAGCGCAACAACCGATGGAGTAACTGACCAAGCTAAAAAGGCCAATGTTGTAAATACTCCACCACTGATTAACAATCAACGAAACAACAATTTTACCCCAACAATCAATACAATGGATTTTAATCATCCACAACAACAACAACAACAACAATGGCGGATCCAGACACAGGGTCCAAGCCAAAACTCAACTGGATATCAAAACCAAAACCAAAACCAAAAACAACAAATGCAAAACTTTAATCCTAATAGGCAACGGTTTGATCAGAGTTTTGGACCACAATATGCGCCAAACCAGCAACCTAGGAATTACAATCCTAACTCGTATTGTGGTTTCCACAAGATTCGAGGCCACGACACTAGGACTTGCCGCGATTATAATAAATTCATGCAACGTCTTCCAGAGGAACAAAGACAACTTTTCATAGATATGTTTTTGCAGATCCTACATCACCAACGATCAAATACTTTTATAGGGGTAGTTTCCCCTCAAAATGCTCCCCTCAAGATCTTCAACGATCCACTCCCAAATCACAATAACAACAAATTAAATCCAAATGGGACGAACAAAGGTGTAATGGCAGGAAACAATGATCATGAAGCCTCAACTTCACTAAATCCATCTATTGCACCACAATTAGGAAGTCAGCCATGACCCAAGATAGTCGGTTTAGTAGAATTAGACACCGAACTACCCGTGGAAGCCGTAACAAGGACACGAGAGTATTCCTCTCAGCCAAGTCCAAGTTACCCACTAGAGGCAGATAACATCCAACAAATATTAGTAAACCCATAGGTGCCTATGATTTAATTAATGACCTAACAAAAACCTTCTCTCACATCTCCTTTTTGGACTTACTAAAGAACTCTCCTACCCACAGGGCTGCTCTTTTAGAGGCATTAGGTTTAGGTCATTTAATTAACATCACTCCACCTCCCAAACATAGGTAAACCATATAGACTTTGATATCCACCCTCCGGGGCAGCCGGATAGGGATACCGAGTTTATATTTTGAAATAAACAAAATGCCAACAGACGCTAAGATTGCACACACAGAGGTGATCCAACCTTACATTTGCAAGTGTGGGTTTATAACAATTATGTTAAACGCACAATGGTTGATGATGGGGCAACAGTTAACATAGTCCCCTTCTCTTTCCTTCAAAAGCTAGGGTATGGAGAAACAAATTGTTCCACGACTCGAATACACTAAGAGGCTATGATAGCCTTAAGGCCACTTCGATTGGAACTATAATACTACCAGTCACCTTAGGACCCAAAACAATCCTGACTGAGTTTTATATTATAGATCGAAACCAACTATAATATGATCCTCGGCCGACCATGGATACACCGTATGAAGGCAATCCCTTCTACGTTATTTCAAGAAGTAAGGTTCTTGCACTTAGGAAAGATATTCATAGCCAAAGGTGATCCAAAACCATTCGATATACACCTAGCTGACTTAAAGAAAAGACCGGCATTCACTCTGAGTTTGAACTCCCAACAAACCAACTTAATAAACCAACCGACGCAAAACCAGAAGAAAAGTTGGTACCTACAACAGAACTAGAGACTATGAGCCTAATCAAGACTATCCCAACCCTCAAGGATGAGGCTAACATTGTCAAAATAGTATCATTAGGAACTATGGCAAAAATAGTCAAATTGTTAGAACAGGATCTACCAATTTTCCTACCATTTGATTCTGTAGGTATGGGATATACCCTAGAGTCGGGTTCTCTCCACCAAGAAGAGCTCTGCATGGTAGAAGTAACCAAAACAGAAGAAATTGACGTAGCAAATGTCCCAACGTCCATCTTCCCAACTAAATATTGGACTCTCCATTTCGATGGAGCAAGATGTCATTATGGGGTCTGGGGCAGGTGTGATCTTTACTTCTCCCGAGGGAAAGATCCTACCATTCACCTTTAAACTAAATTTCAATGTACAAACAATGGCGTGAGTATGAAGCCCTCCTCCTTGGCCTCATCATAGCTAAAAGGCTCAAGTGTTAATAACATCAAGGTGTTAGGAGACTCTCAATTAGTAAAGAAACCAAGTCTCCGAGGTGTATGAGACCAGAGTCGAACACTTACAACTCTACAAAAACAACGGTATTAGATTTGAGCAAAGAGTTTGACTTCATATCAATCAAGCAATCCCACGAGAACAAAATCTTCTCACAGATTCTATAAAGAACCTCAAAGATCACGCTTCACTCCAAACAAGTGAGTCGAAGATACCCGCTTCATGGTATCCCTTCGCATCCGAACCATTAGTGAAAAAATGTCAAACCCTCTTTTAACGAACATAGCTGAGAACAAATCTACTATCTTAGACCACGTTGATAGTGATAGAGCCACTCTTGATTACTTAAACACCTATGCAGCGTTACATCTCACCCATCACGTGGTAGATTTGTCCTTAATCCCACATTCATCTTCCTACTTTGGAAATCCCATGATAGAGCTTCCCCAAAAAGAACTCGACATATATACACGGTAGAGAATGGAGACGATCTGGAACTACCTCCAGCTCCGCCTGAGTTTGAAGAAGGTAACACTTCTTTAATCAAAGAAACAATTGATATTAACATCGAACGGAGGAAGAACCAAAGATCTTGAAACTAGGATCTTCGTTAACTCCAGAAGAAATAGAAATACACACTCAATCCTCAAAGAACATCAAAAGGCTTTTGCATTTAATTATAAAGAAATGACAGGGGTTACACCACACATCATGCAGTACATAACCTCATCACTAAATCAGATGCAAAGCCGATTAAACAAAAATCAAGACCAATGAAACCCAAGGTAGCTCTCATGGTGAAGGAAGAGGTAATGAAACTCCTCCAAGTAGGATTCATCAAACCGGTCGATTACTCTCAATGGGTATCTAATATCGTTCCTGTTCTAAAAAAGAATGGGAAGATACGCATCTGCATAGACTTCCGAGACATTAACAAGGCATGTCCCAAGGATGACTTCCCGTTACCATCCATTGACGTCATCGTTGATGCAACAACTGGGTTTGAGCTTTTGTCTCTCATGGATGGATTCTCAGGATACAATCAAATCAAAATATCCGAACAAGACCAAGCTAAAACCACGTTTATAACTCCTTGGGGAACCTATTGCTATGTTGTTATGCCATTCGGTCTCAAGAACGCTGGCGCTACATACCAACTGGGCAATGACATATATATTTCATGATCTTATTCACAAAATCATGGAATCCTATGTAGATGACTTGTTGGCCAAAGCCAGAAGCATTGTGATCACCCGAAGTGCTCCGCATCATTCTTTCACGTCTAATAGAATACAGAGTCACACTAAACCCAAAAATGTGTCTTTGGTGTGACAGAGGGAAGCTCCTAGGTTACATTATATCGTCACGAGGGATCGATGTGGACCCAGCTAAAATCCGTTGTTCTTGAAATGATCCCACCATCGATGAATCTGGAATCAGGTCATTTCTTGGGAAACTCGGTGCAATCCGAAGATTCATCCCAGATTTAAGCTTTTCCATCCATCCAATCAACAATCTACTCAAGAAAGAGTACAACATCGATTGGACCAAAGACTACAACTGACACTTTCGAAGTGGTTAAGCATTTCTTGTTATCACCACCTACGCTAATGCCTCCTAAGCCAGACCACCCTTTAATCTTATATTCACGAGCTACCAATGTCTCGCTAGCCTACATGCTGGCTCAAGAAGACGATGACAAGAGAGAACGTGTGATCTATTTTATTAGCCAACATTTCTCGACTATGAAACACACTATACGCAAGTAGAACGAGAGTGCCTTGCCATAGTCTTCACAACCAAATGCTTAAGACATTACATGCTAAACCAAGAAACAAGGGTCATTGTAAAAATGGACCATTTACAAACTTTCCTCACGCAAGGGTCCTTGTCTAAAAAGGTTGGATGCTTTATAACCTTAATGGGTGAATTCAATTAACTTTTGTAAATCAGAAGTCCGTTAAGGGACAAATCATTATGGATTGGTTAGCTATAACCCATTAGATGGAGGTGATCTAGTAGATCTGGACTTTCCCGATGAATGCATATATTACATCAAAACTAGACCTCCTATCTCCGAATGTCCTTGGTATACTGATATTATTAATTATATCATGGACCATACATATCCAGAAGGTGCTACACCACAACAAAGAAGGTGGTTACGCATTATCATAGCTAAATACGTTATTATAGAACAAGTGCTCTATCATAAGGCTTTCAATGGAATGCTCCTAAGGTGTGTTGACACAGAAGAATCCAAGAAGATTCTCCATACGAATCTCACAAAGGGAATATGTGGAGGCCACTTCAATGGTCCATGCCACCACTCACAAAATACACCGGATGGGCTATTTCTGGCCCACTCTAGAACACGACGCAATAGAGTTTGTACGCAAGTGTCATAAATGCCAAGAATTCTCCCACGAGATTCACATGCCGGCACAAGCTCTACAACCAATCGCAACTCCATGGCCCTTTTCTACGTGGGGCCTAGATTTGATAGGGAAATTCTCTCCCTCATCAACAGATGGCCATAACTTCATAATCATGCCACCGAGTATTTTACCAAATGGGTAGAGGCTATGCCTCTCACCACTGTACCAGGTTCCGTGATCGCCAAGTTCATTTTGAACTAGATCATTTACAGGTACGGTGTCCCACAAATCATTATCTCAGATAATGGGACTTCTTTCAAGAATGACGAGGTTCATGAATTATGCAATAAATTTAAAATAAGCCATCATACAGCCTCCTCAGTATTACCCTCAAGCTAATGGACAGGCTGAAGCAACAAAACAAAACATTAAAAGCTATTCTCCTTAAAATGGTGAAAGAAAACAAACGAGATTGGCATTTAAAGTTATACCCGCCTTGTGGGCCCACCGAACCTCAATAAGAACACCAACAGGAGCAACTCCTTTCTCATTGGTATTCGTGGAAGTAGTTCTCCCACTTGAGGTTGAAATACCCAGTCTCCGCATCTCATTACAAGGGATTCTGGATGAAGACGCTTATAGAGAAGCACGTCTCTCCCAACTAGAAAGCCTAGATGAGGCTAGGTTAGATGCTGAACAACGACATAGAGTCTATGCTGACCGGATGTGCCGGCAGTATAATAAAAAGGTCTATGAACGAGATATATATGAAGGAGATCTAGTTCTAAGACTAGACAACCGGATTGATAAAAAGACCGGTGAAGGAAGGAAATTCCGGCCCAAATGGTTGGGCCCATACCGAGTCACAAAAGACTATGGAAATGGTGCATATCTCTTATGTACACTGGAAGGTGAGGAATTTGGTGAAACTATCAATTCCCTACACCTTAAACGATTCTATGCATAAGTGACCAACACTATCTGTATAATTATATCTACATTGCATCTTCATGTAGTTAGGTTCATTTTGTCCACTTGTTTCATACAATTTTGTGATCAAGGAACTTATTCTCAAAGCAATTCATTACAAACTTCTGATGGTATTGACATTAGCTTTCAAATCATACTTCTTCACTTTCATAGTCACATCACCCGCTTCTGAATAATTTCATCAGATAAAGCTAGATATGACAAAGTCTTAACGGTAACCATACCAAGATCTGCATGCTTGTTCTCACTTTTGGTTTCTTCCTAGGATAGGTGTCTTTCCTATGGTCTGTTCTAGAAGCTTCATCGTGTCACATCTATCCCGTATGTATATCTCTTTGGAAGTAAGAACATACTGACATTTTGCTCAAATAAACAAGTCAAATATAGATCAAACAAAAATTTTATTTTTACACATTTCCTTGCCCTACCAACCTTCGGTGATGAGCTTGCATCTCTTACTAGTGACGTAGGGTTGGGAAAGGATGGGAATGCCCTTACTCACCTATACCTTGTCCATGGTGATAAGCCCACGCTTCTTACTAGTAGCATGGGGCAAGGTATGGGGGGTCCTCTTGACAATAAATGTTGAAGGTCATCAGCAAACAATTCAAATGAACCTTTGAAATCTTGAGTCAAAAACAAATGAATCAGATGTCCAAAATTCCAAGAGAGTTCAAAACCCCAAAACCAGATTTTGTCTACCATGTGGCCATCTACGGATCTAAGTCTAGATAAACCGCAAAGCAAGTAGCATTCTAAACTATGGAGTCACTTGGGTAGAGTAGGTTTGTAGCATCCTAATTTGGTTCCACCAAATCTTTGTCTATCTCTCATCACTATCATTCAACAAATTTCATAACTTGTGCCCTTTCTAGCTCTCGGTGATGAGCCCTCGCATCTTACTAGTTGTGTGGAGTTAGGAGTGGGGCAAGTTCATCTACTCATCATACCGGTTTATCATCACATTTTGTCAAAACCAATATGAAGTACCAAAAATTGCTTATAGAAACTAAAGTTCAAAATCACATTGTGTCTACATTATCATATATCAGCATCACGAAATACAAAAAGAAAGAAAGCATTTGTATCATTTGTTCTCCATTGCATACATTCTGAAAAGCATATAAAAACAACATTATAATTTACATGTGGAAATGAAATCACAAGAACATTGATACCAAGAGTCTGATCCAAAAAGAATATATATATATATATATATATATATATATATATCAAGTTTCCTATACAATGCCATCATGCGCTAAGCATGGTCAAAATGCTCAAAGAGCCCGAAATACAAAAACATCATACAAAAAACCTCTAAGAGAGGAGCCAAGTGGCCTCTCAACCCCTATGAGATCCCTCTGAGGGTGCACACCCACATCTAGGACTCCAGCTACGCCGGCGCTCTGAGTGCACGGAGGGCTCACGATCCCGAGGAGCAGCTGCGGTCTCACCATGAGAGTGACTCCTCATCAGTGCTCTGCTGTCCTGTATCCTACCAACTCAGTACGGAGAGTAGACACCATCCTGGCCACATGCCAGATAGGGGAAAAAATGTCGGTATGCCTACTACCGCCGAGGGCTCCCTTGCATCCACGGACAGCTCCGCACGGGTCTTCTCCATGGGGATCATCAAGGTATCAGTGCATACCCGACGAATCAGGTCTCACCACTCATCACTGTCTCTGCAAGCAAAGGAGAGAAATGAATTAGAAATAATCAAAAGATAGAAACAAAAACAAAAGGAGAGATAACAACTAAGGCAATCCTAAAAAACAAACATTTAAGGAGAAGGATGATAACTCACTAGATCTCCGGCCTCCAAGATGGATCCCTAGGGTCAACACCTACCACAGATGCCACCGCTGACTGATGTGCTCCTCCTGTGCCTGGGGCCACATAACATCCTACTATGGACTCATCCTCTCCACCCAAGCCCTGAGAAAGTGGCTCCTCTAAGCTAAGGTCACCCTCTCCGCACTCTGCTCCGCCCTCTCTGCCTGTAAGATATCCTGAGTGTCATGCCACTCAGGATCGCTGTCCTCCTCTCTCACCGACTCACTGACCTCAGCCTCGGTCTCCTCCTCCATCTCCCCCGTGAACTCCTCAGACTCAGAGTCTATATCAATGGGGTCATCGCTGCTATGGGCGGGACCGGCGGCAATCTGAAGTAAGGGTGCCTGAGGAGCACCGGCTCTCCCTCGAGCTCGTACTACCCTCCTAGCTGCAATAGGGGATACCAGAGTAACAACTATCCAACCCCGCCTCTAGGACCTCCCCGGCCTCTCGAACTCGATCTCGTATACCGGCACCACCGGGGAAGCATACCCACGTAAGGAAGGCCAAACTGCTTGAGGCACTCGACCAAAAGGATGTATCTCCACCCTCCCCATCCTATCCACAAGCTACCCTGTGGTGGAGCAAGAAATCAAAGTAAGAGCCTCCTCACCCCATAAACCTGCCATGGCCTGATAAGGTGTGGCCTCCATGTCATCAGTGGTCAAGGAGGTGACTAGCTGGTGAGGTGCTCTGAGCACCGACATGTCTGTCCATCTGGCTGCCCTCACAGCTCTGGATCTGCCACCTCTACACCTCTCCCATAGGGGATGAAACGCTCATAGACCCAGCTCATAACCAGGGTCGATGGCTCAAAGACTACCCCTGTAAATGAACCACCCGGTACAAATCATGATAGGTGGTCCCAAGAATGTCAGCTCCCCATGCGTAAATCTGGCCATGTCCCTCAATCTGTGCAATGATGGGGGACCAACAATAAAGTAAAGTGTCTCCTCCCTTGTCCCCAGATCAATCTCGAGGCAAGGATCCCCATAATGGCCTGACGAATCAAGGGGATAGGTAGGCTAGGAATAGATCGGACCCTCACCCCCTTCTTCGAACCAATGGAGATAATTGCATCTCCCATATATGAGGCCCACTGTGCAATCTGAGCCCGTGACCCTACCATCTCAAGTGTGAGTCATCTCCCGATGATCGGGACCCCCAGGATATGGTAAACATCCTCCAAAGTAATGGTCCACTCCCCCCTGACTCCTGGTAATCGAAAGTGTTCCGATCAACATCCCAATATGAAAACAAGTCACAAAGTATGTGACTAGAGGGTGCAACATGCGGACCCGTGATATGCGCAGTATACCGGCCCTCTGAAGAGTGTCCTGCTCATCCTGGAAAGGGCATCCAATACTACCGAAGCCAATCACACTCCCTCTCTCGGCTCCATCGGATATACTCCTCCTTCACCTGCATACACCCAAAAACACACAAAATGGAGTAAGTTAGTATCCAAATGACATTAGAAAAATCATGAAAGCAGGTAAGGATGCTAAAAATGCAAAAATGAATTCAAATAAGTGTTGTTTGTACATTCTGTGTAGACCACCACCCTGAGCAGGTGGCGGCTTCGTAATCGCCACCTTAAAGGTGGCGGTCTTGTAACCGCCCACCCCGAAAGGGTGGCGGCGGTCATGTAACCGCCACCCGCTCGCTCAGGGCGGCGCCGTGTCCCAAAACCCACGCGGGTCATATGCCCTAAAAATGGCTAAAAAGCAAAAAAAAAGACCATTTTGACTCAAACAAAGCCTACCCAGTAGGCGCCCCCTAGTGACCCTATTAAAACTGACATTTTCAAAAATAACCCCCATGACAAAGATTTCACCATTTTAATATTTTGGGGACAAAAATGGTAAATCGAGAAAAACTAACTTGTGATCTCGTGGTCGGTGTTCCACTCATGGAGGCATGATCACGATCTCATCCCAAACATTTTGACTATACTCTCATCAGAAACCGTCACCGTGGGTCCCAGAGCTCAAAATCAATCAAATCAACACGCGCAAATGAATAGGAAAATGGGCCCACTTTTACATATATAACATCCTGACTTGTTTTAAATGCCCCTTTTCACAGGTTTGGAGCACCGACGGAGGTAAGTTCTTATCCCCGCACAAATGGTACGTCCTCATTTCATAATATTTTAGTATTTATTCTTCGATCTATTTTGTCTATCTGCACTTGAGTCCTCTTTTCATTTTGTAGGTGGCGGGAATTTTGATGGCATCATTTCGACACACGGACGTATCAGGTATAACTTCTAACTTCCCATTTCGGGACCGCCATACTCAGACCCACCGTTTTACGCCTCTTCATGGCTAAAACTGCTTCTCCGAGGGGGCAATATGTACGTACCCAAAATTGTAGGGTACTGCACCACCGAACAACGTTACACGTGCCCCAATGATGATACAGGTCTCCTCGCAAGGTGTTCGGGATCCGAAAAGCTCTCCAAATATGCGTTAACATCCCGCATGCCCCGCTTAACTTCTGCGTGCTTTGCTTTTTCCTCCCCCTCTTTTCTTTACTTTTCGGTCTTTAGTGATGAAACCACCACCCCACCTGGGCGGCGGTCTCGTGACCGCCGCCAGCAGCAGGCGGGCGGGTCTCAGAATCGCCACCCCTCGCTCAAAGGCGGCGGTCCTGAACGCGTTTTTCCAGAATGTTCTTTTTTTATCATGACTCACATAAAAATCAATGTTCACCAGCTTTTTTCACCACCTTTGCTTGTATTTATGATTCTGGTTCCCTGGAATAGTGTTTTGGCATTGTTTATGGTTTAAGAGATCAAATTGGTTTTCACCTTTGGGTAAATGGGATTCTATAAATAGCTGGCTTGTGCTCAAGCAAATGGCCCCTCAAATTTGCCTCTCAATTTCTCATTTCAATAGCTTAGCCTTTCAATTTTTCTTAGGATTCATAGTTTCATTTGTTGTATGCATGGTTAGTATTGTTTAGTTGTTAGGAAGCCACATATTCTCCTTGTGCAAGTGTTGTTATTATTTCATCCAATCAATTGGAGTAGGATAGTTTGATTTTCAGTAGGAAGCCATTAAAGTTGTAGGTTTTGTTCATCAAAAAGAATAGTTTCGTGTGTTCTGATGTTTTGTGTTGCATGACTCACAATAAATCCCACTAGGAATTACATAAGCCAAGCTCTGTTCTCTTGCGCTATCCCTCTCCTACTCGCATTGTATTCAGTCTGTATCCTAAGCTGCCATTGTTCCAATATCTACTTTTGTTGATGCTAGCATTACATGCTTTTCTAGATCCACGTGAGCACGAAGGAATGAGGAGATCACACTGAGGGGACAAAGCCACACACAACCGGATTCGCCATTGTTCTGCAAAATCCAGGTTCAAGCTTTCAAAGTTCTAGTTAAAACATATCAAATAGAATAGTGAATCATTTCATTTCAGTTAATCTCACTTTCGATATTGCCGGGAAGTTATGGGGATTGATAGTTTCTGAGAAACTATGATTCACTCCTCACTTCTGAGGTAGGATCGAGAGTCTTTCAAATAGATTAGATCAGTTATCTGGTTATTTAGAATAGATTTACAAACTGCATAGGAAAGTAGCTATACTCGGCTACTTTGTTTGTTTTAATTTTGTTATTAGTTTAGTTGTCAATTTCTAGATATATTAGATAATTTCTCTTTTGAATTATGTTTAGTAGTTTATCAATAAAATCAGATTTAGGAATATACATAGATATATCTTGTGTAGTTAATTTATTCTGTCATTAGTTAGCTTTATATCATTTCCTTTTGCATGACAATCACGGGACCTAGAGAGCCCAGAGAATACGTATTCGAACCAATCGTGCCTCAACCCATCTTGTTACAACAAATAACTGATATAGATCAGAATCTTAGAATTCAAGTCTTCCAAGTAACAATAGACCTACAAGAAATCAGCTCACAGTTAAGAGGGTTAAACGTAGAAGATGACAAAGCACACATTTTGGTCAAACCAGTCAAACTACAGGTTACCCTAGATAAATATCCACATGACTGTAGAAGGGCTTGAAAGAGAGAAAATGTTCGGTTGTGATCCTTTGTCCCACAAATGCCACGCAGAGAGACACTCTCACGACATAGATACTAGTTTAAGAATTCAGGTTGCAAGAACACCTGTAAGATACTCTGAGAAGATTACACAACTGTTAATTCTAAACATAGAGGCCGAAAAGGCATACGACTATTGGATACTAGGGATTAGGGACTGATTCCACACATGACCATAGCAGGTCCACAACAACCACAAATCTATGGTTGTGATCCACAAATCCCACAACCCAACGAGTCCACAGGTCAATCCAACATTGACGTTGGCTTACGCACATTAGTATTTAGATCCACTCCACTTCCACCCATCATCATCACATAGTTATCCTTGGATATGAGTAGCTAACGAAGCTAAGGAATTCTAGACTAGAAGAGAATAGCTAAGATTTCTATCCATCATCCATTTTCAGACCACATCTGAGAATCACGAAACCCTTAGATTTTCCACTATATCCATCATCCATTTTCATGACAGAGAAAAGATAGAATGGTTGGTACCAGGTAAAGCTACTTGTAGATCCCACGTACTAAGGAGGAGGAAGTGCATTTAAAACAACATGAGGTAGGAAAAGCAAGGATCGTAGGATAGAAGAAGTGCCTTTGACATGGGTTAAGTGTGTGCAAGAGTCTCTGTCAGGGATGGATTGGTTGCGCACTAGAAGGTTGGAGGAGGTTTCACGCAAGTGGGGCACACACATGAAGGTGTTGAAGATGGACTTTTTTCGAAAAGCCGCATTAAATGAGTGAATTACGGTGGTAGGTGAAGTAGCATTTAATGTTTATAAAAGAGAAAACTATAAATAAAGTGTCGGGGGCATTCTCATTTTTACTTTGTGAAAATGAAGAGTTGGAGTTATAAGTGAGCTCTTTAAGCTAGGGTTTTTAGATTTGATCGAGTGGAAGATCTGTGTGATTAAAATGTGAAGAGCTAGTTTGATATTGCAAACCAGAAGGAAGGAATTACATGGGCGTGGAAGGAAGTGAAAAGACGTTGTCTTGTGAAGAGTTTATCCAAGTTAGGTTTCGACAAACTAGGGCACGGGTTTAGAAGAGTTATATCGCGGATCTGAGATCGAAGGTTGAAAAAAGAAAGTTAGAGAAACAAGGAGAGGATCAAAGTGATAAAAATACCTCGACCATAGCACCCAAGAAAGGAAAGGGAAAATCCAAGGCTAAGCAACCAAAACCCGAGGTAGACACAAATGAAGAATGGTACGCAGAAATGCAATACCCATACGGGGTGATAATGGGAAAGGAATGGGAATTCCACTTGAGAATATTTCCGGTTAATGACTATAATCACCGCACTAACACCATAGAGAAAGAAATGGTGGTGGAATTGGTACACCCCACCAACAAGCGAACACTTGAAGGTTTACCTATCTACAATGATGACGTGAAGGTCAAACTGGCAAAGGTAGGGTTGTTGCAACTCTATGAGTTGCCTTATTTTGGGAAGCCAGATCACCTATACTAGTGGTTGATGTCACGGGTGCACCAGACTACTTCCACTTTGCGGGCGCAAGATGCGTGTGACTCCTAGTTGATTTCACAGTTTTACGGGCCTCATATGTGAGGGAGATAGCCTAGAAGATGACCTTGGCGACAAAGAGGCTATTCAAGAGACTCACAGTCATAGAGTATGCCTGCAAGAAAGGGTCGCAGTACTATGACATTTCAGACATCAAGGACCTGTTATGAAGATGGTTGTGCATCTAGTGACAAAGTTGAATGGCCAAGAAAGGTGGACACAGGTCAACAAACCTTGGCTACATGTCTACAAGAAGATCGCGAGAGGGGACTATATACAACTTATCCGCGTACATTGCGGAGTAAGAGATTGTTAAGTGCGTAAAGGAAGGGGACATGATCCTCTTTGGCAACGCCTTACTCACTATAGTGTTTGCAGAAATCAGTACCCGATGCACCGCAGACAAGTTTATGTGGGAGTACCTACCCAAAGACCCTTTTCCCGCAAAGAGGTTTGAAAAATATGCATGTGATACTGATGACGGCTCCCCACAAGGCACAAGTGGACAAATGGTACATGCGCTTGAGGAATGCATTTGGGGGTAGAGTGGAGAATCCCTGAACAACTCCCAGTAGCCACTAAGGGATAAGATGAGTTCACGGTATATCAACACTACTACTTGGGTAGATTCAAGCTAAAAGACGAATCATAGAGCCCTTGGTGTAAGCTTCCTTTCACATTCACTGCCCAATACTTCCAAGCAGGAGTGAACATATTTAAAGAATTAAAGAAGCTAAGGTTGGAACTAGGAAGGTTAGACTGGGAACACAGAGAGATGAGGAATAATCTAAATTACCACCGGACGGCAAGCGCACGTATGTGTTGCATAAGATACAAATGACTAGGCCGATGACACTTCCCATCACTGGAGGATCCGTGGCACGCGTGTACTTGTGCATAAGGCCAAAGTTCGAGAAGGGTGCGTATTTGGAGGATGAAATATCCATACCTAAAGACCCCTTGGGGAAGAAGAAGAATACATCTAAGAAGAGAGGCAGAGGAGAGGAATGAGCACCAAGTGTGCAGACTGCTCAAACAATGAGCATGTCATCCACAAGCACCAAACCAAGCACATACATATGGAGAAAGAAGTCTCCAGTAAAGGAGAAGACACCAGAGGTAGAGGTGCCCAAGCAAACCATCACCAAGGAAGAATCACATGAGGAAGAAGAGAAGGTAGAATCTCCTGACTGAGGACACCTCTCAGGAAGAAGCAGAGGGTGGATGAAGAAGCTGACTCAGAGGTGACCGAAAACTTGGAGAAATACTTGGGAGAAGGAGAAGATGAGAGTGAAGGAGATGGCGATGAAGAAGACGAGCCTGGGAAAGCCACGAGCCACATGTATTTAGTGTCTATGACTCAGAGGAAGAGAGTGGAGAGGAGAAGCAAGAATTTTTATTCACATGATGGAAAGGCGCACAAGGTGAGGAGGACACTGAAGATACAAAGACTGATGAGAAGGATGCCAAGGAGAAGCAGGGAGTCATAAGTTTTACAAAGGAGTAGATTACTAAGGTGGCGAACAAGAAGCAAAGAAGATGCTCAAAGCCCTTGTAGACCAAGAGTTAGAGCACAACGTGGACATAGTGCTTAAGGAAGGGAAGGAGGAGAGCATTGAAAAGGAACATGACAGCCTAGGAGGCCCCGCTCTGACAGTTAGCTTCCCCAAAGGCATGTGCTCGAGTAGAAGAACTCTGGATACATAATAGAGACAGATAATGGGCTATGTGGATGACACAAAGAAGGTGTTACGCGCATAGTTCTAAACCACCATACCCACGGAGGGACTCCTAGCCATGGGGTCTTTTGAAAAGGATGGTGCATACCCTAGGACCATGAAGATGATTTCTTGGGCATTCAAGTCACACATTGATGAGCCAGACTTTGAAGTTTGCGAGAAAGTGCTCATTTCATTGTCAGAATCTAAGGGAGACAACCCCTTAGTGAATGCTTAGGAGCTCACAGACGAGAAAGTATGCAATGCTCTAAACAAATTCGCAATCAAGAACGAGGCTAGGTTGTTCACACCGAACGATAGGATCAAAGCATTGGAGACAAATTTGGGGAAGAAGGAGGAAGAACTATCGAGAGAAGGCCAAGAGTTTGAAATTAGATGAATTGATCAGTGCACGGTTAATGCACAAGCTGGAAGATGAGAAAACAAATGTGTAGGAATTTTACAAGAAAATGGAGGTGATCGTAGGCGCCATCCTTTTGAAGTACCTTGACTTAGCACCACCCACATAGAAATACTCTTCCCTCCTAGAATTTATGGAAGATCTAACGTGCATCCTCATTATGGAGAGAGGACCCTTGCACCGGAATCTATAGAAGAAGTGGCCACGCACTTGAAGGAGGAAGACCGGTTGAAGGTGGTAGCACTTGTTGCCAAGTACAGCCAAGTACTTACAGAGATAAAGGTCATTGCCCAATCTGCAGAAGCCACATATAATACATGCACGGATAGAGATAAGGTGGTGAGCTCCTTGGTCACCACACTTGAAGCAAAGCTAAAAGAGTTCTAGGAGAAGAACAAGGGGAACAAGGCAGAGAGACAAAGTTCTAGCCAAGGTAGAGAAGAAATCATAGGTAATTGAGGCTTTAAGGAGCTCAACTAAGGCCCGGCTTAAGGAACTATACCCCCAGATTACCAGGAGAATGGATAAACTCACCGACCTGGGTAAGGAAATGGAGCAGATTGTGGACACGTTGAGCACCCAGGGAATTGGCTTAAGCTTTGATGAAGTAAGCACCCTGGTGGGTGACCTATGCCAGAAGGTGAAGGGCGAGGTCGAAGTGTGGAACAAGCTGGAGGCAGATCTATGGAAAGAATTTCCCAGCATTTTGAATTGATGCTCTCCCCCCCATTCTTCATTCTTTCCCCTATTCTTTTATTCCTTATTTATTTTGTAAAGTATAAGTCTACATCTTGGTTCCATAAAGCAGCTTGCATCTTAGTCAAGTAAAATGTTTCCAAGGACGGAGAATGACATAGTGTGGGGTGATGTTGGACCCCTAAAATAATGACCAGGTATGAAGGTGCATGGGTGCGCAGGATCCCAATTATAGGATGGTGCGCAAGGAAAACGCGTAAGAAAAGGGTTTAAGGAAGCAAATAGCACGTGCGACGTGTGAAAGGAGGTTTGAGACTTAGCCAATTTGAGCACCTAGGGCAGAACACGTGAAAAGCATGATCGGTTATGCATGGATAAGATGCCAGCTTGGCAACAGGTTGGCCTAGGAAGGAGCATTCATGTGATGGAATCTTCTAGAAGGCCATCATGAAATAGAGTGGAGAGTTCAGGCCTGGAGGAGCATGCTCACATGAAGGACCACATTCGACACTTGGCATCCGATTTGAGGGCGCGGGAAGGTGAGTTGGCAGCCCGGGAAAGTTATAAATATAGGTACCTGCGTAGTTAAAGGGATGGCACCATTGCGATACAGATACATCTTGAGATACATGGAGGGATAGAGAAGGAATTGGAGAGTGAGTGAAGCTTTGTAGAACTGCTGCGAGTGGATAATTGGGTTCAGGGAAGGATGTACTAAGCATGGGGATGTTATTTTTCTTTTTCTGTTAGCTTAGTTACATACATCCAGTGATGCGCATGACTGCGGTCTGCTCACTGTGACACTCTGTAATGATCCAATGAATATAATGAGGTTACTAGTTATAAATAGATATGAATATCAATGGTTTTAATGCATATTTCTGTTATATGAGTTCTCTTTCCTTTCATACTATGAATGAATGGTTGTATCTCTCTTTCTGTTATAATATATGTTCTGGAATATTTTAAAGCATTCGATCTGAAGTAATTGCAAGGATATGGAGGCCGTTCTGAGCCCTATGGTTCTTGTATGTCTTAACTTCTTTCCTAAATACTCTTACACTAATCATAAATGATGCTTCCCACTATACTCACACAAAAGAGAGACTCAGTACCCGCACGTGCCTCGGTGAGCACTCGGCTTTCTTTGGGTGATAGGTCGGTGTGCATGGGGTTCTTTCCTTTTATGTTAGGAGTAAAAATGAGTACACCCATCATAGCCTTTATGGTTCGTAGTTTCCCCAAGTAAGGTGTAGTGGGCTATGTGCTAGATAAGGTTTCATTTCTCGGAATGGGAAATGTATGAAGGGAATGTTCCATCATGAATATAATTGTAAATTTCAATGTACTAAGGGGAATGGGGACCACCAACTTCACATACCAAACAAGACTCCGACATGTCATATGTTGGTGTAGTTAAGTGCTTGATAAAGAAAGTCATATCACTTTTCCTAGGTGGAATGCATAGCAAAGAACCAGCTTATATCCATAACATCTCGCTACTCAATTATGTCCTCTAGGGATCTACTCAAATGTGATTTGTACAAATAATTCTTTCAATGTATCCACCAGTTTCTTATAAGGAATGAGCTTCTCATCCTTAACCTTGTATTCATTAGTAACTTGTTTGATGATTAACATAGAATGCCAATCACGTTGTTCTACCCGATATCCCAAAGTGTAAAGTTATTTTCAGCCCTACAATGAGAGATTCATATTCCACTATATTTTTTGTACATGGGAAACCAAGTCTAAACACTTGTGGAATCAGGTCTCTGATGGAGTAATGAGCACAACTCCTACTCTTGAACCATGGAAAGTAAATGATCCATAAAAATACATATACCATGTAATGGAATCCTCAAGGTACATTGTAGAAGCATCTAGAAGTTCTAGACTCAATGGTTTAATACCCAAAAAGGACTTCAACTAGTTGATCCACCAACACCTTCCCTTTAACTGATTTCTAATGGATGTACTCAATATAAAATTCACTAAGTAGGATGATCCAATTGGCCATCCTTCTTATAAGTGCAAGTTTTGATAACAAGTATTTCAATGGGTCAACTTTTGATATGAGCTTGGTCTTATTATTCAGCAAATAATGATGAAGTTTTTGAAAAGCAAAAACGATGGCCAAGAAATCCTTCTCAATCTGCGGGTAGTTGAGCTCATAAGAAATCAACGTATGACTAAGGTAGTAAACAACTTTTTCTTTCTTGCTTTATATCATATTGGCCCAATAATGCACCAATTGAAAATTGAGTAGCAGTGGTTTGCCTATGGTAGGCAACATTAGAACAGAGGGTTTGGATAGATATTCCTTAAGCAAAGAAAACACTTGTTGTTTTGGACCCCAATGAAAGTCAACATCTTTCTCAAAATATGTATAAATGAATGACACTTTTCTATAAGATGGGAGATGAATCTTCTAATTTCTTTAATCTTCCTTGCAATATGCATAGTTATTTGATATTCTTAGGAGGATTCATTTCTATTATAGCCAAGACCTTTGTAGGGTCTACTTCAATTCCTCTTTGTGATACAATGAATCCTAGAAATTTCCTTGATAACACACAAAAGACATTTATTTTGGATTAGTCGAACCTTATAATCTCTAATATGCTTTGAAAGATGCATTGTAAGATACTTAGATGATCTTCTAGAGTTCTGAATTTACCCAGATGCCATCCACATTGTCTTCCATTATGTCAATAAGCATATCATGAAAGATGTGTTGTTGCATTGAGACTCACAACACCCCTGGATGCAAATCAGGCTTCTAGGTTGATGTTCAGGCATCCAGTGTGATTGCACAACATGGAATCCTTTCTCCAAGCGTGGGACTTGTAAAGATGAGAAAAGATTCTCTAGAGAAGGCTGGTTCCTATTCCTCTGTTCAGATGCACACAAAAATGCAGAGGGTTTGCTAAAACCTAATCTAACTTGCCAAGGAGATAGGGTAAGAAAATGCATAGAATAAAACCTAAACTACAAAGGTGATGCACCGAGGAATGTTAGACACTCATTTTGCAAATTTAACATAGACCACATAGATGCAATACAAACACCATGCACAGGTAACCAAACTGCAATAAGAGATCAAAATGACAAATGAATACATGAGAGGGTCGAGAGTCAATCACAACACATATATTATTGCTCAAGAGTCGATACAGTACATTGTAGTGGCCAAGAGGCAAAAAGACTAGCATTACAACCCATATGGGAGGTTTGAAAAGCTCCACAAATTCTCTCTGAGCAAGTGAGGGAATAAGGGAGGATGCAAAACAAAATGTCGACCCCTTAAAGGAGCTCTTCTTTACAATATATATCAAGAAATGAGAGAGGGAAGAGAGAGAAATCCGAGAATCTACCCCAACCACTTCTTGGTAGAATTTAAAATCATCTCATTATGACAGAAGCGGTGGATCCTAGCAAAACGCAATAGTTTGTCTAATAGAGCGGCGAGTCATCTGCTGCATTAAAGTTGGTTGTTGAAGCATTACTTCTGTCTATCACCACACGTCAGAGACGTTTTCTTAATTTTCTCCCTCTAAACTACACCAAAATGTGAGATTGATCCTAGAATCATGTAGAGAATTTCAACAGATTTCCGTTGATATAAAGAACATGTAAATCCGAGCTCTAGATCGAAAGATACGAAGGTCTGAAGATTTAGGGCACAAAACAGGTGAAAACAGATTTTTAAATTTCTTTTCCCGCGCTCTGCCATCTGGATGACACGTGGCAGGCTCTGGTTCACTGAGCAATTTTCTCTCTCCACCTTTTCGTGGGATTTTCTTGTGGGCCCCTTAAACTTGGACACGTGGCACTATTTCATTGGTTCGGATCAGTGCTCGAAAACTCGCCCCTTTGACCTTTTGGACCTTTTTCCTTGGCGACACGTGTCATGCTGTGATTTGTCCACGGGCCTGCCGGATTTTCACGTCCACCGCGTCCTTTTGTCCCGATGTCCCAGTGCTTCGTGGGACAGAATCCTCCGATCCGCCCGAAATGGGCTTCCTCGTCCCTTTTCTGCCGGTGACACGTGGCGTGATCTGATTGGCTTTCGGCTCCTTCGGCTATCCGCGTCCCACGCATCCCTTTGTCCCAAATGTCCCAGTGCTGTCTGGGACAAATTCTTCCGGTTCGCCCGATTTGGCCAGTTCGCGTCCTCCGCGCACTCTTGTCCCGCTTGCTCCCGGTAAAGGACTTGGACAAATTTTCTTTCTTTCGGCCGATTCGGGCATTTCGCGTCCATTTGTCCCAGATGTCCCTTTTCTGTTTGGGCCGCCTGGAGGCTTTTCGGCTGATCCGCGCCTTCCGTGTATAATTGTTCCAACTATCCCAAAGGTGGCCTTGAGCAGGACTTAGCCAATTTTATGATTTTTTCCTAAATCAATCTACTTGCTTGGAACTAAAAACTCTAATGCATGTTATCAAATTAACTCTGGGGGTGAAATTTGGATAACAATTTGGTGACTTTTCGGGGTCACCTGCCTGCTAGGTAGAAGATCAGTGGCCTTTTAGCGATCCATTGGGCATGGAGTCATAAGCAATAACCTGAAATGAGCCTGATGCTGCAACTCCCTCTACGAGAGCACGCTGAACTGTAAAAACTCAATCTAGGAGCGACAAAACCTGCGCCAAAGCACTTAGGGAAACTGAAACCTAACTACAACAAGACAATGTGCATACGCACTTAGAGGAATTGAAATCTAGGCTAATATTTACAAGGGTGAACCTTTTATTTTCAGTAGCAATGTTTGAGATAGATTCCATTTATTGGAATCTGCAGTTCTTCACCATCCAATGAGGCCAATTGGAAAGCATTGCTGCTTCTTGTTGCACTTCATGACCATGTATGGGCCACTCCAAATGGCATCAAATTTTGAATGCCTTCCCGGTTTTCCTGTCCACATCCCATTTCAACACTATATCTTTAACTTGAAAAGATCTATCTTTGGCCTTCCTATCAAAGGTCTTCTTGATCAAAGCTTGATCCTTTTCCATTTCTTGGGATGCCTGATTTCTGATCTCCTGCAGCTCCATCAACTCTACATACCTCACCTCCATGGGCTCAAATTCAAGTAACTCCAGCTGCTTCATGAGTTCCAATGTTGGCAACTCAAGTGACATGGGCAAGATTGTCTCTCTTCCATAGACAAGCCTGAATGGAGAGTTACCTGTGGATCTTTTGGGAGTGATCCTATCAGCCCATAAGGCTGATTTCAGCTTGGTATGCCAAGACCTATGATTCTCATCAAGATTTCTCCTAATGATCCTCAACAAGTTCTTGTTTGTAGACTCGGCCTGGCCATTACCCTGAGGGTAATAGTTCGATGAAGTGCTTAGGTAAATACCATTCTTGACAGCACACTCAGTCACCTTAGATCCAATGAATGCCAATGCATTATCAGAGATTATTGTGGCAGATACACCAAATCTAGTTGTTATTCCCTCATAAAAGTCTAAGATGCTAGACTCATTTGCCTCTTTCATTAGCTACCTCATCCATTTGGTGAAGTAGTTTGTGGTTGTCAAAATCCATTTATGCCCTTGGCTTGAATTGGGATTAATGACTCCAATGAAGTCCAAACCCCATTGCATGAATGGCTGGTCAACTGAGATTGGATGCAATGGAAGGGCAGAAAACTTCTCTTTTCCTGTGAAGAATGCACAATTCTTACACCTCTTGATCCATGCGTAGCAATCGCTGAAGATTTTAGGCCAATAATAACCAGCCTTCATAATTTTTAGAGCTGTCACTCTTGGCGCAAAATGGCCACCAGCTGGTCCACCATGAAACTCTTCCAATACCCTTTGAATCTGACCTGTGCTAATGCATCTCAGCAGCACTCCATTTACATCTTTCTTGAACAAAACTCCATCAACAATGGCATACGGGACAGCCTGTAATCTGAAGTGTCTCCTTTGGGTCTTGTTCATCTCTGGGGGGCACTGGCCTGTACCTAGGAAGTGCATAATACCTTGGGTCCAGCAAGGAATGGGGGAAGCATTGTCTTCTTCATGATTGCCGCTTGGCTCATGGCTGTCCTGGACTGTCAAAACAGCCTCTTCTTCGTTGCATACTTCCTTTTGCTTCCCTAAAACCAGCTGCTCACACAGTCCTTTCCCTCTTACCAGCTTGGTGATCTTGATCTCAATGTCATACTCCATGACACGGGTGATCCAACCTGCCCTTTTCTCATTCAAATCCTTGTTGAGGAGGAAGTCCTTAACTCCAACATGTGAGACCAGCAACTGGACCTTGTTGTTTGAGACTAAATGCTTGAATTTCTTCAAGCTTCTGATTACTGCAAGTACATGCTTTTCAATAAAAGAGTACCTCACCTCGCAGTCATCTAGGCTCTAGCTAAAAAAGGCAATCGGCTGCTCATCATTATCTTTGTTCTGCTGTACCAGAATGGCAGAAATAGTGTCATCACCTCCAAATGCATAGAGGATGAAATCCTTGGAGAAGTCTGGGTTGATGAGAGTTGGTGCTTGAGAGATAGCTTCTTTGATTGCTTCAAAACTCTCCTTGCTTTCTGTTGTCCACTTAAAAGCCATGCTCTTCTTTAACATTTTGGTGATGGGCTTGACAAGGGCTGCAAAATCTGGGATAAACCTGCGGACAAAATTGATCCTTCCCAAGAAACTTTGAAGAGCCTTCTTGTGACTTGGCAGTGGTAGTGCTCTTATGGCTTCAACCCTCTCTGGATCAATTGCCAGTCCCTCTTTGGAGACAACATGGCCTAGAAGTTTCCCCTCGTGAGCCAGGAATATGCATTTTTTGGGATTCAATGATACTCCAAACTTTCTACACCTCTGAAATACCTGCCTCAGATGAAAAAGGTGATCCACTGCATTTTTGGAGAATACAGTGATGTCATCAAGGTATATCAGCACTATCTTGTTGATCAAGCCTTTGAATGCCATGTCCATTGCCCTTTGAAAGGTAGCACCAGCATTGGACAGCCCAAATGGCATCTTCTTGTAAGCATATGTGCCCCATTTAGTTGTGAAGGCTGTCTTGAATTGGTCTTCTTCTTTCACCATCACCTGATTATACCCTGAGTAGCCATCTAGGAGAGAGAATCTCTCTGAACCGGATACTACCTGCAATATTTGTTCCATTGAAGGAAGCGGGTAATGATCTTTGAGAGATGCTCTATTGAGGTCTCGGAAGTCCACACACAACCTGATTTCTCCGCTTTTCTTCCTGACCAGAACCAAGTTAGCAACCCAGCTTGAGTGCTTGATCGGGAATATAATGCTTGCCTCTATTAGCTTATTTAGCTCTTTCTTCATTAGAGGCTCAATGTGAGGGTTAACAGACTCTGCTTACCACGATGGGCTTAGCATCTGGATCCAATTCTATGGTATGTTGTGCCAAATTCAGATTGAATCCTCTCAAGTCTTCATAGCTCCAAGTGAAGACATCTGGAAATTCTTGACAAAGCTGTATGAAATCTGATTTCTCCTGCTCAGTGGCCACTTTACCAATTTGAAGTGTTTTGCCTTCCCCAACCGGAATTGGCTCTGAATCTTCCCTCTTGACCTGTATGTTAGCCTTTTCTTTACGGAACTAGTCGTTAGGGTTGAAGATAGACTCCAACGTTACTAAACCCTTGGGAAGCTTGTTTGTCCACAGCTGCACTACTTGATCCCCATATTCTTTGTGCTAGTCTGTCCTGATTCCTAGCTGAGAATTCAGCTTCTTCTTGTAAAAAATTGATGATCTGTTGATTGTTTTCAAACACCTGCTAGCTGGTGTTATTATCTAGAACTGCTGGCCTCACAATCACATGGATATGTGGCTGTGTTTTTTCCCTTTTGATGTTGTCAACCACATCAAATGTTGCTCCAACTACTGCGAGCCTATCCGCGGCTTCATTTTTCTTCCTGGGTATGGACACAATGTTGAAAGCTTCAAAATCCTCAATGAGGTCCCATACCCTATTCTTGTAGCTCCTCAGCAAGTCGTTCTTCGTAGCATGTTGTCCTCTAACTTGGTTGACGATTAGCTCGCTATCCCCGAACACCTGCAAGTTATTTATCCCTTTTTTCCTAGCCCAATGAAGTCCATGAATCAAGGCCTCATATTCAGCTGTGTTGTTTGAACAAGAAAACTAGAAACGAAAAGTTGAATAATATTTGATGCCTTGAGGTGAAACAAGCATGGCTCCACCTCCTGCACCTTGCCTACTCCTTGATCCATCAAAAAAATGCTGCCATACCTCATTGTCATCATTATGGCTTGGCTTGGTGATGCTAGGAACAAGTTGATTTTCTTCGTGTATACAATAGACTCCCAGCTTAGATTCTTCTACTTCTTGATAGGGATCAAAAGCATGTATCTTGTTTGCCCATTCGTCAAGAGTTAGGTCCGGGATACTTCCAACCTTGGTGTCAGCCTCATCAGTACTAGGGTGATCTTCTTGATCAAATGTTGAGCAATTGGCATTAATCTGACTTGGAGTGTAAGGCTCAATATGGAAGTTTGCAATAGGTTTAGACCTAATTGTAGCCTTAGTTCCATACCTTGTTCTAAACAGCATGTGGGACCAATCAGCAGACAAATACCCCCCAATCTTGGCTGTGAAGTCCCTTGACAAGCAAAGGGCAAAGAGTGGTGGAAGGTCTATGATTGATATATCTTGTAAGACAACAACATTTGGACATGCATGCAAGGTAAGACTCAAGTTTTTAATCACTCCAACTGTTGCTATTGCTGTCCCATCCAATTGCACTACCCCTTTAGATATTACTTCATATTGGAGACCCAGCTGATCAGCTATTTGCTTGGGCATCACTGAGCTACTTGCCCCGAATCAATCATGCAATTGTGTACTAGTTTATCCCCAATGATTAATGAAACATAGAAAGGAGGGGGCTTCAACATTTTACCTTGTTGCCCTCCATGGCTTCCTTCAGGCTGGGTAGCATTTGTAAGCACTTTGTCTTGCATCTGAACCTGCTGATTTGAAGTTGTCCAATCCTTCATGGCAGCTTGCAGCAGATCTCTTTGTCCTGGGATGGATAGGGATTCCCACATTGATATATTGACGTTAGTCTTCTTCATCTGTTCAATGATACTGAACGGGGATGAAGTATCCTTTTGTTGTCCCTTGGTTTGTACATTCACCCCTTGCACGTGGGCAGCAACAGCTGGCATTTGAGTTGGCCTAGGGGCTGTTCTTGGCTGTCCTTGTGCACTTGAAACTGGACTTTGCTTGCCAATCATTTGTGGAGCCATGGAAGGTTGTGGATTGGCTGGGGCTAATGGCTGTTCTTCACCCAAATTTCTCCTCTTTGACCTTGTGTTGGCTGCAACACCTTGAGAGACTGCCTGATTCATGCCACAGAAATCTTCCGCTTGCCAGTTCACCAATGTGGTGTCATTTGGGGCTGATTGCTGTTGGAATGTTTCTTGTTGTTGACTGTTTCCTTGACTGCCCTCGCCCTCCACACCAGTAGTTGTCACCATCAGTGCTTGATTGAGAGCACCATTGAAACACATGGATTGGTTATGAGGCTCGTTGCATGGAAAGCACCAGTCATATTCCTGAGCAATGTTGTTCTGTGTTGGCACTAATGCCTTAGAGGTAGATATAGCATTTGGATTATAGGGCTGGAATGGTCTATTAGAGGGAGGCCTTGTTTGATTCACATTTGCAACTGGATTAGGTGGTCTTTGTGGTTGGTATGGCTACCTATTAGGCTGAGCTTGAGGTTGATAGGAAGGTCTGAAACCTTGGGCTTGTTGCCTCTTAATAGTAACCAGCTCATTTCCCAAATTTTGCAACTGTTTCATGACCTCTTGGAGTTCATTTGAAGCACTTGGAGATGAAGTGGAAGCTTCATTTGAACTCTGATTTCTAGGAGTGGGAACATGGAGCTACTCGTTGGGGGCTCTCTTGATAGTTGTCACTAGAAATATCCAAAAGAGACAAGTTGTCTCCCTTCTCTCCAAATTGCTCGTGAAGTGCAATTTGCTCGTTGGGGGCTCTCTTGATAGTTGTCAAATTCCTCTCAATTGATTGTGATATAGAACCAGCTCCAAGGCTCCTAAACCATTGCAATGCTTTACCCTTGAATGAAGATGCCAATAATTTGTGACCACTTGCATTTCATTGATTTCATGGATTGCACAAAGGTTAGCATATCTTTAACATGATCACCTAGAGTAGTCCGATTTTCTCCGGTGAAGTAGGGAATGTTCTTCAAGGCTACAATAGGAACTGGATCTTTGTGCATTGAGAGCAAGTGGGTGCTGCTTCTGTGAAGTTGACGTAGGGATTGTTACGAGCCATTCTAATCAGTCTTAAAACCAGATATCTTGAATGAAAGGCCTTTTAGGTGGAGGAGTTGAGAGAGTTCTATTTGGTGGAGATGGAGACCTTTGAATCCTTCTTCCTCTTTTCCTTCTTCTTGGAGATAACTACAGGTATTCAAACAGCACTTCTTCTTCTCCAACTCTTGACCTTGTGGTGATTCTTCTCATGATTTTTCAGGCCTGCACTCTGAAACCAATTGATTATTCCCCTTGGAGTCACCAGATATGCGGATAATAGCTCTTATAAGCAAGAAAACTATAGCAGATGCATATCAACTTTCTTTGTAATAAAAATGAGACCTCTAGTGTCCCATCGGCATGCCAAAATCTGTTGTTGCAGACTCACAACACCCCTGGATGCAAATCAGGCTTCTAGGTTGATGTTCGGGCATACAAAGTGTGATTACACAACATGGAATCCTTTCTCCAAGCATGGGACTTGTAAAGATGAGAAAAGATTCTCTAGAGAAGGCTAGTTCCTATTCCTCTATTCAGATGCACACAAAAAATGCAGAGGGTTTGCTAAAACCTAATCTAACTTGCTAAGGAGACAGGGTAAGAAAATGCATAAAATAAAACCTAAACTACAAAGGTGATGCACCGAGGAATGTTAGACACTCATTTTACAAATTTAACACAGACCACATAGATGCAATACAAACACCATGCACAGGTAACCAAACTGCAATAAGAGATCAAAATGACAGCAATGAATACATGAGAGGGTCGAGAGTCAATCACAACACATATATTATTGCTCAAGAGTCGATACAGTACATTGCAGTGGCCAAGAGGCAAAAATACTGGCATTACAACCCATATGGGAGGTTTGAAAAGCTCCACAAATTCTCTGGCAAGCGAGGGAATAAGGGAGGATGCAAAACAAAAATGTCCGACCCCTTAAAGGAGCTCTTCTTTACAATATATATCAAGAAATGAGAGAGGGAAGAGAGAGGAAATCCAGAATCTACCCCAACCACTTCTTGGTAGCATTTAAAATCATCTCATTATGACGAAGCGCGGATACTAGCAAAGCGGCGGGTGTCTAACGGAGAGCGGTCGGTATCTCTGCTGCATTAAAGTTGGTTGTTGAAGCATTACTTCTGTCTATCACCACGCATCAGAGACATTTTCTTAATTTTCTCCCTCTAAACTACACCAAAATGTGAGATTGATCCTAGAATCATGTAGAGAATTTCAACAACTTTCCGTTGATATAAAGAACGTGTAAATCTGAGCTCTGGATCGAAAGATACGAAGGTCTGAAGATTTAGGGCACAAAACAGGTGAAAACAGATTTTTAAATTTCTTTTCCCGTGCTCTGCCATCTGGACGACACGTGGCAGGCTCTGGTTCGCTGAGAAATTTTCTCTCTCCACCTTTTCGCAGGGCTTTTCTTGTGGGCCCCTTAAACTTGGACACGTGGCACTATTTCATTGGTTCGGATCAGTGCTCGAAAACTCACCCCTTTGACCTTTTGGACCTTTTCCCTTGCACGTGTCATGCTGTGATTTGTCCATGGGCCTGCCAGATTTTCGCGTCCACCGCATCCTTTTGTCCCAGATGTCCTAGTGCTTCGCGGGACAAAATCCTCCGATCCACCCAAAATGGGCTTCCTCGTCCCTTTTCTGCCGGTGACACGTGGCGTGATTTGATTGGCTTTCGGCTCCTTGGCTATCCGCGTTCCACGTGTCCCTTTGTCCCAAATGTCTCGGTCTTTATGCTGGGACAAATTCTTCTAGTTCGCCCGATTCGGCCTGTTCGCGTCCTCTGCGCACTCTTGTCCCGCTTGCTCCCGTAAAGGACTTGGACAAATTTTCTTTCTTTCGGCCGATTCAGGCATTTCACGTCCATTTGTCCCAGATGTCCCTTTTCTGTTTGGGCCACCTAGAGGCTTTTCGGCCGATCCGCGCCTTCCACGTATAATTGTTCCAACTGTCCCAAAGGTGGCCTTGAGCAGGACTTAGCCAATTTTACGATTTTTTCCCTAAATCAATCTACTTGCTTGGAACTAAAAACTCTGATGCATGTTATCAAATTAACTCTGGGGGGTGAAATTTGGATAACAAGATGATAGTCTTAGCCCATTAAAATGTTGCGCCTACATTCTTGAGGCCAAAGGGCATGACTTGATAGTAGAATTTCCCCCATGGGGTTGTAAAATTTTCTTATGTTGATCTTCCTCAGTAATTTTAATCTGATTATACCCTAAAAATCCATCCATGAGTGATAACATTTCATAACCAATTGTTGAGTCGACAATCATGTTGATGTTAGGAAGAGGAAAGTCATCCTTAGGACAAGCTTTATTTATATCTCTAAAATATGTATAGATTCTAATACCGATGGGTTTCTTCTATACAGGGACTATGTTTGAAATCCACTCTGAATAATCAATAGGCTTGATGAATCCTACTACCAATAATTTCTCCATCTCTTCTTTTACCAATAAGGTGACACAAGGATGCATATTTCTAAGATTTTGTTTTATAGGCTTTTCCTCTTCGTGCACAACTAGGTTATGCACTACTAATGCAGATCTAACCCGACATGTTTCCATAGGACCAAGCAAATATATCTGAAAATTCACACAAAAGTAACACAAAGGTATTTTGTTATTTGGTTGAGTACAAAGCTCCCAACTTGACCATTTTAGGTATTTCCTTTGTACCAATGTTTACATCTATGGTCTCCTCCATAAACAACTTGGATTCTTCCTCCATATGTGTAGGATCGGGGGAGATTGAGATCTTCTTCTTCTAAGGGTGTCACAATGATAGTTTCACCCTTAGGTTGGTCAACATCTTTGTCCACTGATTTTTCTTTTTGTTTGTCCATCAATGCCTCAAAAATGTTTTCACTGTAGGACTTGGATGTATTCTTTTTGCAAGGATTCTCTGGAAATATTTCCCTTTCTTATTTTTTTACTTAGATGACCACATAACTCAGCCTCCTCCCCAAAATATGTGCATGCATCAAGGTTGATGGAGAAGCCTTTCTTATGATCACCAACTGGAATGTTGTCATGAAGACCCATAAACTCACCAATAGCTTCATAATTTTCAAAGAAGTCAATTGGTATGTGTTGTTATTGGTCCTAGTTAACAAGTGATGGGTAGACAAGGTCTAATGTTAGAATGGTAGGGGATATGATAGGGGTTATAGTCAAGATAGCCGTGTTAGAAAATAGGTTCATGGAGGCAAGGTCTTCATAAAGACTACACTGGGAATATGTTTCACTTTCATATTCAGATGAACTATCTTTGTGCTTAGAAGAGGTAGCATCGGCCTCTATTTGAATGGCTCCATAGGGTTGGACACCAATACCATACTTACAAACTTTTTGATGAGGTACCAGAAGAGGTTCCCGCACTCCTTGTTTGTTGGTGCCATAACCATACCCTTGGTATCCCATGGCGTACATCATATTATTGGGAATTGCATACTTGGGTTCCTGGTAACATGATGCCATCTCATCAGTGGGAGGTGGTATCATAGAGTTATCAAGAAAATTTTCATCTACTAATAGGTCACTAGGATTGAAAGTGTCAATGTTGTAATTTTATCTAGACTGTTGGTACTTGTAGCAAGGCCTACCATGCGATTTGAGTGACAGGGAAGATTTGAAACCGAGAATAGCATGTTGGAGATCATACTCTCCACATCTAGTTGAAAGGTTCTTCATATCCCATGTAGCAAAGGGAGATACGATTTTGGCACTTGCATTATTATTAGCGAGCACAAGGTATCCAGATCAACTTGTGAGGCGAGATCCTTCGATTAAATTGGAATGGCCATCTCCATAGAATGGAACTCATAAGTGGTGGGAAAATAACCTAACAATGCTCTGCAATGAGCAAAGGGTTGAGGATCCCCCTGAATAGTGATGGTTTGCCCTTCGTGATATAAATTCAAACATTGATGATACATAGAAGGTATGGCCTGCATGGCATGAATCCATGGGCGAATGAGCAATATGTTATAAGGAAGATCCAAGTCTAAAACATGGAACTTAGTATCATGAGTAGTAGGCCCTACTCCCAGCAAGAAAGTGATCATGTCAACTGATTTTCATTCTTCATTATCATACGCCTTGATGGTAATGACCTTAGTTTCTATATCAGCCTCAGTGTGGACCTAGTTGTCAAACTAGTTTCAAAGTAAAAATGTTCAAGCCCGATCTTCCATCCACAAGCACCCTTTTTATCTTCTTACGATTGATAATGACCTCAATGTGTAAGGGTAAGTTATGGGTAGGATCCTCTTCAGAATCTCTTCATGACTAAAGGTTATGTGCTCCATTGGAGCAATCTACGTGACCATGGCTTGGAAGCATGTAGGGTCAATATCAACTGACACTCCTAACCCCTGTAATGTTTTACAAAGGATTTCCTTATGAATATAGATATTGAGAAGATCTAAGATTGAAATCTTAGCAGTAGTTTTCTCAAGTTTCTCTAAAACATCATAATGACTGTCCTGAGGGGTAGATAGAGGAGGTTCTGAGATAACAAGGTGATCACATTGTGTTTCCATGGCACACTCCTTCATTTTAATCTTAATGGTGTTGATATGCTCAAAAGGTGGGTTAACACAACTAATTAGGGAATCAAAAGGATTATTTGTTTTTACAACATAGTTGGAATTTTTGGTTTGGGATGACTGTCCTTGATCTAAATTTTCCTTTCCTTTATTATGCTTAGGGAAAGGTTCTTTGTAAATTCCCAAGTTTGTATTGGCATATTTACTAGGGGTAGAGGAATCCATTTCCACATCACCACTATCAATTAAGTCCTAGATGAAGTGTTTCAACTTCAAACACTTATCAGTTTTGTGACCCCTGACATGATGAAACCTATAATATTCATTTTCTCTAAACCATGATGGCTTAGGTGCATCATCTCCATAGGGTATAGTTTCTGGGTATTTAACCATACTGATCACCTCTAACTATTTTAATATTGACGACATAGAGATAGAGAGAGGACTGAAATCCCGATGTTTGTACTCAGGGGTTGGAGGTCCCTTAGTAAGTTTCAAAGGAGCATGGTTTTGAACAACATGTACTCATTTAGAGTCTTATACTGTCACCTATGATGTTCTTGTTCTTGTTTGGAAAGAAATTTTGTTTTTCATTAGGCTTTGAATTATGATTATCGTGCGAAAGGTTTTAATTCCCTTTTGCTAACAATTATTTTTCAATTTGAATACCTTTTTCTATGACCTCTTCAAATGTGTTTCCACAATGCATCTGCAAGTGGAAAGTAATCTTGGGGTGTAAGTTAGGTACAAATATGTTGACCAGTTGTTTCTCCGGTATGGAGCAAGGGAAATGACTAGCTAGCCCTCACCACCTTTGTAAGAAACTAGTGAATATTTCATTTTTTTGTTTCGTATTGCACAAATCTATCATGGTAATGTCATTTTCCATGTTAAAGGAGAAGTGACACATAAAGTTTTCTGCTAATTCCGTCCATGTAGAAATGGACCCTTTAGGTATATGTAAAAACCATTTGAGTGCTTGACCCCCTAGACTCTATGGGAAAAGGTGAATGAGATAATTATCACTAAAAGTGACCTCTTGACATGCCATGTAGAAGTATTTAATGTGGTCTCTTGGATCACCTTTTCCCTTGTATTTTTCAAACTTGGGACAATCAAAGTGATGAGGGAAAGGTACTTGCAACATAGCCCTATTGAAGGGATATGGGCATAGCTCCTCAAACTGATACTTTTTACTATGGCCTACATTGCCTTCTTGTAAAGCAGTAAGGGTGTTCTTCATGGATAACCACTCTTGGTCAAAGATTTTCCCCTATGTAGGTGGTGTTGGCCTATATAAGTAGTTAAGTCTAGTTGTTTCACCACCTTTATTGTCTATGTATAAATCCTCATACGACTCTTTACGTTTTTCCTGATGGGGAGTTTTGGTATAGAACTTGTGATATGAAGCTCTAGGTTTTTCTATTCTAGGAGTCTTCGTTGGTTCCTTATTAACATGTGAAGCCAAGCTTTCCAATTGGTGAGTAAGAGCTTGTATTTTTGTTCTAAGGTAACCTCTTGGGTTGGTATCTCTTCGTGATTCTCACGAGGAGGAGGTTGTTCACGATTAGCATGTTCTTCATGATCCTCGCAATGAATTTTGACAATGGGGATGTGATATCCTCCATCATTTCAAGAAGGCACTTCTTCATCATTCTATTGACCAGAAGTAAAATCATGGCATGGGTTTAGGATGTCATCAATGTTATGAGGAGGATGCTCTACTTCCTCTCCTTGAACCATAATGGCTAGGAGAGTGTGATCAAATGTGGGCAGCAACTTGGCCCTCAACTCTACAAAGACGCATAAGAACCTCATGTCTATTTTGAAACAATAAGTTGTCTATTTGGGTGGGACTAAATTCACGGTCTACTCAAGGATAATTATCCTCACTTTGCCACTATGATCGACCATGGTGTTATCTTCAAAAAGAGGATTTATCTTATCATTTATAAAGGGGTTTGACCCTAATTTTCGATGCCCCATCCTTGTGATAGGAGGCATAATAGGAAAGGTTTTACTAAGGTTGATTTAAAATGGACCCTAGGACAAACCAAGTAGCGTAACAACATCAAATCATCACAAAGAATGTCAAATAATAAATGGAAATGAATCCAAAGAATCAAGGCAATATGAACCAAGGACACCAAAGAATAAATAATGACACACTGATAAGGTATCGTATAACAAGAAGTATTTAGGACAAAACAATCAAGTACAATACTATGATCCAATCACAATAATAACTACTCCCTACATTCTCAAAGATAGGTTTGGTACAAATAATGACAACACAATATCAACACTTAGGTCAATTTTAGAATAAACAAGACCTAAATACTAAGAAGGTGTTGACGTGATCTCCAAACAAGGTATACTAAAACAAGTTTAGATACAAAAAAATCCAAGTCTTTGAAAATGGAGGCTACAAATGTGAGCAATGCAACAACACTATTTGGACATGTTAATCAAGATTTGTAGACAAAGAAATATTTTAGTATCAAAATGATGTTACCATAATGTGAGCAGTGTAACAATGACACTTTCCAAAACTCAAGGAAATGTTGGGATCAAAACTAAGTCTAAGTATATCAAGAAGTTGTTATTTATGTGAGCGAGTAACAATACAACTTAGAGACTTAGATCAAGTTTCACAAAGGAAACAAGATGTAAGTATCACAATTTTATTGATATAATGTGGGAAATGTAACAACTCAAAGGAAGTCAATGATAAGAAAACCTAGCTACAATGATAATGAGTCTCAATATGGGTGTGAGACAAAGGGCCTACTAGAACATGAAGACGTACCATTCACACTTTCAACACTCACATTCGACATTGCAACCTAGTCATGTGATTAGAATAAAAAATTGGTGGACACGATTATTTCTATTGGTATCCATGTATGTATGCTTTCTTTTTTCCCAAATGGGAAACAAGAAAACAAAGGAGTAGACCAAGTGGTGATGAAAAATACTTAGCCTAACTTTGGCAGAGTTTCACCTTGTCTTAGGACAAGGTAGAAACTAAGAAAAAGTAATTCCTTGTAAGTTTTGTGATGAATAACATGCGGCTCAAAATTCAATGGAATCTCCCCTTGTTTGACTAACAAGGTTTTGACTCCAAAAGAATGTATTTCTTTGTGAGCTCACTCAATAGAACATGATGGATAAAGTCAAGTTGTCCCCAATGCCAAATAGTTTCCTAAAGAGTTCACTCCCTAATTTGTCACAAACTATATTTGTGAGTGCAGTTTGCCAAGAAAATCCCATTAGGAATATTCAAGGAGTATCCCAGATTTACTTTACCCCCTTTGATACAATGAGAAATAAATTACGTTCGCTTATATCACACTTTAGGGTCTATTACAAATATATTGTGTAACATTATTAATATATTGTAATATTATTAATAATGAGTTTATATAAACTCATATTAATAATATAGTTAGTATTTGGGTGAGTTGTGAGAACAACTCACGTAGCTATTTTGGTGTGTGAGAGAATAAAGGGTTGTTAGAGTGATTCTAGAGATAAGAGAGAGATATGAGGAAGACTAAGTGATAAGACTTGACTCCTAGATTATAGGATCAAGAATTTGTATAAGAAGTTATCTCTAGATGAATACAACATCTCGGATGAATTTTATATTATGTGTTTTTATGATATTATTATGTTAGATTATTTGTAATAATCTGGACCAAATTTATTATTTGGTATCAGAGCGATGGATTCCTAACTATTTAGTGGGGCAGCGTTAAGATTGATCTAGTTGCCCATATATGCAATTCCTGATATAAGAGAGTGTAGTTTAGTTTTTGTGGTGAACAAAAATTCTTGTTTTGTGTTCATTTTAGAGTTGTTATGATTCTAAGCTAATGAGAGTATGAATAAGTGCAGAGAGGTGTCCAAGATTTGGGAAATCTATGGCGAATGAAGTTTTGTATTTTTCAATTCCCTTATAGCTGAAGTTTCGTGGTTCGGCTGTATTGGTGAAGTGGGCAATGTTTTTGACCCAGGTCGTATATTTGAATTGGAATTCAAATGAGGGCTTGAAATTACATCATTTCCAAAGTGTTTTTAACTCGCCATTAGAGTGTACATAGAGCATGCCTCGCTGGATCTGACCCAAATCCGATCTCCTAATACTCGACAGTGTATTAGACTGCAAGCCTTCATCATTTGACTCAGTCTCCCTTGTGAACTAGGTATTATTCAATGTGTGTTCCAACGCTTTATCTTGTGGATTCTCGTCTTTGATGGTGAATGATTCTACCAAATCAGTTACATTGAACCTTCCCTAAGCTCGCTACTAGTTTTGCATCAAGCCATTTTGAAATTTAAGTTGGAAACGTCCTCAAAGTCTGCAGAAGCCAAGTTGGATCAGAAAATGTGTTCTTACATTCTAAATGTTACTTGTAGATTGAATAGAAGTGCAGGTCATGGCAGATACAAGATTTGACAAATGTCTACCGCTTTCCTCATGTACCAGTTTGCTTTGGATCGAACATTGTCCTATATGTAATTGGAGAGCCTTCCTGTTAGGTCGTCACATCATATTTTCGTTTAAGTTGGATGCATTTTCACAGAGTATTGGATTGTCCACCAAGTTACACGTGAAGACAGAGTCAACCTAGCGATAGCTGGTCAAAGTCTTTTGAATTGGATTTTTAAAAAGTAATCCACGTGCATATAACACATGCCTTAAAAGCTATCTCTATTTTCAACGTGAGGATATTTGGATGGTGGAAAGCACTCAAATCACCTTAAATAGACCCACGGTTTAATGAAACTGGTGTAGTTTATTTTACCATATAATTTATTTTTAGGTTTATAGGTTTTTATTTTGTTCATTTAGTGTTTTTGTGAAAAGTAGTCTTTAATTGAGTCATGTATTTATTAAAAAGTAATTTTTAATTACTTTTTACTTGTCAATTTTAAATTATTTAGTATAGTTTTAAATATGTTTGCATCCATCGTAAAGATTGTATGTCTTCCTGACAAGTCATAGTCATTTGTTTGTAAAAGAGTTAAATAGGTGATCTTAGGATTATTCGTATTGTCATTTTGAGTCCAAAGTGTCGATATTAAAAATTCCTTATGGATGCATTTTTGGTGTAATCTGATGTTTGATTTGTAAATGAGCTTCAAAATTATATCTTGTTGAGCTAGTAGCATGTTAGATGGAGGTTGGAGGAAACGGAGGAAGGAGGTCAACAACCTCTCGTCATCCGCAAGGCGATGGGGCCATAAAATGTTGTTGTGGCATTTTATTTCAGTTGTGTGTTTCCTTTCTACAAATAATAACAATGGATCATACCTATTCAACTATTGTAATAAGTGAGCTCCTGCGTGAGTGATATTTCTTACATTTTCCCTTGATGTCAGAACATTGCAAAAGATTAGAAGCACCAATGTAAGTCAATTCGTGGATCTTGAAAAGGTTTGTGGGAGATCCAGAAAACCACATGAGGTGGATAGTTGATGGTTCTTGTCACGTCAAGGTTTGTGGTAAACCTGTTTAAAACCATGGAAGGAGAGAGCCTTTCTTTTGATCAAGGTCATGAGCCAAGTTGGGCATGCCACATGGGTGAGCATACTGCAGATAAGCGTGTGAATGTTTTTTTACCATGTCAACATTAGGGGAGTGTATATTGGGAATTAATAATGTTAACAATAGGGGAGTGAATGTTACAAATATATTGTGTAACATTATTAATATATTGTAATATTATTAATAATGAGTTTATATAAACTCATATTAATAATATAGTTAGTATTTGGGTGAGTTGTGAGAACAACTCACGTAGCTATTTTGGTGTGTGAGAGAATAAAGGCTTGTTAGAGTGATTCTAGAGATAAGAGAGAGATATGAGGAAGACTAAGTGATAAGACTTGACTCCTAGATTATAGGATCAAGCATTTGTATAAGAAGCTATCTCTAGATGAATACAACATCTCGATGAATTTTATATTCTATGTTTTTATGATATTATCATGTTAGATTATTTATAATAATCTGGACCAAATTTATTAGGGTCATGTTGGTCGTCAAAAAGGACTTCAAGAAGAGCAACAGTCAGGGGACAAGAAGTCCCTCCTCTTTAATGGGAGAGGTTCCCTTATTCAGAAATGAACCTATTTACACATATACAAGGCATGATTTTCTTGTGGAACTTGGATATTATGAAAGTGTTTTCTATAAGAATCATCAATCACAAAAGGACTGAGGAATGAAAAGGTGAGAACGAGTAGAAAGGCACCATTCGAATTATAGATGATAGAGTAATTCCTTATGCATGCGAGGTACAATGACGAATTGGAATAAGATCATTTGTATCACATTAATAAGATGAAATTTGAAAGACACAAAGTTCTTTAATAACATCTGCAAGAATACAAAGCTTCTCGGCATAATCTAATACGTATAAATGATCTAACAAGATTAAATGAATAGCTTAGGAATAAAGGAAACCAGGATAGACAAAGAATGAAAAATCCTTCGTATTGATTTCTTTAAGATTTATTTACACTTTCAGAAATAAGCCAAGTTCTTCCTTTTTTTTAAAATGGTGAGGAGATGCCATTATATAGTTTATAAATCGATTACTCTTGTAACTACTTCTTTTAACTAATGATTAGTTAAAGGGTTGCAAATCGCAATACCACAACTAATTACAACAAATCCGAGAGAAAGAAGGAGAAGAATCGAGAAGAAGACAAGCGTTCAAGATTGGGAGGGACCCACCGATTTAAGGATCCATTGTCTAAATCTCTTTAACGCCTCGGTATGTCTCTCCACGTGGGGCTGATGTGTTGGCGGTGGCATCTAACTTGCAATGAGTTCTCCATGCATGTTCGTTAGTGCACCCGAGTCGGAGGCTGAAATGAGCTCCATGGCGAGTACGGTTTCGCACATTGTATTGAAATTGGGAAACCATCGGTGAATGCTAAGCCACCGTCATGAATCATCATGCCATAGCTATCCGAAGGGTTTGCATCGGAGCAACGGCAGACTCGAGTGGTGAAACTTGTTCCTGCCCCTGGAATTTGATCTTCATGTTGATAGTAACTCGGAGAGCAAAGCTGCAAGCTAGACTTGGGATGGAATCGCAAGGGAAATGGATACGCACGTAGAAATTTTGGTTGCAAGGGTTCGAGAAATAGATAGCATGAAAGCAGTGTGCAAAAACGCATAGGGGGTAGTTCATTATATAGTCATTTAGGAGAGAGAAAGGCAATAAATGTGCATTTGAAAAGCAAGATATTCGGGTAGAGCGAGAAAAATTAGCACGAATGGCACTTGGTTCATTTGGGACACGAGGGACGCGAAAGCGTGAAGTACATGGTTCGGTGATTCGGGCGATGCGGGGAAAAGACGCACAAATGCTTTTGGGACATGCGGGACGAAAGTACGCGGAATACGCGATTCGGCCGATTTAGGAACAATGGGTCCGGGTGAACTTGGGACATGCGGGGGCGAAAGTACGTGGAATACCGAATCGGGCGAAAAGGGAACAACAGTGTCCGGGCAAACTTGGGACATGTGGGACAAAAGTTCGACAGCGAGGCGAAAAGAACGGACTTCGGGTAAAAGCGGCCGATTGGGAACAGAGAGCCCAAGTGAACACTGGGACACGCGAGACAAAAATGTCTCATGACAAACCCAAAAATGCACAAAATGACCCAAAAAAGTATATTTTCTCAATTTCTTGACTTCTCACATTATCAAGACAACAGAAAAGACACTTAACCTCAAAATTTTAATTTTCAACTTCTTAAAAGCAGGGGAATTTTGAGTGGACAACAGCTGGCTCCTTCTGGGGATGACTTGGCATAAATTCAAAGAATGAGACAAGGCAAGAATTTAGACAAACTCGGGGAAGTAGACCAGTACCTTATCCATTGGGCCACGGAGTCAAAAAGCAAACCAATACAGAAGACAACACCGCAAACAACACACAAAAACAAGGGAAGGAAAGGAGGACACACACTATACAGAATATACACAGGACTCCCTAATCACCTATGACTTAAACACAGATTTAGTCTGCCCACTATAAGAAAGTGGGAGAGAAGAACCATCCATATAATCAAGGTAAAAATAATTCTTACCAGCGAAGTGTCTGATCTTGAAAGGTCCGAGCCAAAGGGAATCAAACTTGCCATGGCTACCACGAGGTTCATGCCTTTTATCCCACAACAAAATAGTGTCTCCAATTTTGAAATCCCTAAACTTGGATTTCTTATCAAATAAGACTTTTACTTTCTGTTGGTGAGCAGATATCCTATCAACAACTTCCAATCTATCCTCATTCAATTTGTGAAGATACATGATTCTCTTATCCAAAGAATCATTGAAACTGGTATCTTCAATGGCCTTCATTAGATGCAAGGTGGTAGCTCCATCAAGTTTATCGCAATTGAGTTTGTACTCCATATACTACCTGAAAAGGAGACATCCCAATGGCTCTCTTAGGTGTGATCCTATCTGCCCAAAGAGCATCATAGAGTTTCTTGTGCTAGTTCCGTTGGGATTCATTGACTAATTTCCTTATTATGGCCACCATATTTTTATTTGTTGATTTTGCTTGTCCATTTCCCTGAGGATAGTAATCTGAGGAGTGAGCTAGGGAGATGCCATATCCATAGCAAAAATCCATCATCTCAATTGAAGAAAAGTTTGAAGCATTATCTGTCACGATCTTGTTTGGCACACCATACCTTATCAAGATGTTTTCTTTGATAAAACTGCATACTACTTCTGAAGTAGTACTCTTTACTGGAATGGCTTCTACCCATTTGGTGAAATAATATGTGGCAGTTAATACGTGGGTATGACCAGCACTAGAAGAGGGATTAAGTGTTCCAATGAAATCTAAACCCCATTGCTGAAAAGGTTCTTCGATCACAACTGGTTTAAGGGGCAAGGAGGCCAATTTGGGTCTACCCACGAAAGTCTGACAAGCCTCACATTTATCAACCCATTTTGATGCATCCTTGAACAAGGTAGGCCAATAATATCCTCCACGAAGTATTTTATGAGCAGTGATAGTTGATGAGTAATGCCCTCCACATGCCTGATCATGAAAAGCTGAGAGTAGCTTCTTCTGCTGCTCCTTGTCCACACATTTCAAAAACCTTCCATCTAACCCACGTTTAAACAAGGCATTTTCCCACAACACATATTGGGTTGACCTTAGTTTAATGGCTCTCTTCTCTTTGGTAGTCAAATGAGAGGAGCATTCTCCATAGGTGAGAAAGTGAGCAATATCAGCATACCATTCATCAACCGAGCTAAGAAACGAGATGGTAGGAAGACCAACTTTTATCCTCCAATAACTCATGTTTAGCTCCTTCAGATGATGAGTTCACACAGGCCTTTTCCACAGATGAGCTTGGTTGGTTTGATGTCAATATCATATTCTTGAACCTTGGCCACCTAGTTCCCTCTCTTGGATCCAAATTCTTGTTGTGTGAGAATTGACTTGATAGTTGTATCCGGTACCAACACCGTGGAGTGAGAGTTAAGAATGTAAAAATGAAACTGCTTGACAACTTTAACCACTGCAAAAGCATGTTTTTCCATTATGGTGTATTTTAACTCATGATTTTTTAGAATATAGCTCATAAATGCAATTGGGAGTTCATGCTCATTAGAATCTTCTGAGTCAAAATAAACAATGAAACAAGGTGTTATCGTGGCGCGTAGCAATAGATAATGAAATCTTTGCTGAAATCTGGACATGCTAAAACAGGAGTTTTAGCAATGGCCCTTTTAATACCTCTAAAGGATTCTTTCCCTTCAGAGACCAACCAAACATTTGTTTTCCTTTCATCATTTGGGAGATATTCAAAGTTAGCTCTACAAAGTCGGGGATGAACCTTCTCGTAAAGTTGATCTTACCAAAGAAAGAGTGCACTCCCTTTTTGCTGGTTGGAAGAGGAATTTGCTGAATAGCTTGAACTCGCTCAGGATCAATTTTTATACCATCTTTAGAGACAACGTGCCCCAATAATTTCCCTCTGTGACACAAAAAACAGATTTCTTAGGATTCAAAGAGATCTTATGTTCTCTACATCTTAGCGAATCTGTCTCTAGATCTTTGGAAATGATCCGCCCTTGTTTTAGAAAATACAGTCAAGTCATCAAGGTATACAACGATACACTTTCCTTTCAAACTTCCAAAGGAAAAATCCATAGCCCTCTTAAAAGTGGCACCGGCATTGATGAGCCCAAAAGGCATCCTTTTGTAAGCAAAGGTACCCCAAGGGGTAGTGAAAGCCGTTTTGTGTTGGTCTGTGGTATTAACTTCTACCTGGTTATATCCTAAGAATCCATCAAGCATAGACAACATTTCGGATCCCGTTACTACTTGCAAGACCTGATCCATCATAGGTAAGGGATAATTATCTTTCAAGGAAGCTTGATTTAGATTCCTGAAGTCAACACATATACGAATCTCACCATTTTTCTTTCTAACGGGCACAATATTGGCAATCCATGTTGAATGATGGATAGGAAAAATGATTTTGGCTTTCAATAACTTCTGTATTTCTTGAAAAATGGTGTCAGCTATTTTAGGATTATATTGCCTCTGCTTCTGTTTAAAAGGCTTAATCCCAGGTTTGAGAGGGATAAAATGCTGCATCTCCTTTGGTTGGAAAGCTTTTAAATCTTCATAGGAATAAGCAAGAACATCCTTATACTTTTTCAAAAGACTCATTACCTTCTTCTTTTCTTCTGGGGTGCAACATTTTCCAATGTTCATGAGTTTAGGATCAGTAGAACTCCCAATATTAATTTTTTCATATTCGGCTGATTGTTGGGGTCCAGTAGAAGCTTTAAACTTTACATACCTATCGTGTTTGTCAAACAGTTTTTCTAAACTCACCAATCCTTTTGGAATCTTGTTTCCTTTGAGTTTGATACATCCATCCTGATCCGCTTCTTCTTCTTGGGTGGCTTCTTCATTAAAGGGCACACTTTCACGAGGCAAATTATCACTTCCTTCAAAGTACAACTGTTCAAAATTATCCTTGAGTTCTAAGAAAGAAAGCAAGTGTTGATCGTTATTGAAAACTTGCCAGTTACTTGTATTATCAGGTACACTGGGTCTATGAATCATTTCAATGGTGAACTTATCTTGAGAAAAGTTAGGATGAGGAATAAGCAATGACCCTGAGACTGCTAGAGAATCAGCCCTGGTATTCTTCTCCCTAGGCACTGCTTCGATGGAGAAGGCATCAAGAAATTCAATGGAGTCCCAAACTTGATTCCTGTAATGTTTCAACCTTCCATTCTTTACCTGGAAGAGGTTTCTAACTTGTTTGAAAATCAATTCCATATCCCCATGAGATAGAAGATTCTTCACACCCTGTTCTTTTGCCACAGGAGTCCAAGAATGAGAGCTTTATACTCTCAGACATTATTGGTATTTTCAAATTGCAACTTGAATGAGAAAGGATGAATGCTTCCTTCAGGTGACACCAATATGACACCAGCTCTAGAACCAGCTGAAGAACAACTTCCATCAAACTCTAATATCCAAACATCATTAGGATCTTTAGGTGAGACTTTGGGGAGTTGGATTTCTTCTGGAGACATAATCATGTAGTTGCCATGCCCCATATCCTCATAGAGTATTTGTGCTTTGGGATCATCAGTTTTTTGTACAATATACTCAGACTACTTCTCAGGCAGCAGCTTCTTCATTTTCCCATTAACAGGTATGAGGGCATGTGACCAATCCATTTGAATTTCTCCACCCACATCCTTACAGAAATTTCTGCTTAGCAGCATCCCATATGAAGGAGGAATATCTACTACTAAGATAGTAGCCAAAACTTTCTTCTCAGGAAAAGTAGCAAAAGCCACTTGTGCGTCCTTAATTCTTCCGACCAAGGGCACTTCCTTACTCTCCATGGAATAACAAGATCCATAAGTGCGTGTGAGAGTCAAGCCTAAGGCATGAGCTACTTTGGCAGGCATTACATTGTCTGATGCTCCTGAGTCTATGACGCAATTACTGAGCCTATGGCCAGCTATAAGGAGTGTTACATAAAATGGTTTGATTTTGTCATTGGGTGAGGTGACAGTGGCTACCAGATTAGGCTGTGGTGTAGAAGGAGTGGGTAAAAGGCCTTTAGAGGTAGTTTTAGAATGGGAATTGACAAAGTGAATCATTTTAGCAAAATCCTTGGGATGAGTTTGATAATATTCAGCCTCTGAGATTTGAACCTTAGTCTTTTTTAAGTGATCAATAATATCGAAAGACCCAGAAGTGGACGGGTTATCATCACTTGAGATCCTAGTTTTATCAATTTTAGGGGAAAAAGAAGTAACTTTAGTAGCAGGATTGACAGGACTCACCTTTGGTGTAGATGAAATGGGGATCGGAGATCCTCTTTTTACAATTACAGGGATAGTTGTCGGCTGCTCCTTAGATTTCTTGGTGGGCTGCATCACTTTCTCCCTCTGATTTGTCTGCTCTCAAGTCATGACAGTATATGATTCGCTATTCATGTCTGCTACTACTTCGTCATAATCATCCCCTTCATCAATGCCTTCAGTGGTGAAGAAATTAACTCGAGATCCCTCAAGTTCATCTACTTCATCATCAACCTCTTCAACAAATTCCTCACAATCTTCATTAACCTCCTCATCCTCTGGTTCCTCAACTTCACAATTGTATTGTGCGGGAACTTTAATAGGAGGTCCTTCAAGCGCTAGCCTTGTTTGAGAAGCAGGCAAATGATTTCTAGGCTAGAAATTCCTCCTTGGAACGTCTACATAGGGAGTATGTTGAGCCAATTGTTTCTTAATGGCGATGAGATCATTTGCAAGTTTTTGTACCAATGGATCAGTATTAGGTCCAGGAGTAGAAGAGGAGGAAGAAGCAGACTTAAATTTAGAAGGGTCTCTCCTCAACTTCCCTGACATGATTAAATCATCTTCAACACTAACAACAAGAGTTTGATCCTCGGCCAATGTTGTGAGATTAGCCCTTCTCAGTGCATAACTAACTTCGAGCGCAATGGGCGTTTAGGAAGAAGCATTTTTGAATTTGATCTATAGGTTGAGTATTTGGTGGAATTTTGTTAATCAACCTGTTGAATCAAGCCACAAATTCTCTCATGGGCTCTTGTGATTCCTTCTTTATTTGAGAAATTTGGGCTAGCAAAGCATGCATGTCTTCCACCGGTTTGAAACGGTTTTCAAACCTAGTTCTCATTGTGTTCCAGCTAGTGATAGCTCCGGCCGGAAGGTGATAGAACCAATCAGCAACATTATCTTGTAAAGTCTCAACAAAAATTCTTACGGAGACGTCTTCATGTTCAACTCCCAGAACTCCGCATGCAACTATGAAGGCTGCGATGTGTTCATCAGGATGTACTTTACCATCACCTTTGAATTTAGGAAAGTTCTTCCGGTTACCTCTGGGTAACTCATGCAAAGGCTGAGGAAGGGCAAGAGGCCCAACACGATGGCCCCAAGGCAATGGTACCGCCATTCTTGGAAAAATGGCTTGAAGAGGAACTGAAACACCAGCAAGAATCAAAGCTCGAAGATTAGGACTGATTTTCTCTGAAGGAATACCACCCGTAGGGATTCTATCTTGGACAGGTGGAGTGCTTGTTGAACGAGCCTTTCTATTTCTTCTTGTTGAAGGGAGAGGAAAACCTGTTGTTCCAAAAGTGAAACTAAGAATCTTCAATACCAAGGGCCCTTCTCCCTCGAGTAAAACATGGAGTCGCCAGATCAAAAGATGACCAATTTATAGAACTGTAATATGATTCCCAAGTAGAGTCGCCAAAAATGTTGGTCATCAAAAGGACTTCAAGAAGAGCAACAGTCAGGGGACAAGAAGTCCCTCCTCTTTAATGGGAGAGGTTCCCTTATTCAGAAATGAACCTATTTACACATATACAAGGCATGATTTTCTTGTGGAACTTGGATATTATGAAAGTGTTTTCTATAAGGATCATCAATCACAAAAGGACTGAGGAATGAAAAGGCGAGAATGAGCGAAAGGCACCATTCGAATTATAGATGACAGAGTAATTCCTTATGCATGCGAGGGTACAAAGAATTGGAATAAGATCATTTGTATCACATTAATAAGATGAAATTTGAAAGACACAAAGTTCTGTAAATAACATCTGCAAGAATACAAAGCTTCTCAGCATAATACAGACAAATGATCTAACAAGATTAAATGAATAGCTTAGGAATAAAGGAAACCGAGATACAAAGAATGAAAAATCCTTCATATTGATTTCTTTAAGATTTATTTACACTTTCGAAATAAGCCAAGTTCTTCCTTTTTAAAATGGCGAGAGATGCCATTACATAGTTTATAAATCAGTTACTCTTGGTAACTACTTCTTTTAACTAATGATTAGTTAAAGGGCTGCAAATCGCAATACCCCAACTAATTACAACAAATCCGAGAGAAAGAAGGAGAAGAATCAGGAGAAGAAGACAAGCGTTCAAGATTGGGAGGGACCCACTGATTTAAGGATCCGTTGTCTGAATCTCTTCAACGCCTCGGCTATGTCTCTGCCATGTGGGACTGATGTGTTGGCGGTGGCATCTAACTTGGCAATGAGTTCTCCATGCACGTTCGTTAGTTCGCTTGAGTCGGGACTGAAATGAGCTCCGCAAGTGAGTACAGTGTCTGCACATTGTATTGAAATTGGGAAACCACCAGCGAATGCCAAGCCACTGTCATGAATCATCTGTGCCATAGCTGAAGGGTTTGCATCTGTCATCCTTGCCCAAAAATCCCCAAAATCAAGGTGGTGAACTTCACTGTCCTCGATATCGGGAATGGCAGACTCGAGTGGTGAAACTTGTTCCTACCCCTAGAATTTGATCTTCATGTTGATAGTAACTCGAAGAGCAAAGCTGCAAGCTAGACTTGGGATGGAATCACAAGGGAAATGGATACGCGCAGAAATTTTGGTTGCAAGGTTCGAGCAATAGATAGCATGAAAGCAGTGTGTAAAAATGCATAGGGGGTAGTTCATTATATAGCCGTTTAGGAGAGAGAAAGGCAATAAATGTGCATTTGAAAAGCAAGATATTCGGGTAGAGCGGGAAAAATTAGCACGAATGGCACTTGGTTCATTTGGGACACGAGGGCCTTGCGAAGCGCAAAGTCACGCTGTTCGGTGATTCGGGTGATGCGGGAAAAGACGCCAAATGCTTTTGGGACATGTGGGACGAAAGTACGTGGAATACGCGATTCGGGCCGATTCGGATGAAAAGGGAACAACGGGTCCGGGTGAACTTGGGACATGCGGGACGAAAGTACGTGGAATACCGAATCGGCTGAATCGGGTGAAAAGGGAACAATGGGTCCGGGCAAACTTGGGACATGTGGGACAAAAAGTTCTAACAGGCCCGAAAAGAACGGACTTCGGGTAAACCGGCCGATTGGGAACAGAGAGCCCAAGTGAACCTGGGACACGCGGGACAAAAATGTCTGACAGGCTCGAAAAACACACAAAATGACCCAAAAAACGTAGATTTTCCCAATTTCTTGACTTCTCACATTATCAGGACAACAGAAAAGACGCTTAACCTCAAAATTTTAATTTTCAACTTCTTAAAAGCGAGGGAATTTTGAGTGGACAATAGGTCACGTGAAGAAAATTTTGTCGCTAATCTCACAAATGTGTACTAGTCAAGTGGGTAGCGGGGCATTTCCCTTTTCTTCCACCAATTCTCTCAAGGTGTGGACTACTTTGGGGTTCTTGTGGTAATCCTCACAATGATTTTTATGGCTTATGCCAAGATACCCATAGTTAAAAGTGGACAAGTCGTAGCTCTTATATGAACCTACAAATATAGTGTGTTGAATAAAGAGGTGTATTTTTATCTTTGATCTTAATGAGGTTTAGTACACCATTGGAAACCTGCAACACACGTGTATTAGTATTTTTTACATCATTTTTCTTTGGCAAGTGAGTATATGGTCCTACACTCAAACGTTAGTAATTTTCCAAGAAAATCACAATATTTGAAAGAGGATTAAGTGTTGCTTTTGATTCTCAATATCATCCAAGGATGCAAGAGAAGAGCATACACAACAAGTAATCCAACTATAAAGAAAAGGAAAAATTAAAATCAATGAACCATACAAATGCTTGATAAATTGTTCATTCCCTTAAGCAAAAATGAAAGATTAAGTTTCCAATTAACCAAATGTTAGAAAAATGAAAAGTAAAGTTGTTTTGATTCTCAAGATCACCCTAAGGTGCAAGAGAAGAGCATACACAAAATTTATTCTAACTTAAACAAAGCATGAGAACATGATATTCATTAAAGCTTATCAACATGTTAGAAATATGATTATAAATGTTAAAATCTACAAAAAGAGTTAGGAAAACCTATAAAACAACAAAACACCAAAAATTAGAATATGGAAACCTTAAAATTCGAGCCAAAATTTGAAATATAGCACGCTAGTGCAAGCCTAGCAACAATAGCGGAAGCCTATGAATGGTATTGCAACCCTATGCACATCGGTGCAAGCATATTGACAAAAACGTAAGGGTACTAGAAAAAACACAGGTCTAAGATAGAAAACACATATGGTGTTGCACTAGCACGAGGAGAGAGGTAGTAGCGCAAGCCTAACACAGAGAGGAAATTTTCAAGCAAACTACAATCCAACAAGAATACGCAAATAGAGAGACACTAGCACAATCCTAACAATGGTAGCGTAATCCTAATGGTAACACAATCCTATGAGTCTTTGACGCAAGCCCAACAACGGTAACGCAAGGGTACTTCACGCTAGTGTAAGGCACTTTTGTATCATCAAAACATGGGATTTGACAAGAAAAAATGTCAAAAATCTAAAAAAATCCAATTTGATCCAAATTTGGTAGCACCTCACCTCCTTCATTCTGAAAAGAGCACTAAAACAAAGCAACCTTAACCAAACTAGTTAAGAAACTCCATATTTATCTATAATTGCTAAAAGAGGGTTAGTAAACCAAAAATTGAAATTAATCTACAAAAGCTTGAAACTAATGCAAAAGGACTATGGAGTAAGTCCCACTGAGTGTGCCAATTGTGAACATACTAAATTAACTAAGCTATATCAAAAGAAACTAATAGCCTCTAAATAAAGTTAATTTAATAAGTACATCATGATTAAAGCTTAATGGAAACTAGCTAATAAATGCAAGAACATGAAGGAAATCATCTAATTGCTAACCATTCCTACTAAAATGTATGATTACTCTACAACATGAGCCTCTTTAGATCATGAGTAATCAAATTTGTGTGTTTGATTACCAAAGAGAGGGAAGGATCTCACCAAGAAATGGCTACAAGGCCAAGCTTGGATCTTCCTTTCTACTCAACAATGGTAGAATGGATGCACAAGATGAATTAGCTATTCCAAATAATGGAGAAGGTTATTGATCATGTCTTATATGAGAATACTAGCAAAAGTATGGTGTAGGTGTGAAAGAATGTAGGAGGGTCCTTTATATAGCTTTCCAATTTGGGAGAAGCTTGAAAACTAGTGCATGTGGGATAAAAGATAAAGTAGATTATGACGTGTGTTAAGCTTGATTAGAGGAATAATGAAGTGATTAGCAACTCATGGGAGTTGGAGATGGTTTAATTAATCAACTAGGATTAATTAATAGGCTAGAATAAGATTTTTAGGCTATTTGGAAGTGATTCAGGAGGAATTTGATATGATTTGAAGCATTTGAAAGAGAGGTTTAGCCAATAAAAGGTTTATTAATTAAATACATTGTTAAAAAGGCTTAATTAACTCATAATAGTTAATTTATCAATTGGAAGAGGGAATACTTGTCAAAGATCACACAAGGAGTCCACGCAGTGGGATAGAAGGCCCATTGAACAAGGGCATGGAAGGACAAGAAGGACCCACACTTCTCTGATGGAAGGCAAGTTCAGATTTCAGGACTTAGCTGATTTTGAGCATGAAGACCTATTTTTAGAAGATGGCATGCGAAACACATCAACGATGCAGAGATGTGCGCGCATGCATTTTCTATCTTTGGAGAAGCGGTTCAAAGTGCTTATGCATGGAGACAAGCTGAGAATAGAATTGACACTTCAGTTAACTACAAGAGGACTATAGATAGCACTTGCATGTGTGGCTATGATTGTAAATGGCGTGTGGCTATTAATAGCATGCGGCCTATTTCTGGAATAGATAAGTGGTGAAGGGAAAGTCCCCACCCTATATATATATGTGATGTTAGGTACATAGTAGAGAGAGAGAGAGATGGATGTATGAATGTATGAGATGTATGTATGTGTAATAGAGAATATACGCATATGACTGAATCATTGTATCAGTTCCATACGCGCATTGGTATAGATTGACAATACTGTAAGGAGCTTCTTGTATTTACTAATAGATGGAAGATATTGGCTGAATCTAAGTGTCATTCTATGTGTAATTGAATAGTGCATGTTATTAATTCAATCATGATTACTGTTTAAGCTTGTTCTTTCATAGATCTGAGGGTAGCATGCATTGTAGAATGATGGATTAGTTATGAATCTATATGTTTCTCCTTCATCATGTTAACATCCTATTACAACAACCCTAAAGAGGGACTTGGTACCTTTGCGCGCTTTGGGTGAGCACTCAGTCTAGGCTGAGTGATGTGCCAATGCATGTGACTAGGGTGTTATCTTGTAAATTCTAGGCTACATCATTGGTTCCATTGTCGGACCTCTTTTTCAGTTGTTTTCAGGATGGTTCACGATGAAGACGTACTGGTTAACTCTAGCAAGTATTGAGGAATGGATACATGATCTAGAGGAAGAATATGCATGATGGTTCAGCAATGGATCTTGAGTTTAACACACGCACTTGGGTAGAAAAAAACCTTGTATGACAACTTATATGAGAGATTTTTCACTATCTTTCTAGTAGAACTATACGAGTGGCTTACTACTTATGCATCTCAATGGAATTGAGGTATCACACTTGTCTAGACACAGGAAGAATTTCAGCCCTCTATGATGTTGATCTGATCTGACTCACATGGTGGATACGTGGTTTCATGGTGTTCTAAATAGTTATATTCTGGAATATTCAATTTCACGTACTCTTTCCCAGAGGTAGCTGAATTCCAGTTTTTGTGGTATCCAAGAGGAACATATTTGCAAGGTATTCCACTAGCGATCAAGATCTTAATGGTAACTTTGAACCTAGAGAGTAAACCGATGGCTAACTAAACTTCACCACGCACGAGGGCAGGAACAGTTTGGTTTAAGATGGCAGACCTAGTGGTAGAAAAGGTAGAGAGAGGAAAGGTGGCTTAAGTATAATGAGGCACGCGAGAGGGAGATAGAGAAGCAACATTCCATTGCAGAGAGTATGGCATTGAGGAGAGAGATGGCTCGTGAAGGATTTATAGCTCACGTAGAAGACGTGGAGCCAGAGCATCAGGAACTCCCCCATCTTGGAAAGCATGATAGAGATCCCCCTCACCTCACATGAAGTGCACCAAAGAGAGACTACTACTGACCATGGGGTGCATGCATCTTAATCCACCTGGTGACCTAGCCCTTGCACTTGGTTTTTCAATATCTAGTATGACAAGTAACCAACAAACTAACTTGGGAAGTAGGAGATCAGAGTAAGTCAGGGATCAAGTACATCAATGGTAGGATAGATGACAACTTCAATGTCATTTGGAGGAGCATTCTTAGGTGCATCATCCACACAAAATGTGAGCACACAAAATGTTGGATTCACCTCTGGAAGTGGAACTACCTCACAGACTATAGGGGTACAATATAGTACTACTGATCGAAGCACAGGGGAGTACATCTACAGGCCCTATTCCAACTATAGGTGGTGGATCAAGAGGTATAGGTGGTTCTAGTTCCAGTGGATCTGGTGGTTCTGGAGGCAGAGGGAACACAGAGGTTCCGATCAGGTGGTCAAGGTCCACAACAACCACAAAATATCTATATGGAGATGTCTCTTCATCTCTCAAAGTATAGAGGTATAGAGGATGTTTCCAAACATGTGCATATGTGTGAAATATTGTGGCATGCTAAAGGGATCAACATGCTGAGTGAAAGGCAAGTCAATTCACCACTACATTACAGGGGCACACACACAGTTGGTATAGGAAGTTTGACCCTGATCAAACTTGTGTGGATTATGCAACATTGAGAGATGCTTTCTTAAAAGAGTTCCATATCCCTGAGTTTGAGCAGAAGAGTATAAGTGCGCTCAAGGATATCAAGCAAGGCACTACTGAGAGTGTACATGAGTATGATGCTCATTTTAAGACACTTCTATCTAAGCTATCTTATGATATTCATGCTAGCCAACATGCACAATGGTTCGTTGGAGGATTGATTACACCTTTTAGAAGGGCATTGTCACATAAGACATACACTAATCCATCCACGTGAAGCACTGGAAGTAACTTTACATGCTTGAGGTAGTTGGGAGCATTGACACTAGCATTAGCCCATTCCTAGAGGCACAAATTGCAGCTATGGAAAAGCAAGTTAGAGAAGCTATCAACAAATTCAGCCCATGAAACGTGCTCAGAATTTGGTGTATAGATTGTGAAGTGGAAGGTCACACCAAGGATAGTTTCCCTCACAAATCTATGTACGCTCATTACTATTGGACTGATGAGATCTATCATTTGAATCATGATGCTAGTCACTTGTCCTTTGTTACAACGCATGATAAGGAAGAATGTATCTTGCTTTTGCAAAATTTACAGGTCCACGACCCATGATACTAAGGATTGTCGGTTGATTGGTCAGATCCATGATGCTATAGACCTTGGGGTATGATAGACAAGTATAATAGATAGTTCTAAGGGTAAGAATGAGCACCAGATCGGGATCATAATCAAACATGCTATGACAGAATGAGGGGCATTTTGAAGGAGGTCATGGAAGGGGACATGGATATCATGGTGGATATGGAGGATGAGGCCGTGGTGGAGGAAGAGGAGAGTTTCCTCATGGAACATGTTATACATGTGGATCTCCTGACCACTATAGGTGTGAATGTCCTCAGAATATTGCATGTTCTTTTCTATGGAAAGAACCATAGCTATGAAGAGTGCCCGACTTATATGAGCATCTGAGTAAGCAGCATAAGCAAGAAAACAAAGGCATCGGGATGGTTAGAATCCAGCATGCATGGTAGAAGATCAATGGATGCCCAAGATAACAAAAGGACCTGAGGCATTGATAGTGAAGATTACTACACGCACTGAAGCAACACGCATGTGAGAGAGGCATTACACCAGAAGCCTACGATCACCAAGGAGGAGGTTTTGCATGCGAGGTACCCAGATCCTACTCATCAAAAGAAGTTTACCAGATACCATGGAAGTGCTAAGGAATCTTCAGGGTGAGATACAATACCTAAAGGAGCAAAAGAAAGCATCAGAGATAGTCCAAACTGATATCGATGATCTCATGAGAGGTGTGCAAGATGTTGCCAGAGAACATTATTCCACTATTAGGAAGTTGGTTAAAAGGGAACACTCCACGCAAGTCTCTAGACCGATGATGATATTTCTACATGCAAATCTTCCCCCGATAAAGATTGACTATGACAAAGAAATTACTCTGAATGTTGTTGTGGATGGGTGGTTGTTGAGCAACATATTGATCGATACAGGTGTGGAAGTAAATGTGCTTACATTAGATGCATGGGTACAAATGGGGAGGCCTCCATTGCAGCCATCATCTAATGTGTTATTTATGGAAAACTAGACTAAGGCCACTCCCATAGGAGTTTTGAAAGATGCATCTATAACTATACAAGGGGCCAAGTTCACTGGGGATTTTGAGGTATTAGCACTTGCAGAAGCAGATAATTTTCCAGCCCTACTTGGATGCCCTTGGTGTTATGCGAATAATGCTGACTTGAGATTCAATAAGGGGTATATCAGCTTTGAAAACAAGGAGGAAAGGGTTGTGATACCTTTGATAGATGGAAATTCTACACCATATGTTGAGCCTCTAAGTGAGGAGGATTTAAACAGAGTCTATGTACGCATATTCAGACCCCGAGGTCAATGAGCCATCAAAAGAAGGCATCCTACAGTGGGAGGATTCTCATTCTATTAGTGATACTATGAGTATTTCTTGTGACAATTGGGCCCATGGTACATATGAATTAGTAGGGCACGAGGTGAAAAGCATGGTTACACACAAAAATGGACTTCATTCAATTCAACGGATAGGTAGCACAGTACCTTGGTATACAGGGACAAAAGATCTTCCTACCTTTTTAAGGCCATGGAAACACAAGTGGACAAATCAAATTACAAGGAGAGATATGTTAGTATATACACTACGCGGGACAACAATGCACGTTGGTGGGTAGTCCATAGATAATCTTATAAACTGGGAAGAAATTGGAATAGCTTTGTCTACTAGGTTTATAAGGACAATGCACCTACACAAATCTGCACTTATCATGGTGATCAACCTGTTCAGCATCACATTCAGCAGTGTGAGAGACTCTGGACAGAGACAGAAGCATTACCACCTTCACTCTAGGTGCATAGATTGTATTCTACGCTACAAGGATGTGCACGTGCTTGGTATGTATATGCGTAAACTACATCGAGAAACTAGAAACTGCAAGATTTGACTACAGGAATGATCCAGACTTTTGACTACTTCTCAACTAAACCTCCTAGAAGAGGCATTAAAATTTGTCAAGCATTTAACTATGGGAGATAGTGCAAAAGCAGAAGAGCATATTCAGGAATTATTCGAGGTAGAGTTTGGAGCATGTTTTGAAAAGGAAGAAGAAATGGACTCCATACTACTTGAACATGCTTTCCTTGAGAAAGAGAAAGGAAAGATGGTTTACGTCGTGGATGACGAGGAAGTTGAGAACCTAGATATTGAACATTCACATGGGGTGCGAGGTCTTGGACAATGTAGAAAAGGATACGCGTGCCTACCATGAACCCATGAAGACAAAGAAGGTGAATATAGGTTCGAGGTTGAGCCTAAGGAGGCCATAATTGGAGATTACTGGTCAGATTCGGAGGTAGCAAAAGATCATCGAGTTACTCAGGGATTATCAAGACTTATTCCCTCGAGGATATCATGAACTTAAAGGCATGCATGAATCACTTGGGGAAATGAAGATCAAACTTAAGGATGGTGCATGACCAATTAGAAAGAGACCTTACATAATGAATCCTAATTTGCACAAAAAAGGTAAAAGAAGAAATTGATAAAATGTTAAAATCTGGAATTATCAAGCCCTTGATGAGTCAGAATGGGTTAGCCCAATGGTGATCAATATCAAGAAGGATGACAGATTAGGATATGTGTGGACTACAGGAGTTGAATGTTGCATGCATCACAGATCCATTCCCTACGCCATTCACTAAGGAAATACTAGAAGGAGTTGCAGGGCGTGAAATATATTCCTTCACAGATGGATTTTCTAGGTATCATCAGGTTAGGATTTCTCAGAGGATCAAGAAAAGACAACATTTACTACTGAATGGGGCAGTTTTTCCTATACTGTGATGCCCTTTGGATTGAAAAATGTGCCTGTTGTATTCTCATGAATAGTTGTTCAGGCATTTAAAGATTTTATTCACAACTTCTTACAGGTCTACCTAGATGATTGGACAATATATGGGCTTGTGAAAGATCATTGTGACAATCTACGCTTAATGTTTGAATGATGCAGAAAATTGAGTATCTCTTTGAACATCAAGAAGTGCATATTTTCTACACCATTTGGGATACTATTAGGACATATAATCTGCAAGGAAGGTTTGCTAGTTGATCCAACCAAGGTTGTAGTCATTTTAGGCCTGGAAGTGCCTACCAGTCAAAGTGAGGTGCATGGATTTTTAGGTCATACAGATATTATAGAAAATTCATAAAAGGGTATGCCAAAATTGTTGCACCCTTGGAAGAATTACTAAAGGGGAAAGGTACATTTTATTGGGGAGAACCAGGCAGCACGCTGCGTTTGAGATATTAAAAGAGAAACTTACTACCACGCACCCATTCTACGCTTTCCTCATGGGATAAACCATTTCATGTGCATGTGGATGCTTCTGGCATGGCCATTGGCATTGTGTTAGCTCAACCTAGTGAAGGTATTATAGATCATCCAATCTATTTTGCTAGTAGGAAGTTGACTCTGCTAATGAATGGAATTATACAACTACAGAGCGTGAAGCTTTGTCAATGATCTATGCATTGTACAAGTTTTGATAATACTTGTTAGCAACACCATTTGTGTTTTATACAGATCACATGGCATTGAAGTACTTGGTAAACAAGCCCATCTTACAGGGGCACATATGCAGATGGGTGCTCCTATTTCAAGAGTTTGACTTCACAGTTGTGGTGAAGCCAGGGAAAAAAGCAAATTCTGACCAGATCATTTATCTAGAATCAATTCAGGAGAGGATGCACAAACAATTGAAGAGACAATGTCGATGCACAATTATATATAGTTACAACGCGCACCCATGGAATTAGAAGACATTGTTGTCTTTTTACGAATAGTATGGCACCAGAAGGAATGAAAGCATTAGAAAAGAAGCAGCTTGCTATACGCGTGACACCATTTATGTTAATCAGTGGTGACCTCTACAAGCTAGGTAGAGATGAAGTATTACGTCCATTGTGTATTAGAACATGAGCGTAAGGATATTATGGAAGAAGCTCATGGTGGTATTGCAGGAGGCCATTATGTAGGTGATGCGACTACCCAAAAGATCCTACTTGTTGATTATGGTGGGAGACATTGTATAAGGACTGTAAAGAATATTGTAAGGCATGTGATCATTGTCAGACTGCTAGGAAAACCAGGCAAAGAGATGAGATGCCTTTGAGACCAATTACTAGTGCCGAACCATTTGAGAAATGGGCCATTGATTTTGTAGGACCTATTTCACCAACCATGCACATAGGACTGGGTCACGCTATATCATTACTTGCATAGATTATCTCACACGGTGGGTAGAAGCAACACCTACCAAGGACTATACAGAAACTACAATAGCTAGGTTTCTATGGGAGAATGTTCTTACAAGATATGGATGTCCCTTAAGCTTGACAAGTGATAGAGGTACACACTTTTGAATGAGACAATCAGGATCCTATTAGATGAGTTTATGGTTACACACCATAAAACTACACCTTATCATCCTCAGAAAATGGAACTGACTGAGGCCTTCAACAAGATTTTGAGCCAGACTTTGACAAAAATTTGTGATGTTGGAAGAAAGGATTGGGATGACAAAGTATCAATTCTATGTGCTTTGGGCATATAGAACAACTTACAAGAGATTGAACAAAGCCACACCATTTCAGTTGGTGTTTGCATGGAAGTTGTTCTCCTATAGAATTTATGTTACCTTCTTTGCATTGCACGCACTGGAGGTCTAGCTGATGAACAAGATTTAGAAGAGCGTATCGAAAAGATGATTCAACTAGATGAGCACCGAGCCATAGACATGATGGAGTCAAAAGTAGGAAAAGGCCAGGCAGAAGGCATGGCATGATAGAAACATAAGGGATAAGAAGTTTGAGATTGGACAAATGGTACTTCTTTATGACTCAAAGTTCTTGCACCATCCAGAAAGCTCAAAGTACATTGGTTAGGGTCATATGTTATCACTTCTATACTTGAATCAGTGCTTTCCAACTAGAAGCACTTGATGGAACACGGCTACCCAAGGTTACTTTAATGGGAGTAGGCTGAAGCCCTACTATAAATAAGTCTTCTTGGTGTTTGTAATAAGGTAGTATTTCATTTAGCTTAGGTTTTCAATTATGTATTTCCTTAATGTATTTCCTTCATTTTCGCTATGCTTTGTCAATTTAGTTGTTGTTTTTGTGTAATAAGCACACTTGCATGTGCATGAAGCTAATTACTATATGAAGAATGTTTATGCGTAGAGGACTCACATATACTTTTCATGTGGGGTGGTTGTAGTTATCCAAGAAAAAGACTGTGGGAATTGAAAGGTGAAAGGAATAAGTCTACATGGGTGTGCTTTAAGTCAAAAGAAGATTGCTTCTCAAAAGTGACCAAGGATGGAGATGAATGAAAGAACAATATAACGTGAGGTAAGTGGAGGCCATGTTAGCTACCAGAGAAGGTACAATGATGAGGTACTCGGGCATAGGAGCACATGCAAAGAGAAGTCTAATGTGACCAGAGGGTAGGAAGGCACGCTAGAAGGTTATAGTTGGGTGCATGAAGATGTACCACATGAATGAATGGATTTGGTCAATGAATGAGGGGATATTTGGTAGGTGAAGGAGCAATAAATGCATCAAAATTTGAAAAAATTATATAAGGATGGGATGTGGATTCATTTTTACCATTGACTAAGAGTATTTGAAGAAAGAGCCAAGTGCGAAGAGCCGAGTGATCGAGTTAAGGTGCGAAGGGTGTGAAACCAAGCGTGACAACCAGATCTGTGTGACAAGAAGCTTTGCATCCCCAGTGGTGAAGGGTTTGAGCAAAGCAGGGAGAAAAAGGGTTAGGTTACGAAGTTTCCACCTAGGGCATGATTGAATCGAGCTAGGGTTTGATTCACAGAGTTGTAGAGTTGAAGAGGAGACATTTGCAAGGTAAAAATGGCACCAAAGAAGGCATCTACAAGAAGCAAAATAAAAAAGGAAAGAAGAAGGTGGTCATCGAGGAGGAAGAGATGGCACCCGAAAGCCATTTTTCAGAGATGCAATATCCAGAAGGAGTCATCATCGGCCAAGAATGGGATTCACCCATCAAAAAGAGAAAAGTGAGTGAATATAATCACAGACTTCAGAGAACAAGAAGGAGCTTCGATTCCTTGCTCACTGCTAGAAACAAACAAATGCACGGCGGAGGACATGCCAGTATATGATGATGCGGGTGAAAATATTTTGAAGAGAATTGGGGTCTACCAGTTGTATGAGCTTCCATATTTTGGGAAGTATGAGCCCTTGTATCAGTGGCTCATGAGCAGGGTGCACAAGACTTCTTCTACTTTGCAGATGCAGTAGTAGATATCATCTGCACTTGTTTCATCGCTTATACAGGTGTCTAAGGCCACAGAGAAGATATAAAAGGTGACCTTGCAGATAAAGTCATGATTGTAAAGACCAAACAGAGTTGGGATACCTAAAGGGTCCGTGCGGAATGGACATAGATAAATTGAAGAACTGTCCAATTGTACAAGCTGCAACACACCTTGTTACCAAGTTAAATGATCAAGAGCGGTGGTCGCAGTAAATACTATGTGGTTACATGTGGCGCGTAAGATGTCAAAGGGACAATCTACAACATTGTAGGCTATATTGAGAGAGCAAATAGTCGAAGAAGCGCACACAGAGGGAAGATCAGCTTTGGGGCTGTTCTACTATCACTGGTATTTATGGAGATCGTACCAGATGGACCAAGGAGAAAGTATGGGAATACCCCATGGAGAACAAGTCCCCAGCTGAAAGATTCAGCAAGTACCTATGCAAGGGGGCCATGACAAATGATGTAAAAAAAAGGGCTGGAGAAGTGGTATGACAGGCTCACATGGCATTTGGGGAAGAGTGGTGCATCCCAAAGGACCTACCAGCAGGGGTAGGGAAACAAGTTCAGTTTTTTGTATATCATCATTTCTGCATCACACGCTTTCCAATGAAAGATGGAGTCTAGAGCCCTTGGTGCAAATTGCCTTATGCATTCACTAAGGTATTTTCAAGCATCTGTTCATAGATTTATAGACACGTGCCGACTAGTCTTCAATGCAGATAAGGTAGACCGCGATGATTACCATACATACCGAGGAAGAAGTATGTGTATCCTGGCGTGTGCTTATACAGAGAGGATCATTTCAGAAGTATTGAATATCAAGCCAATAAGTTTAGTTGTAGCAGATGTGGGGGCGACATTGGTGTATCTCCAGTTAAAGCCAAAGATGGAGAATAAAAATATGTGGAAGGTGAGTTCACACTTCCAACACCACCAAAGGGAAAGCATATAATGGAGAACATCCCAACAGCCTAAGCCCATAGAGCCAATTGAAGTGCAAGATGAGGAGGAGGAGCGCGAAGATAGTGGTGGTTTGGAGCATAGGGGTAGGAGACATCCTACAAATAAGGGTGAAGTTGAGCGCATCATTACACCACCTCAGCCACAAGAGGGGGATGATGAGGACTTGAATGCAGTCCAAGGGGAGCACATGTTTAAAAGGGTATTTAGGAGAATAAGGACCCAAGGTGCTACTCCAACCACTATGCATAAATCACCCAAACTCTCCCCACAAAAGGAGGCTACCACAGTAGAGAAGGAGGAAACTGAAGTTGAATGAGGAGGTGGAAGAGTCAGAGGAGAGCACACCTAATTCTCCTACACTTCCAGAGAACACAAAAGAACAGGGTGAGGCATCAAAGGAGAAAGAAGAGGAAGAGAAAAGACCAGAGGAGACAGCTACAGAGAGATGTTCAGACATGGAGACACAAGTCCCAAATTTGGAGGCTAAAGTTCCTAAGCAACAAAGGTCTAGAAGGAAAAGTGGAGAACACATTCCACCAGCCATGGGGTATGCAGAGGACACAGGAAAAAATTTCCGCACCCACTTCCAGAGCACGATAGCGTAGAAGGATTTATTCGGTTGGGAGTTAATGGATGAAGATATGGTGACTGTGCACACTCAAAAGCAACTATCATGGTCGATGCACACCCACATGGATGAACTGACTTTGATGTGTGTGAAGAGTCATGCATTTCGAGGTGACTGAAGAAGGCACCTCAAGCTAGACACATGACAATAAAGCCTACTGTCATGTCAGATGAGTAGGTCAACAATGCATTGGTGAAAGTTTCTTTGCTGAGGTGGCTAGAAGAAACATGGACAAAGCTTCCACGATCAGAGTGTTGCATGAGGAGTTGAAGACAAAGGACACAGAGATAGCACACATAACATAGAGAAGGACTTCACACAAAAGAAGAACGAGGTGTTCATAAGCATCACAGAGGAGATTGGGGACAATGTAATCAAAGCAAGGCCACACTTGGAGGCCAAGGTACCACAGACATTTCCTTCAGTGATACACTATGTGGGAAAGTTTGGTGGACTTGGTACTTGAAGATGAAACTCTACGTATGCAAGTACCAAAACACTCTGAACAAGATGTCAATCGAGAAAAAGCATCTGTGATGAGAAAAATTGCATCTTATGAAGGGTTGTTGCAAGCATTACAGAAGTATTGAAGAAAGTGGACCAGGCTTTAAATATATGCACAACTCTAGAGGTGCTTATCAACATCAAAACCCTCAAAGAGAATAACGAGGTCCAGAAAAGTGATGAAAGATGAGACATTGGGCCACAAGCGCAGAAAGATTGTCAATGGTTAAACAAAAGTGCAAGGCCCTAAAACACAAGAGCCACACAAGACTCGGCTGGAAGAGCTTGGAAAGCTAATTGCATAAGATGGACCTTTTAGAAAGTAGAATGACATCAATGTCCAGTGTTGTGTTGGTTTTGCAAAATGAGAAAGGTGAAATTGTGAGGGATGAGTTGGAATCCATTGCTGTGGATATCCCAAAAAAGCAAAGCAAGCACTCACTGAACTGATAGGTATTAGAGGCCAAAATAAAGGAGGAGTATCCAGAGTTGATACTGCACAAAGTGATACAGAGGAGGTTACCTCATAAACTCATAAAAATTCTTTATTTGTCTACATTCTTTCATTCTTATTCTTTCCATTCTTCTATTCTTTCCTTCAATTTTTGGAGATACCCATTGTCGGGATGACAATGAGATTAGTGTGGGGTAATGTTGATCAAAGAATACTTGTCAAAAACCACACAAGGAGTCCACATGGGATAGAAGGCCCGGAACCAAGGGCGCGGAAGGACAGGAAGGACCCGCACGTGAAGGCAAGTTCAGATTTCAGGACTTAGCCGAGTTTGAACATGAAGACCTATTTTTAGAAGATGGCATGTGAACACATCAACGATGCAGAGATGTGTGCACGCCATGCATTGTCTATCTTTGGAGAAGTGGTTCAAAGCGTTTATGCATGGAGACAAGCTGAGAATAGAGTTGACACTTCTTAGTTAACTACAAGAGGACTATAGATAGCACACTTGCATGTGTGGCTATGATTGTAAATGGTGTGGCTATTAATAGCATGCGGCCTATTTCTGGAATAGATAAGTGGTGAAGGGAAAGTCCCCACCCTATATATATGTGATGTTAGGTACATAGTAGAGAGTTGGAGCTGGATGTATGACTGAGAGATGTATGTATGTGTAATAGAGAATGTACACATATGACTAATCATCGAATCGATTCCATACACACATTGGTATAGATTGACAATACTGTAAGGAGCTTTTATTTACTAATAGATGGAAGATATTGGCTGAATCTAAGTGTCATTATGTGTGTAGTTGAATAGTGCATGTTATTAATTCAATTATGATTACTATTTAAGCTTGTAGTCTTGATAGACACCATATTCATTTGACATATATTCTTAGTTATCAAATTCTTCCTTCATGAGGTCCATACACATGTAGCACTTCATTACAAACCTATGACAAATAATATACCCATTCAAAATCATTCATGCCCTTGAAACAATCTATTAGTCTTCATTGTAGGTCAAGAGGACCACGAAGTCATCTTATCGAGTTACACACCTACTTGATATCATACCTCAATCACCCTAAGCTAAGATACATCATTACAGGTCTTCAATTGCCATCCTCAACTCTATAGACACATATGTCACATGGAGAACACTCCTCTCTTTCATATACTTGATAAAATATTGACCATCTTAAAACCATCTCCAAGAAGCATATGAACTATTTGACACTTTATAACCATAATCCAAGAGTCAAAACTCATTTTTAGACCCTCACATCTCATGATCATACCTAAGGCATTCCATTATTTCATATACTAGACTATAACTTCTCTAACACATTGTATTTTCACATCTTTTTTTGAGAAGAATTTATGCAAAATTAGATCTCTTTTATGATCTTTTGATATATTTAGACCATTTCATTGATGCATATGCATTCCTAGGTCATTTCTCATACTATCTCCTTGAAGAAACACACTTGAAAAGCTTAAACCAATGACACCCATGGAAAAATTTGATACATTTTGGGCATGACCAATACCTCTTGAAGAACTAATAAGACCTCAAACTCGACAAGATAAGACAAAATTTCATGATACATATTGACAAAGAGAAAATATTTTACAAATTACTCATTCCTTTTGACATGTCACAACAACTTGACTCCTCAACCATGCTAAATTTATCTTGATATATACTACAAAGCACAAATATAGCAACCACTAGAGCAATACACTACCATATCTCAAGACAGATGACCTTGACTCATAAACAAGTACATTATTTTGACCGGTGACACCTCTTCCACTTATATGAGAACTCATGTCAAATTCAAGACTATTACTTTTTGTGTCACCATCTTCATACTCAAACTTTGGTGTGACTGACTTGTCTTGATGTCTTGGAGTACCAACAAACATATTGACACATAGGTTTCATGTCATGACTCCCACTTGGATTAATAAGAACTCAATACGAGACCATAACCATATCGTTAACACTTGACACATTGATGTACTACACAAAAACACAACCTTCTTGGAAGCACAAACTTGAGGACATGACTATAAAAATTCAAGGACCTTTGGATACACACATTGCATTGCTTCAACAACCAAAAGACATACTTAGTTATTGTGACAACATACCTTGACAGGACTTTAACAAGACATTGATGATACTTTGCATCAACATATTAGCCTTAAGACACTAACTTAGAACATATAACTCTTTGACATGACTTCCATTTTCTCAAAGAAATGCCTTATTAGGTGACTGACTGAATATACACCTTCATGAATATATACTAACATGTTCATTGCATGGATGAGTACCTCAAACCTTAGAACCACTTTGATCAAGACTCCATGGTGGATATTGAGACACATGGACTTGACACATACAATTATTGATGACCTTAAAGACTCTTTTCTCAACTTGACAAGACACTTAGCACAACTTCAAATACTTACTAGAATCACCCATAAAACTTGACATATTGATGACATATTTTGACTACATGACAAACCTCCTTGAACAACATACTTCAACCTTTTGACTTGACTCAGCATGACACAAAAAACTTGACTCAAACCAAGATACTTTGACATAGACTAGCACCATTTGACTAAAAAAAAATCTAATAGACAATTATACATACCTTCTCATGCTTCAAACACATGGAATGATGGCTCCATGAATCCTAATAGAGGAACCAATGACATCTGCATTCACCTAGTAGGGTAGAACATCCATGTCCACATGGGACATGATACCAAGATCCTTCATCAACTCTCTTAACTTCTATACCTTTTCTTCTATGTACTCTTCTTGAGGTCTTCATGAGCAGATAACAACTCTTGAGGTTCTACAATAGAAAATAGACCTTTATGATCAATAGGTTCATCATGACTAGAACCAACAACTTTAGGATCTTCTTTTTCCTTCTTGACTAGAGTATACATGAGCTCTTCCTTTACTTTTCCAACATGATCAGTCTTAACTTCATCCTTCCTCTTGTATGTGTTCACCTTCACCTATAATACCTTGCAATGTGACCAACCTTCTTACACTTGAAACAAATAGAAGAAATCTTACCTCTAGAAGCCCCATCCCTTTGTTTAGAACCCTTTTGATGACAATATTTGGCTACATGTCCAATATGATTGCAACTATAACACACAACTCCATACTTATTTCATTCCTCCAAATTTGATTAGGAGACTCTTGATGACAAAACTTGGAAATATGACCCTTCTTATGGAAATTATAACATGTAATATCTCCTATCTTATATGAATGATCATGCCAATCATTGCTCCATGGAAATGCATTCTTAACATATCTCCTACATTCCCTAGCTCTATGACAAAAAGTATTGCAAGAGTATAAAACACCATTGCACTTGTAGAATTCATTGCATTGGGCTTCTTGATAACCTTCTTGAGATCTTTAACATCCTTCATAGTTTTACTTTGTCCAATTTATGCTTCTCTGAATGTTATTCTTTGTATCCTAAACTAGATTTGTCATTTTTTCCCTTTGGTTATCCAATATATCATTTAGGGCTTCTAAAATTTTCTCTAACCTCTCATAAGTTTTCAACCTACTGTGTACCTTCTCTAACTCTGATTTTAAGGATCTCAACTCATCTTCATACCTGCTACAATATTCTTCTTTGATCTTTAGGGTTTTAGACACACTCTTCACTTGTGACTCCAAGACTTGAATGGATTGACCATGCTCATCTACCATGCAACTCATTTGTTCTTGAAAACTCTAAATAATTGATTATGCAACATCATACTTATTTCTTAGGGTTGTTTCAACATCTGATGGTTTACCCATGGATTTGTGCTTCAAGAGGATATCCTTCAAGTGATTAAACTTCTCCAAAAGGACATGCTCTAATACCAATTTTTGGAAGCACAATGGACTGGGGGTGAATCAGTCCTTACAAAACTTTAACCAAATCAGATTATATACCTTAAATCATAAATCATTCAACCATTAATGTGTGCACAACAACATATAACATTCATTCAAATAACCACAATCATGAGAGATAACACCATAACACAAGATATAAGTGAAAAACCCTCAAGGGGAAGAAAACCCACTAATCTTTATTATTATTATAGATATATTTCAAATTTATTTGAGCACCAAATCAACAAGGGGAACCAAACCATGATTTAGTGAGAAACCAACCCCACAAGGAGTACTAACCCCTAGTTTAGTGAAGCACCAATTCCAAAGGGAGGCTATAACCCCCTAACATGATCAATCAACCACTCAACCACCTTTGAATGAAGATCTGTGATGCAATTTTTTGCAACAACAGATAGAGATCACAACTTTATCTCACACACCTTCAAACCCTTGATAAAACACTCTCTTCTTCAACTCACTATATCTCACACTTTCATCACTTGTCTTGGCTTCAAACCATTGCACACACACACACAAAAATTCCCCATAATTTTTCACACTCTCTTAGCTTTGAATATATTCCTTTATACCTTTTTCAATCACACATTTGGGTCAAACTTTTTCCTCTCTCAAAACTAGTTCAAATTTGAGTTCAAACATGCACTTTATACCCTTCTCAACTCAAAAACATGAAAAAATTCAGTCTCTCTCCCTTATTTATACCAATACATCATTATAAATCCCAACACATTCATAAAAACATTCATAATGGACCCATGTAGGTCGGTCATGCCCAAATGCACTAACAAGCTCAAAATCAACTCAAAACCCCATCACCTAGATGGCTAAAAATCACAAACAACATAACCATGATTATTAAAGCTCACTAATTTCTCACACATGTAAAATATAACATAACCAATCAAATTTTACATAACTCACTCAAGAAGGCTCATATCCTTCACCAAATAAATGTTTCTAGGAACATGTCTTCACCTTTGGGCCTCAAGACCACCCAAGAACACATCAACGATGGCATGTAACCACTCATTTGAATCCCCTAAACTTTAGATCACATACGTGATTTAAAGATCTCATGAAACATCTATACATGAAAACCACACTCACTTTCCTCTCCACAAAAATGAGTTGCCCAAAAATAGTTTTAGAAACTCAACTGGTTTACACCCTTTCTACCACTTTCAAGACATCCAAAGGCGTTAAATAAGAAAAAAATTAGTCCCTCTTCACTCTATAAATTATATCAATCATTAACTAATCTATATCATGTCTCATCTACCTCAATCTTTCAGAAAATAGTCATATCTTGAAAACAAGAAACCTTCTTATTCACAAATTGAGCAGGATGACCTATCAAACCTCATCATCATGAGACAAACCTTATACAATTATGAATATCTTTTAATCCTATTTCCATAACACCTTACATTTCCTTCTAACTCTAAGTGGAAGGCCTTCAACCAAGACCATCTCTGAAACTTCTCCGAACTATCCCAAAACTACCTTAAGACCAATCTTCATAAATAAGGATCATTGTGCTATCTAAAAGCTCAACCATGATCTAAAACATCATGGACATCAAGTAAAACTCTTAGAATAAAAACAATGTCAATTTATTTCACAACTCATTTGGATAACTTTGTCCCAAACTGAACTTCTTCATAAACTAGCATGTTTGAGTGGGGTACACTCATCAACACATGCTCTATATTACCTTTTTGAAAAAACTTTTAGGATTCCTCTACAACATCCAATTATCATAATAACACAATAAACAAATTATGGGTCAATATCAAGTGAATCTCTCCTACCACTTTTGAGCTAGGGTTTCAAAGCCATAAAAATTTGTTTACCTTCTTAACATTCATTCATAAAAATGTGATGATGAAACCACTCCATTATTTTTGTGAAATATTCTTAACTCAATTGAAAATCATCCCTAAAATCCAAAAGGTCCCATGCAAAGCACACAATTCATGGTGAGCATTAGAAGTTGTAATTCGAGTTAGAAATCACCTTCTTCTCAACCCTGTTTCACCAAAATAGATATAACTTGAAAAATTATCAACATAGAAACCTAAAAATTTCCCACATCATCATGAAACATCCTAATAACATCTCCAATTATCATCATGGCTCAAACAACTCTTCATCTTCTCAACCCATTTCATTTGCATGACTAGCCCTCGGGGTTTTGCATGGTTTAGGATAGGGTCATTTGAACCAACACAATAACTCATCAAGAAACATATAAAAATTCCCAAAAACCTTAATACATCACATCTCACTCACCTACATGACTCTGTGAGCTCACATGACTCTATACCTCCTCATTTGGTCTCCAAACACCTAGACTATGTCTAAATGAGCACATGTAACTCTATCTTCAACTTGTACCTACACTCTAAAACTCATGTGAGTGCCTAAACACTCTCAAAAAAGTATCTCCATGTTGTTACCATGTTCCTCAAGCCACCAATCCAATCATACCATAATGCACCATCACCTAGGCTAGTTAGGTCACCTGACTAGGTTTGCTGAGACAAGGGCAATCTCACTGAATCACCTCATGCCATCATGAAACCATATGAATTTCCATGTCATAAACCTACATAGCATCCTATGACACTACTCCATCAACCTATTTTTCATTAATTATCTTTTACATCAATGACAACACCTAAAACTCAACATACCAACACTTTCTACATATTTCATGACCTTCCTATCTCTACACTCAAGAAATATTGATGATACAAAGTAGTAATCAATCTACATGAATCCTTCGTGAAATTTGGCTCTTTTTCACTAATTTTCTATCTCAAACCATATAACACATGTTTGGGCCATAATATAGTCGTGGTCAGCTTATGACGATCCCATACATTCTCATTTAATGATTTTTCTCTAGTTTGAATATCTTATGTGTGTTATTTCATCTTCCCTGTGTCGACCTTAGTATGGTATTTAACCTATTGATTCCTATATAAGTAGGTCAATTGTAATTCATAACTCATATGGCATTCTCATAAGGTTCTATTGCAAATATCATATTAAATCACTCAAGGCTCTACTAAATATTATTAAATTAGTTGCACATCATTTAGAGTAACCACCACATAGGTTTGAAGCACTCAAAGCATGTCCAAGAGTCTAGGATCTTCCATTACCAAGCATGCAAATGTCCTAGAACCATTTCCTAGTACAATCAAGTCACTCCAAGAACTATCAAAAGTATTACAGGGAGAAAGGGCATTAATATATGCATTTGAAGCACACCACATCATAATAATACCATGTTGGGTAGATTTTATAATCTATTATTATCCGACTATATTTGTGTCAAGAGGCATAAGGGTACAAATAAGGGGGTGACTTAGATATACATGAACACTTACACCTACACTAGTAGAACTACATAAGGCTTGTTCCCACTCAAGGGGATGTAGTGAAGCACTTGGATTGGTTCAATAAGGGTTGACCACCCACCAAAGGTAGTCCATCCTCACCCACATAAATATATCTCCTTTTATTATATAGTGATTTCATGAAGTTTGTTGGAGGTATATAAGGTTTTTATTTGTTGCACAACATTATATGTAGTGTTGAAGTTGTGCAAGCCTTAGTGGCATATGTTGACACTCATTCTTAGGTGTAGCCTCCTTTTACCTACTCCATTTAAACCCCAAGCATGTCAACATATCACCCAGTCTAGGTGGCGCTCACTAAAGTGCACAAAGGCACCGAGCCCCTTCTTTATGTGAGCCTTGTATGAATGATTCGCCATTAATGGAGGAATGTTTGCAAAAATAGATATGTGTGCATTTATTCTAATACAAAGGTAGAGAAACTAGTTCTAAGCAAAAATGCACCATGATATAAACGTAAACATTACAACAACATATGAGAATCCGATCTAAACCATAGAAAAATGAAGAACACTAGGATTTGAACCTATAAATAGAGATATACATAACAACCCCTCATATACATCGATTCACAACTATTTACAATAGCTAGATTACATTAAAAGGGGCCATAGGAGGCCAAATACATCATGGAATGACGCTCTAACACTACAAAATGACTCTGCACAAAGAGCCCTAACTATATTCTTCCATGCACCTAAATATTTCTTGATTGGTCTCTTGCACCATCTCTTCTCTCTCTCTCACCACTTCTATCTTAGACACTGAGCACATTCTTACAAGTATCTCTACCCACAAATCTCTCTACTCACATCCATGCACTACTCGCACCCACATCTCTTTAAATCCTAAAACGTCCTTAAATAGAATTGGGATCTCTCCTTCACCACCTCAGCTTCACTCATGAGTAGGTCGCATGCTAGGTGGAATCATGCTCCTCCATGATCAAGTGCCTATGCCAGCTCGCCAAAACCCTGATTAACCTCCACTAATTGTAATGATTCCCCTCTGGAATATTCCTTTTGTGGAATATTATTTCCTTGAGCTCCAAGACTCCAAGTTGTAACCTTATCCACTTATCACACCTACTCATGTCTTCACGTGTTTTCCATGTAGTACCATATCCAATGATGTGGCTAAGTCTTCAAACCCTATCCTACTTCATGCTCCAACCTTTGTGTGCTCCATATTTACCCCGACCTTTTGTTGTAAATCCTTGAACTGCGCATGTGCACTCCTATTCTTCTGTGTGCCATTCCTTGAGCATTTTTTCCCTTGATTATCTACTCTAGTACTTAGTCACTTTTCTAGGCTCAACATTACCCCACACTAGATGTGTTATCATCCTCGAAAAACAATTTGATCTTTCACAAAGAATAAAGAATGGAAGGAAAGAATAACCTTTATCTGGCTTACGCCAAAGAATAAGATAATTTTGTCATTGCTTTGAACAAGGATCGAAAGTCTTTATTCAAGGATGCTTCAATATTATTCCAAGCATCCACCTCATTCTGTGCTTGTTGAAATAAATCCCCTATCAATGCGCTAACTTCATCAAATGATAACTCTTCACCTTTAGCCTTCAATGTATCAACAATACTTTCCATTTTCTTGCTAAGGTCACTCAGTGTGTCCATCCTTTGTGTAACCTAGGGATATAATTCCTTCACTTTATTTTTAATCGAGACCCTTAAGTTTTCGATTGCCTCAGACTTCTTCTCAACTTCTGCTATGATCTTGTCTCGTTCCGCCCTATTACCCTTGTTATTTTCCTAACTCCTTTAGGTCCTGCCTCATGGGTAGCAACCAATACACTTTCCACCTTGTCCTTGTCTCCACAGTTGTCATAGACAACTTTGGCCATGTGTGCTGTAGGTTTTACAAAGGAAAGGAGCTCGGAGTACCGAGTTATGGTCTCCCAATTTTCAACTTCTCTTGTTCTCTTTTTCATGCCAAAACTTCCTCCACCGACTCTAGCGCAAGTGGTTTCCTCTCCATCATGATCATGCACGTCAAGTCCTCTAGCAGTGAAAATCCGACTCATACTTTTGTTCAGGAGGGGCCAAATCTAGTGCGTTTTAAGATAATGGAGTCTGAGATAGTCTTCACTTTCTTATAGGATTCATGCACTCTCACCTTCTCTTCCCTCAATTCAACCTTCAATTGCACAATTATCGACTCCTTCCCCTTTATCTCCTTGTCTCTCTCAATTATCTCCTTATTCTTTTCCTCCAAGGATTTGATTCTGTTATTCCTCTTGAATAACCTTTCCTCTACTTCCACTGATACCTTGTTGAGCATGTTACACACACCGATCATCAGTTAGTCATTTGAGAATCCACAATAGGATTCACCTCATTGGGGTTTTACATTTCTATTAATGCATCTGCATTAACTTCAAATTCGGGCTCATCAACATGGGACTCGAAGGTCCATGACAACATCTTCCTCATGCGTGTGTACGCACTACCTCTATCAAATGATGACCAACAAAAGAGTTGGTCTATGGGCACCATGCTATGGAAACGCACGCATGTAGGACCTTGTTTGGATCACTAACATAAGTAATTATGGGTCCTTACATCACTCTTACGCCTTTACCACAAGTGTGTATTGCCTTCGAAGCCGATCACTAGACTCTTCTCCTTGTCTATGCTCTCTTCCATCTCTTTTAATACTTCTTTAGCATTGTGCTCCACCTCATGCTCTACCAAGTTCTATATGATATCTGCCACCTCCTTTTCCACATAGTGTCATCCAACTGCCTTCGACTAGGTGTGGGTCTTTTGTGCATTCATATCCACCTCTTCACTTCCTCCCATATCCTGAGTGCCCTCCTCATATTCATTATGCTCCTCATTAGATTCATGTACATCATACATAAGGGGATTCTCACCTTCCTCGCACTCCTCATTCTCCTCCTTGGACTCATCACCCTTCATGCTCTCTGTCTCCTCAGAGTCTGAACTCTGTGCCATATTTTACTTCTTCTTCACTGACAACTCCTCTATCATAAGGGATCTTTCCTTATCAGTGACTACTCCTTCACAGGGAATTTCTTCCTTCATGTGTAAGTACTTGGGTACGCACTTGACTCCTACACCCATGTGGTCTCGAGATGTACATGCGCTCGGTGCCCTACTTGTTTTAGTTTCCTCTATTTCTCTCTTCATCCCTTTCTTCTTGGCAGGGTCTTCTAGGATGGATACATCATCCTCAACGTATGTGCCCTTCTCAAACTTGGGCCTTAGGTGTATGTACACCCTTGTCGTTTTTCCTGCAAGTGGTAATGTTATAAGCTTTAGCATATGTATTTCATGAGAGGCATACTTCTCCATATATGCCCGCTTCTTAAGATACACAAATGTCTTGTGTAGCACGTGGTACTCCTAATCTACCTCACTTAGATAAAATCTAAGTTTCTTGGTCTCTTTGAATTTGTTAACCATGCTCTAAAAATATTATGTTGTAAAGGAAAAGGGTAGTTTACACCATGGGATCTTGGTGTCATCTGTCAATGCGAACCTACCAATGCAGAATTGTTGATACACTACAAATTCAACCTCATCCTTCACCAAGGTTAGAAGTTATTCAGGATTCTCCATTCTACCCCAAATGCATCACACATTCACTTGTACCACTTCTCCAAGCACGCCTTATATGCAGCAATCATTGTATCACAAGTGTATGCTTCAACCTCTTAGCGGGGGAAGGGTCCTCATCAGGGTACTCCCAGACGTAGCTATTCGGCCCATCGGGCACTCCAATCTCTAAAATACAATAGTAAGAAGGATGTTACCATACATGATTTTATCCTCATCGTGTGCGGAATCTATGATATCCTCTGTAATGAAGGTTGAGAGGTTGTAGATCGTTCCCTCTGAAATCTTCCTGCAAATGTTCAACCATCTCTTGTTCACTTGCGTCCATCGCTCTTATCCATTCAACTTGGTGAGCGGTGTACATGGCCATCTTCATGGTTGGGTTGGTGATCTTGGTGATATCAAAATAGCGTGAGCCCTTCTTGTATTCATATGTCACGGTTGTTTCCTTGACAACATCCTTTTCACCCAAGTCATCCTCCAATGATTCTCCCATGTAGATAAGTCCAATGTATTTGGAGATCAACTGAGTAGTTAAGCGCATTCTCCTCCCTACAAATTAAAAATAATCTTCGTGCACACACAAAATCAGCCACTGGTATAACCTTTCGGGTTTTGAAATATGGAAACTCATAGAGTTGCAAAAGTCTAGCCTTCTCCAATGTGGTCTTCACAGAGTCATCATACATAGGTTTGTCATCCTGTGTCCTTTCTCCTGTAGGGAAAACTAGCTCCAATGCCATCTCTTTCTTAGTGGTGCTTATCCTATGGTTATAATCACTTATAGCCATCTTTCATACGTGAGACACCCAATCCATCCCCAATAGAACACCATTTGGGTACTGCATCTCTACATACCACTCCTTGTTAAAACTAGTTGATACGATTGGTTTTCCCTTGCCCTTTCCCTTGCCCTTCTTCGGTGAAGTGTTTGATCCTTTCCTTGGTGTCATTTTTCTCATCAAGCCCTTGTAAGTTCTTCCTTGCATCTTTCTTTAACACTACTTAATCCCTTGGCTCCACTCCTTCTATGAAATTTCTTCAAAACCCATGCACTAGATCTGCAAACCCTAACTTGGAAAACTCTCCTTCTAGAAGACAACATAAAAAACTCATGGGAATCGACAAAACAATCTCCTCCATGCACACTAGTGTACTACTGTTCCACTCTGGTTCACAAATTTGTCAAATTCTCTACTTCGCATGTAACTCTTCATAAATTTTCTCACAAGGATGCCCTAGTTCGCAAGAGCTCTTCAATAAAAAAATGCAAGGTAAAATAATAACTTACCCCAACCTTCTATTTATAGCTTTTTTCTTTTTCTGCATTAACTCCCATGCCACCTACCACCGTACAATTGCATTAAAGTTAGATTTTTCCAACACTATCTTCCCATGTATTGTGTTTAGCACTTTTCTTCTTCACACATAAACTCACGTGAAACTCCCACAACCTTCTAGTGCACAAAATTGCATCGACCACAAAACCTTACGTGCACTCATAGTGCCAAATTCAATCTTCCTCTACGTCTTAAGCCTAGTTCTTATCACTACCTACCTCATGTTTCTCTACGCTTTTATCACTATACATGGTTTTCATAAAGATTTTGACACCAATCTCCACCCATAATCACTTCACATGTGCTCCTCTGAACCCATGCACTTTTGATTTTCTCATTCGGGTTGCCAATCAACATCACTCCCAACACTTGCTTCTTACCACACTATTCACTAAAATTCTTCTTTACACTCTCCACCCCACACTAAATAGATGCATGGTCCTCTACGCATAAAACCCCTTTAGATAGTAATCTCCACCCTTAATAACTTCTTACATGTGCTCCATCAACCCATGCACTTTTGATTTTCTCATTCGGATCGCCATCAACATCACTCCCAAAGCTTGCTTCTTACCACACCATTCATGCTTCTTTACACTCTCCACCCCAACTAAATAAATAAAACCCTTTAAAAGTAATCACAAAAAAAAAAAAAAACAAAAGACAAAGCATAACAATGATGAAAGGAAACACATATAAAGGAAAATACATTAAGGGAAATCCTAAGCTAAATGGAAATACTACCTTATTTACAAACACACTAAGACTTATTTATAGTAGGGCTTTAGCCTACTCCCGTTGAAATAACTAGGCAACATTGTTCCATCCAACACTTGTAACTTGTAAGCAAGTACCTGAATCAAGTATATGTGTTATAACATACGGTCCCAACCAATGCACTTTGAGTTTCCCAGGATGGCGCAAAACTTTGAATCATATAAAAGAACCATCTACTCAACCTCAAAATTCTTGTTTTAATATGATGATCATGTCATGCCTTTTTTCATGCTTTCTCCATCTTCTAACTCCATCTAGCAATGGCTCACCTCTCATCCAACTCCATAAGTTTATCAATGCGCTCCTCTAATGCTTTCTCATCAGCCAATCCTCCTGTGCACGCAATACGTAGGGATGGTAACATGAATTCCATAGGCATAACCGCCTTTGTGCTAAATACCAATTGAAAAGGAGTGGCTTTGTTCAATCTTTTATAAGTTGTGTGATATGCCCATAATATTGCAGATACTTTATCATCCCAGTCCCTTCTTCCGACATCACAAATCTTAGTCAATGTGTGGCTTAAAATCTTGTTAAAGGCCTCAGCAGTTCCATTAGCCTGAGGGTGATAGGGCGTAGTTTTGTGATGCACCACCATAAACTTTGTTAATAAGATTCTAACTATCTCATTCAAAAAATGAGTACCCCTATCACTTGTTAAACTCAACGAGCATCCATATCGATAATTATATTCTCCCATAGGAACCTAGTTGTTATAGCCATAGTGCAATCCTTCGTAGGCTCCACTTCCGCCCACTTGGTAAGATAGTTTGTATAAGTGATAATATAACGGGAACCTCTCTTGCGTGGGGCTTGGGAAATAGGTCCCACAAATTCAATTTCCCATTTTTCAAATGGTTCTACACTATCAATAGGTCTTAACAACATTTCATCTCTTTTCCCCAACTTCCCAAGGTGCTTGGCAATGGTCATAGGCCTTGTAATATTCTATATAATCCTTATAATTTGTCTCCCACTAAAGACTTGTCAATAATATCTTGTGCACGGTCACATTCCCTACATAGTGACCTCTTGCAATGTCATCATGAGCTTCCTCCATGATTGTAGTACATTCATTTTCCAATACCCACCGACGTAAAACCTCATCCCATCTAGCTTGTGTAGGCCTCTGCTAATCAACATATATAGGGTGATCGTATATAGCCAATAGCATTTTTTCCAAGGATTTCATTCCTTCGCAACACACCCATTCACAATAAAACAACAATATCTTCCAAGTCAGAGGGCATGCGTTGTAGTCGAAAAAAATGTGCATATGGAATTGTGTCCTCAATGCTTTGTGTGTCCTCGCTTTGTTAATCTGTGATAGATGGTCATGTCCTAAATTTTTCTCCCAATTTTACCACGATGCATGTTGAACTCCTGAAAATTTTAAGATCCACCAAAGATATGCTCGCTTGCATGAAAAGGCTTGTTTACCAAGTACTTGAGTGTCATATGATCCGTGTAAAAGATAAACAAAATAGCCAATAAGTATCTCCTGGACTTGTGCAATGCATAAATCATAGATAACGCTTCACGCTCCATTGTTGTGTAATTTTTCTCACTTGGAGTTAGATTTATACTTACAAACACAAAGGGTGATCAACGATCCTCTCTCTAGGTTGTGCTAACACTGCTCTTATTTCCATACCTGATGCATCAACATGCACACAAAGGGCTTGTCCCATGAGGGAAATCGTAAAATGGGTGCAGTAGTAAGTTTCTCCTTCAATGTGTCAAAAGCCACTTGTTGCGCCTCTCCCCAATGAAACTTTCTTTTATGTTTTAATAACTCTTCCAATGGTATGGAAATCCTGGCATAGCCCTTGATGAACTTTTTGTAGTAACCCATATGCCCTAAAAATTTACGCATCGCGCTTTGACATTATAGGCTCCTCCAATCCCAAGATAACAACAACTTTGGCAGGATCTACCAATAAGCCTTCCTTGTAAATAATGTGACCTAGAAATGTGCCAAAAGGAGTAGAAAAGACACATTTCTTAATGTTTAGAGAGATACTTAACTTCCTACACCTCTCAAACATCAATCTCAAATTGTCACAATGATCCTTTACTAACCCATATATCATCCAATCATCTAGGTAAACTTGCATAAATTTATGGATGAAGTCTTGAAAGGCTGCACCATAATGCATGAAAATACAACACACATGTTAAATTGTCTCCAAAAGGCATGACCATATAAGAAAAACTTCCCCATTCGGTGGTGAAAGTAGTCTTTTCCTGTCTTCACAATCCTTACCTAGTGATAACCTGAGAATCCATCTGTAAAAGAATAGATTTCCCACCCTACTACACCTTCCAAGATCTCTTCAGTAAATGGGGTTGGGAAAGGATCTATGACACATACAACATTCAAGTCTTGTAGTCATTTTTATACCCTTAGACTAATAGTATAATACCATGCACGTTGGCCTATCACCTAATGGGCGTTGGACGCTCACCTGAGGCACATGTGGGCGTTGAGTCTCTCCTTTATGCGAGTCTTACAAGAATGCATCATCTTATGACAGATAGTCAAATGCAAAAGAATAAAAAAGAACCATACATCATTCTGAGGACCTAGGACAAGTTGTCATCCCATTGCATCCAGAAAAGAGAAATAACAAACGGTATAAGGAAATGGTTCATACATAAAGGAAGTGCATAAGTATTATACTCCTGAACACATATATGATTCATAACAAAGCTTTATATTCATATTAACATGTTCAATAACCACATTACATCCCTTAGAGTCATAACAAACCCTCATATAACAATGCAGAGCCAAGTCATGCATCAGAACTACACTATGCTCATCACATTACAAAAATGAATGCAGATCCATCCCTCTAAATGTGCCATGATTCCTATATTTTATCTAATCCCAGTCCATAGAATCCTCCATGGTATTTCTAGAGCTTCGCTTCTTTTCTCGCATACTTTCTTAGAATTACTCCATGTGTATCTCTATACCTCTTGGCACTCTCTAGTCCCCTCTTTCTGATTATCTGTGCACCTCAATATATAGCCCTTCTGCCTTCATTGCATGCCTTCTGAGGTAACAGATCGGCTGCCAAGTGTCCAAGTGGTCCTCCAATGGAGCATGCCCTCTTTGATCCGAGCTCTCCACTCTGTGTAATGATGCTCTTTTGGAACCTTCCATCGCATGCCTAGAATATTCCCTTTTTGATCCTATAGTCGTCAGGCTAGCACCTTATCCACAAGGGTCATGCTTTTCTCGTGTACTACCTAGACACCAAATATGGCTAAGTCCAAAACCCGTCTTGCCTTGCGGCGTGAGTTGTGTGTTATGCAAAACCCTACTAGAACCCTTCCACGCACGCCTTGATCCACTCCTGTGTTCCCTTCTTCAAATAGGTCCCACACGCCCACGCGCCTTCTTATCCTTAGCCAATATTAGGGGTGCCAATGAAGTCTCTATATTCTACACATATCCTTATCCTCCCATCCTTCTTGATACTAATCACCATTGGGCTCACCCATTCAGATTCCTCAATTTCCTCAATGATTCTAGATTCTATCATCTTATCAATTTCCTCCTTAACCTTTATGCGTAAATTTAGGGTTCATCCTGTATGGCCTCTTCCTAATGAGGCACACACCTTATTTTAACTTAATCCGCATTTCCCCTAATGAGTGATGAAATCCCTTCAATTCATGGTACCCATGTAGAACAAGTCTTGGAAGTCACGTAATAGCTCAACTATTTTTGAAACCTCCTGGTCCATCCAAGTAATCTCCAATGATAGCTTCTTTCGATTTGTTTCTGTACCAATGTTAACTTTCTTTATTTTCAAGGGCTCATGGTAGGTGCATGCTTTCTCATCTACTTTTTCCAATACTTCATGTGTACCTTATGTATGAGAAACATCCAAATTTTTGACCTCCTCATCATCTATTAGGTATACCAACTTACCCTTTTCTTTTCCAGGCAGGTGTACTCAAGATTTACTTCTTCTACCTCTTCTTCCACGAAGTGCACCCCCAACTCAAGTTCCCCTAACAAATCTAGGATTCGGTCCTCAACCATGGCACTATTCCTAAGGTAAGGCATTTGACTACCTACAACACCTCATTTAATGATGGCTTAAAAACATATACTCAAAATTTTGAATAATATCCACCATCAACTCTTGTCAATTTCCCATCTGATGATGTAGCTCTAAATGGATATACCATGCATGCACACAACCCTACAAGGTGGAATAGAACTTATGCACCCATAGTGAAGGAGGAAAGGCTTTCGGGCCTACCATCCAGGTTCTCTCACACTCCTAGATGTGGAATGAGGCAAACTCCTTCCCATGATAGTCACATATTTTAGATGGTGCATTACTTTGAGAGAAACCTAATAGAGAGCGTGATTCTCACTTCACATCACTCTAGAAGGTTGTCTCGATGGGTCACCCACCAACGCAATCTGTGCAAGTTATAAGTAAGAAAATGTCCTCTCAATCAAAAAGTCCACTTTGGACTTCCATTACACGTAGAAAAACATCAGGGTTACCCTCTCTAGTGTAACTGGGTAACGCCTTCCTCTCGGCACCTAACTAAGCATGCTTTGGAGACACGAGTCACAAGTGCCCTTCAATTGTCTTCCACTAACTCATAGGTCCCGTGCACCCAATTATCACATGCAATGCTAGTTGTATCACTCATGGATTGAGCATCTTCCCACTGAATGAATCCTTCTCTTGATGGATGAATAACTTTGGGGTCCCTGATGGTGCACACATATATTCTATCTAGATCCTCTTCTCTTAAGGGTTCCACATAAGGTGCATACCTCCCATCATTAGTGGAATAATGACATGCTCCTTCTTGTTCTCAAAGCTAATGTACCCCTTGTTGAAGCGCAAATCAATGTTATTCGTGTAACACCAAGGGCACCCAAGTAATGCTAGGAAATTGTCTACCTCAACAAGTTCTAGAACCTCAAAATCCCCAGTAAACTTTTCCCCTTGAATGGTTATGGATGCATCCTTCAAAACCCCGATGGGCATAGCCTTTTCCTATTTTCCATGTATAACACATTTGAAGATGATTGCAATGGAGGCCTCCCCATCTGATTCCATGCATCTAGGGTAAGGACATTAACCTTTGTGCCGTGTTAATCAATATGTTGCTTAAAATCCATCCATCAACCACCATATTTAGTGTGATTTCCTTGTCATAATCAATATTGTGAGGAGGTAGATTAGCATGTAAGACTTGTCTCTCACGCTCACCTCCAATGCGCGGTACTTTTTCTCTTAGAAATTCTCCCAACAGAGGAATGATGTTCTCCTCCTATGACATTTGACATACTTCCCTAACCTCATCCATGTCCTTTTGGGGACTTCAACGCTCTTCTTTTGCTCCAACTTTTGTGATTTCTCCTTTAGACATTGAATCTCCCCTTGTAGGCTCCTAATCACCTCCATGGTCTCTTGGTAAACCTCCTTCTGATGGCTTGGATCAGGATAATTTCCATGTAATACTTCCTCTCATGTAATGAGGGGCCTTTACTTTGGTTCTTCCTCTGGCATGTGTGGCTTCCGCCCATGTAGTTACTAAGGCAGTTCCACTCAAGGTTATGCACCACCCTAGGCATCCATCACTAATCAGCCCACTTCACACTAACCATTCCTACACCCCTATCCTTCTTCTAGTTCTAGCTCATGTGTTCATACATCTCAGGGAACTCTTCATACTTATGATTATTTCTGCACCAAGAGCATTATAGCAAATTCGAACACTCATGCATGTAGTGTTCAGTAGATCCACAATTGTAACAAGTTCCATGGGAAATTCACTTCTTCCTCCCCCGTGACTGCTACAACCTCTAAATCCTCCGCAAAATCCTCTTCCTCGACCTCCTCCATCTATGCGCCCTTCATATTGATGACCTTCATTCTTAGAACTACTCCCAATGCTAGTCAGCGCACCCCAGTATCAATAGCATCATGAATTTGGTCTATCATTAAATGGTCCTTCATGTTATGAGTAGTGGACATATAAATTTTACAATAAGAGGTCACATTCTTGCGGATCGTGCATTGCAACAACGAGCATCTACTTGGATCATGATCTCCATGATAGATTTCACAATCTATTGACATAGTGTGCAATTTGAATTTTGAAGGAAACTATCCTTGGTGTGTCCTTCTATCTCACAATCTATGCACCAAAGTCCATCAGAGTCTCATGAGCTGAGTTTGCATAGATAATTTTTCAAGTTATTTTACCATGGCAATGATTTGTGCTTCTAAAAATGGGCTTACTCTAGTGTCAACGCTTCCAACGGCTTCAGTGTGCAGAGTAGCCTCCAAGGCCTTACGATTGTGAAAGTCTTATGGGAAATCACTCGTCTGAAAGGCATTATCAATCCTCCAACAAACCATTGAGCATGTTGTGAGGGATGGATATCATAAGAAAAATTTGACATAAGAGTCTTAAAGCACGCATCATACTCCCGCACACTTTCTCGTCATACCTTATTGAATTTCCTTGAGCGTGTTGATGCTCTTTTTCTCAAACTCAGGAATATGAAATTCCGCTAAAAAGGCATCACGCAACATAGTATAATCCACTACCATTTGATGGGGTCATAATTTTTGTACCAATTATGTGTGTGCCTTTGTAATGTAGTTGTTATCTAATTAACCTTCCGCTTTGGGGTAGTGATGCCCTTAGTGCACCATAGTAACTCACATTTGTGTACATGCTCTGCAACATCCTCAACACCCTTGTCAAGAAATTGAAGAGACATCTCATAAAACACATGTTGATGGTGTTGTGGCCCTTGCCCACCAGATCTCGAGACCTTGATTCCCTCATGTGTTTCCTCCACCACTAGATCCACTAGCTCTTATATCTCCCTTCGATCCACCAGGATCCTCCTCTCGCCGCAGAGTAAGGGCCTAAAGCGTAGTTGCGCTCTATGTACCCACCATCACCATAAACTGCGTGTTGACAGTTTGTGATGTTGAACCACTCCCAGCTGTGATACCCAAACTTTGTGTACCCACACTTTGCCCAAATGATGTGCCAGATAGGATGCCTCCAAACACAAGAAATGTTTGTGCTGCCATAGATGAACTAAATGAAAATTATATCTACCAAGTGTTGCTCAACTACCAATACCAACACCAACCGGGTTAACAACACTTATCTCAAGAATTGGAAAACTAAGCAGGGTTTGGTCACTAGGTGGGCTAAGATGTGTGCCTATAGCTCTCCTCCTTTCTCCATATGATAAGATCTCACCAAAAGCCGAGGGGTTTTCTCTCTCGCACTTGCCAAGATGGGGTAACACAAACTGCTTAGGTTCCACATTCTCATGAACCTCAAATCCTTCCCGCAACGTCTACGCCTCCATAAGTCCATCACTCATGCAACTTTGTGTTGTCTCACCAAATCCCTTTCTCACACTTCATTATACTTGAACCACCTCTCCTCTCTCTCCATTTTTGCCGCAAGGTCCACCATCTCTCACCACACCATCTTTCGCACCCGTGCCTAGTGGGAAGTTATCCAACCATAGGAAACACCTCCATACTTAAAGTGATGATCAAGATATTAATGACTAACGGTATAAAACATAATAACGATCCTCTTGGCTCCGTAAGACTCAACAATCTCTAGGCAAGAATACGTAGAAACCGTGTATTCCAATGTATAACTAGTTAACACTCCACTCCACCACCAATCAACAACACGAGTCCAAGTTAGATCAACATCATACAACCTTTGATACTCTTCTTGGGTCCAAACACAAGGTCTATAATACTAACTCTTCCTTGATGCATATGTTGACAACCATTCATACAAATCTACTGGGAAACAACAAAAGAATGTCTCATAAAGTTCATGATACATGTGTTCCTCTACCCATTTACGTGCATCAAACTCAAATCCAAGATCAATCTCTGAGAAAAACTCATCCTCTCGTGCTTTTAATCCAAGTCTCAACGTTGTCCAAGGTCAAGCATTTTGTCATCACACACCATTCTCACAACTTCAAAAGAGGTCCCAACAACGGAACCAAAATGTAGCCTCCTTTACCTACTCCCTTTAAACCCCAAGAGCGCCGACATATCACCCATTCTAGACTCGAGCACTCACACGAGGCGCATAAAGGCACCGGGCCCCTCCTTTATGTGAGCCTTGTAAGAATGCTTCACCATTAATAGAGGAATGTTTTCCAAAACAGAGATATGTGCATTTATTCTAATACAAAGGTAGAGAAACTAGTTCTAAGCACAAATGCACCATGATATAAACATAAACATTACAACAACATAAGAGAATCGGATATGAACCATAGGCAAAATGAATAACACTAGGGTTTGAACCCGTAAACAAAGATATACATAACAACCCATCATATTAATTGATTCACAAGTGTTTACAATAGCCAGATTACATCAAAAGGGGCCAAAGCAGAGCCAAATACATCATGGAATGACACTCTAACCCTACAAAATGACTCTGCACAGAGAGCCCTAACTATATTCTTCCATGCACCTAAATATTTCTTGACTGGTCTCTTGCACCATCTCTTCTCTCTCTCTCTCGCCACTTCTATCTTAGACCTGAGCACATTCATACATGCATCTCTACCCACACATCTCTCTACTCGCATCCACACACTACTCGCACCACACTACTCATACCCACATCTCTCTACTTGCACACACATCTTTTTAGATCCAAATGCATCCTTAAATAGAATCGGGATCTCTCCTTCACCGCCTTAACTTCACTCATGAGTAGGCCGCATGCTAGGTGGAATCATGCTCCTCCATGATCGAGTGCCTATGCCAGCTCGCCAAAACCCTGATTAGCCTCCACTAACCGTAATGATTCCCCTTTGGAATATTCCTTTCGTGGAATATTCTTTCCTTGAGCTCCAAGACTCCAAGTTGTAACCTTATCCACTCATCACGCCTACTCATGTCTTCATGTGTTTTCCATGTAGTACCATATCTAATGATGTGGCTAAGTCTTCAAACCCTATCTTGCTTCCGCCCACCAACCTTTCCGCGCTCTCATGTTTACCCCCACCTCTTGTTCTGACTCCTCAATCGCCTGTGTGCACTCCTGTTCTTCCAAGCACCATTCCTCCGAGTACTTTTCCCTTACTTTCCTTGCGCGCGTTGATTCTCTACTCCAAGACTTAGTCACTTTTCCGGCTCAACATCAAGCAAGAAAAGGGAAATCAAAGTTGCATAACCCCATTATGCATAAATCCAAAACTATACAAAGGATCCATGATTGTACCACATTTTAATAAGAGTTGTACATCCTGCATAAGATAAATTTCTAGTTCCAAGATCAAAGATGAAGCATTTCCAAATTCAAAAGAGCTCTTTCACTCAATCTACACATCCAAATCACCTTTGTACCACTTTGCACAACTCATTACTTAGCACTTTGTGTGTTTTAAATAATCATTATACCGTTTCATCATATTTATAAGTATTAAAAGCTTTATTTTGGATTGTATGATTTTTTAATTAAATATTCGAATATTCGATTGTAATATTCCTTACATCTTCACATAATAAAATCTCCCACAAATTTTTAGGGTGTAAACACCAAACTATCCAATGGTTATTTTTTCAATTTGATATTTTTACTGGGCGGTATTTTCCTATATATCAACCTTAATACAAAACTAAACCTATGAAATCCTATATAAGAAAGTTAAAAGCACTCATTTACTCAATTAACATCCACCTAGAACCTTCAATAGCACTATTTGTAGTTTAATCATTCCAAAATCACTCAAAACTCTCATAAACTCCCCTAAATCATTAACATATATTAAGAGTAGCCCCACACAAATTTGAAGCACTCCAAACTAGGTTCAAGAGTTAATCTTCCCAAACCAAATGCCACCAAAGCCATGTCAACCATAAACATGCCAAGTCATTGCAAACATCATCTAGAGATCAAGTTGTCGAAGATAGTTGCATCCATATAGACATCACGTCTCAAGATGGATAACTACATGTGGTTTGAGGCCTCTTTAAAGTAGTGCCAACATAGGTGGTGTAAAAATTGCACTTCAACTAAACCACTTACCTTTTTGTAGGGGTTTTACATGGGTTTGAAGTTATTTCATATCATATAGAAGGCTTCACACACTTGTGAGCTCTAGGGTTTCATAGCGAAGGCACATTCCAACAACTCATGAGACACAAAAAGTTCTGAGAACACCATCAACTCATCATACAAAATTGCGATATAGGTGTGGAACCACCAATCGATTCCATACATTACCAACATTTTTTTCTCATGCTCATCTTACACCTCCATAATAAGAAATGAAGCATTTGCATATCATTTTCAGTAATTTTATCCTTTTTCACATCAAAATTCGCTTCTAGGCATCAAAATAGCTAAGTGCATCTTTCCCTCTTGATGTATTCTATTTAGCACATGTTCTTATAGCTCTATCTTGCAAATTGCTAATGTGGATATATTTTGATATGCACATTGAACTTTACTTAATTAATTTGAATATATCTCCTATTTCTAACCCTAATCAAAATTGAATTAAGTAAAAGGAATTAACCACAGTCTTATATACATCTTAAATTAATTTTGGGTGTAATTAGTCTATTAGACTCTATGTACTTAATTAATTATTTGAGTTGTTTTTCTTTTTACGGTGAATGTCCAATCCTCTTCCTCGAGGTGTAATTTTTTTGCAATATATTTAATTATAATATTCATCCTCAACTTGTAAGTTATTTTCATAGTACACTTAATTACACCATAGTCTAACTATAATATAAGTCTAATCCTACTTTCTATACATAAACTACAAAATATTTTTGTTACCACATCATGTTTCAAATAATTTTTATTTTCTTAATTAGAAATTGAACCTAATATTTGTTATTACATGTATTATATAGACCTAATAAGTTGTGATAAGTACAATAATGAGAAAAATGGATGTTGTAACAATGACGATGAAGAAGAATGATAATAATGATTACTATTTTTTAAATTATTATTCCATTTATTCTTTATATAAACTATGTCATGATGAAAATGATGCCACCTCCATAGACATTACTAGTGATGATAATTATTCTATTAAGCTTTGATAGTACTAATATATAACATTTACAATATTTTTCATCTTATATGAACATGTACTTAATATTACTTGTTTTTATAATTATATTAACATCTTAATTATTCATATTTAAAACACAATAAATTCATTAGAATTAAAAATTATAATAAATAATAATTTTCCAAACAAGAAAATGATTTAATCGTATTAAAATACTAAAATTTCAAAAAAACTAATAAAATCACCCGATTTAAAAAAACAACATTGATCGTATTTACCGATGCTAACATCCACCCACTAGAATCTCCTACCTAAACATATCTATTAACACTCTTTTTGACAAAATAATTTGATGCGGTGTTTTTAACGCACAATTTTGCAATTCAAATATTCTCGTCCCAATTTCAAAATGTTGACGCTCTTTCTAACACAAAATAATATTCCGACAAAAATATCTTGACACCAACTTTTGAGTGAAGCAACATGTATCACCACACATTCTTGTTAAACTATTGATAAGCCCTTTACATAAGGAAAATAAATATCATTTTGAATGACGAGTTTGATGCGAAAAATGTTAGGAAATGTTTTGCATCGTGGTTTGTAAAAGGGCAAAAATCTTTGCAATTTTGACACTAATTGTGTCACAAAATGCTTTAAATATATTAGTTTCTAGGTCAAATAGATTTAAATCATTAGAGGAATATGAGAGTTGCATTGGATGATATTAAAGGAAAAGGTGAAAGAGCAAAAGTAGGCAGAGAAGTCTAGTGCATTGTTTTGTGAGTGGTAGCCATCATTATTGTTGTGTTTTTACATGTGTGATGTTTAAGTAGAGGTGGTTTATTTATGATCCTACATAATTCTCCTTCTAAACATGAAATGAAATGTAGTATAATATATATTTGTAATAAATTAGATAACCACATTACACAATATTAAGAAAATTGTTGAAAGAGAAGATGTAGACAAATAAGTTTGGGGGCATCGTTTTGTGGGTGTGACTCACTATTATTGTTGTGTGATGCTTAAGTAGAGGTAGTTCGTTTTGGTACCACACATTTCTCTTTTCAACATGGACTGCAATGTAATATATATTTCTAACAAGTTAGATGATGGGTTTGATGGTGGATGTCTCTATATTCTATATACAAATTACATTTTCAAATCTAAAACGATGTGACACATCTCTTGTATCTTAGGACACCTCTCTGCCTACAGGTAGGTATACATAAATTGAAATATAGTCTAGTTTTCGATGACTTTTAACATCCACTAAACCAAATCCTCTAGGCAACCCATAGACCTTTCAGATTAAGTTAATATATTTCAAAGGAAATAGTTTTTATCAACATCCTACTTAATACCATACCTATAAGCCAGAGTTGTTGATGGATCCCAATTCCACTAAAAAATTGTTGTTTGTGGTTCCTGCCCTAACCTTTCACTTCAATTATTCTTATTTATTGACGGATTGACGTCCACTTCAACTAAACCTCATCCAAAACATTAAACAAATCAAAACAAAAAATTATATAGGATTTGAGATGATCTTGTGTTTTCCTATTTGATTTTCTTAATGGACCAGAACAAAACAAAAATTGTAGAATAATCTTTAATCGAAATTCGTTGACCCCACAACTCCACTTTGTTATCAAATCTAGTTTAATAAAACAAGGTGTCACTCAATCTAGTGACAGTAGCTAAGTAGTGCGCAACTACATCGAGAGCCGCCGGGGGAATCGCATTGGCATTGAATCCTAGCGGTTGATCTCGAAAGTAATAACGAATGGGTGTAGTTTTACACGTGGCATTTTGTTGTGGTTGGGACGCAATCTTGGAAACTTCCAATAACGGGGAGTTGCGCGTTATTTATTAACTCATCGACATTGACGGCATATTAATACGCACAACGCATTACGTAAGCTGCCGGCTAATCGACAGGATATAGGGTGGGAATTATTGTGCTCCGGAAAGCAAGCCGAGCATCGAAACCGTCGATGTGCTCTAGAGCTGCACGCGGTTTACGTATGTAAAGACCTTAGTGCCGTAGTTGACGAAGGCAGCCGTCATTGAAGCATATGACGGTTTCCGGGCGTCACATTTGTCTTCTTGTAGTGTTGTGGGCCCAAAGGGATTGGCCGGTGGTTCTATGGAGGCGGCGTTCTTGTATTTTCTCAGCGGAAGTCATTTGTTTTTATGGAAGATTATATTTTCGAACAAAATGGTATTGAAATTCAAATGAAGAAGAACATTATATCTAGGTTTTTATTCTGTTATTGATGTAATTTGTTGATGTGTAGTGAATATAATTGGGCACTAGGTTACATAGATTGTCGATATCTTTGTTTATGTTTAGGAGGAATATACAATGGATATATAATTATGAGTAAGTGCACAATTAAACTAGTGATCACTTTCAGCCAAGCAGCTACGAATAAGGGGCATCCACACCGTTAAAGTCACCCACGGTTTCAACCTTTTTGACTCTCCGATGTCGGGTCTTGCACTCAACAAAGACAATTATATTTTCAAATAAAATGGCAATTGAAAAGAGAAAAGGAATGAGGTTTTCGGCAAAACTTTTTCGAATTGCTAACCAACAGAAAATGAGAGCCTTAGTTTTCGCTCACCGAGATAGAATTAAACGAAAGAGAGATTTTCGCCGTTTGTGGATTACTCGGATAAATGCAGCATCCCGTGCTAATGGAGTCTCCTATAACAGATTTATACAATATTTATATAAAAGGCAGTTGCTTACAAATCGTAAAACACTATCACAATTAGCTGTATTAGATAGTAATTGCTTCTATACAATCTTGGATAAAATTCTCCCAAGTTAGTGACTCAATTAGTACGTGAAATATTTAAAAATAATTATTAAGTATTTTGTCATTAATTTTTATTCTTTAATATCTTTTTATTAAATTTTGTTATAGAATTTGGAAATTTCACTTCCATGTTGCTTTTCTTACTTTGTTCTTCTTTGCAAATTATAAATTAAAATTAAAGTCTTCAATAATTAAATATCAACATAAATATATCGAGGTCTCATAAAACTTTCAATAGTATCTAATTCTAGCTATAAAAAAAGGAAAAATTGATGGTCAAAATCATAAGATTGCTTAGTTCGCCATAGCATCTATCAAATGCTCGTGATGTCCTATGAGTTTATCCTCAAGCTTATTGGTTATGTTTTACCTTCACACTATTTTCCTTGGGATGACATAAGTGTTGAATTAGATGTACGGTGTGTTTGAAGTGTCCAAGCTTCAAGCTCCCAAGATGACAAGACAAATTTATTTTTAGTTTGAGCTTTGTTTTAGAGTGCTCTCTTTTGTATCTACCTACTTCCCAAAGTAATTGAGTGTTGTTTTGGATAAGCTCTGTTTTGGACTGCTCTTAAAATTTGTTAAGTTTAATACAATATTTTTATTAAATAGTAAAATAAGTTGAAACATGAAAAATAGATTGTTTTGAGTTTTTCACTTATTTTCTACTAAATCTTGTTATAGTCTTTATATATCTATTTGTTTTATCTTCAAGTCCTCAACATGTATTGTTTTCGAGTTTTCATCTTCTAGTCTCTTTCTCTATTGATTCTTCACTCTTTAGTCTCCTTTTCTATTAAATCTTGCTATAGCCTCTATAGCTTTCTCTCTCCGACCCTCGCACATTTTTGGGATTTTTGAAGTTTAGAATTTATATAACTTGAGGATTAATGCTCTAACATAACCCTTCTTTACCCCACACACACACACACACCCATCCACCCACGCGCACATGCACACACACACGCACATGCATGCACACACACACACATACGCACACGCACGCACACACACACACACTCACCCACTCACACACACGCGCACACACACACACACACACACACACACACACACACACACACACACACACACACACACACACACACACACACACACACACACACACACACACACACCACACACGCGCGCACACACACGCACACACGCACTCACTCACACACGCATGCACGCACACACGCACGCACCTTGCACTGCACTATGCAAGGCATACACACACACACACACACACACACTTGCACAACATTATATTGCTCATTTTTTTAGCTTATTATGTGAATCTACAATGGCATTTAAGGCATTTGTCAAGTATGTTATAATAGTGTGAGTTGTCGATAAAAATGATTGACCTTAAATTTGATGTCCATTTGACCGTCACATGCCATTTTTCTTTCATTTAGACATGTGATTAAAAATCATGAAATCTTAGGCATATAGTGAACTTTGGACCCCATTTTTTCTAGACATATTTTTCCTAGCCCAACATCACAACTTAGGTAGATTAAGGCCATCTATCAATTGTTTGCATAAAATTCAAGTATAAAAGGAGATGGGTTTGTTAATCAATGTGGAACCCTTCAATATGTGAAACTATATGGCAAATCTAAAATAGACACATCAAAATTGATATTGATTGGTATTTGAATGATAAATACATTTAAGATATATGTATTAGTATAAAATCAATCTGTAAAAAAATAGTTGTAATTATCATTGCCATAAAAATTGTCCTTTGACGGGGTTGTTGCTCTTATTTTTATGACTAGGCAAAGTCGTGTGAAATTGGGTTGAAACTTTCTCACACCCGTTGAAGAACTTCATAAAAGGTGTCCATCAAAAAAAAAAAGCGGTGATGACGGTAGGTTATAAATTTTGTGTCTTGTTAATAATTAATTTCAACCTTAAATTTAATGTCCATTTGACTGTCATTTACATGGAATTCTTTTTCCTTAAAAATTTCAAGAGAAAGATCATAATATTTTAGATATATGATGACTTTGGAACCCTCGTATTTTGTCATTTTTTTATTAATATAACTATAAAGATAATAAATTATTAACATAAACAGATTAAAATAAAAACATTAAATTAATATTTTTAAAATTAAATATATGTAAAATAGATTGTATTAATTTTAAATCCCATTAGACAACTTTGTTGTGCTTTGCTACCCTCATAAATGCATGAAAACACAACAATTTACAAAATTATGAAATACCCCACAAAAACCACATAATATTTGAAATTATTATGTTGGCACATATAAATTGTTTTTCGAAAAAAGTTTAAACTCCAAATTTGAAGAAAATTTAGAAAATCTCCCTTTAGATTTTAATAAAACATAAAAGAACCATGTACAAAGATATAATGACAATTCAAGTGGGTACTTCGTGAGGTTTTGTGGATTGTTCTATTTTTGAAGAGGTGAGAATAGAGAAGTTAGGGGTTTTTTTTTTTCAGATACAAATATAAAATGGAAATAAAATATAAAATATATTTGAGTTAGTTTGTTATAATCATTCTTCTAAGGTTGAAAATTTGTGTGTAAAATTAAATCATAAAATAAAAAGTTAATGATTATTTTATCTTTAATCTTTATAATGAATACGAACTTTGATTGTAAAGTTTACATTAGATTGATATCACAAAATATAATATTAAATTTTTATATGATGCTAATAAGAATATTCCTACAATTGACACAAAGAACCTCTCAATTCCAAAAAGAATTTATTGTACTTCAACATAATAATATATTGAAATGTTTTAAAGATTTCAAATTATAAAAGATGATTATTCCATTTCATAAAAACATTCAATAGCCTAATTCCATCAATTAATAATTCTAAATATGAACCATTTTAATCCAATAAACTTTATGAAGTTCTCTCTATAATACTCATATGGTATGTGAGGCAAAGTCACTACTATATTGTGTAGCGGAGGGAATATTGTGTATATCATGAATCCAAGGGCATTTGAGTAATACATTGATTATTTTGTTGGATTCAACCTAAGTAGTTATCTTCTTGGATTCAACCGTAAAAACTATACCTGTGAATTTTTATTGTCATTTGTCATCATATAGTTGTAATGACAATTTAATCTTTAATCTTTACAATGAAAGGGAGTCTTGATTGTAAAGTTTACACATGAATTGATATACCGGAATACAATAATAATTTCATATAATACTTAAAAATATATACCTAAAATTAACCTTAAAAATATCAAATTCTAAAAAAACTGAATTAATATAACGAAATACAATACTGATAACTTCATATAATACTACTAAAAATATACCCACAATTAACCTTAAAAAAGTCCCAAACCCTTTGTATAAAAAAACTAATTGCACTTCAACATAGAAATACATCCATCCTTTAAAAACATAAAGCTATAAAAAGCGATTATACCATTCCATAAAAGATTTCTAATAACCTAATTCCATTAATTAATATTCTATATATAGACTTTTTAAATTGACATTATTAAAATCTGCATCTCTATCTATAACAACAATTAAATAGGTAACTTTGTTCTAGTAAAAAAAAATAGCACGTTTTGACGCCTTAAACCCCACCTAAAGTTTAATCCTTGTAACTTTTTTTCCCAAATAAATAAATAAAATGCCGTCAGAAAAGAGCGTCAAAAAGTTTGGCTTTTTGACGAGATTAAAGCCACGGATTTCAGGACCTGGCCCAAAAGGAATGGTAAAAAGTGTAAAAACAAAATTGGGGTGTGACAGGGCATATTAATTACGTGGAGAATGTATTAATTTCTTATATATTATACTCTCTTTGAATTTTCTCCAAATTTTTCTTTTGAAAATGTTAGTCAGTATGCTGCTAAAAAGTCCACATAAAGTTTTCTACAAGTTTCTTGGCATCTATGATTCCCACGCAGAGTTTTATTATTATTATTATTATTATTATTTTTAATTAAAAAGTTGTAAAAGGAATTATTAATTTATAAATTATAGATGTAAGGCAATTTAGTCTTTAAGTGACAAACCAAACTTAAATTGTCACAATTAGAAATAAAATAGCAAAGTCACCTTTAAACAAAACAGTTTCAATTTAAAATAAATAAAAAAATTATTGAAATGGGTGGTGGGGTTAAGTGTATTTGAGAAATTTTGTATTTTTGTTTTTTTGTAATTTAAAGGGATTGGTGAATATCAGTGATCCAAAATTTTGAAGAGCCAAATTTTAATATAAAGTCAAATAACATTTATTGATCTTGAGAGCAACTTGTATCTATTGATATTGATATACAAATGAATTAATTGATCTAATTCACCTATTATTAGAACACAACATCATTTTTTTTGGAATTTAGTGAAAATTATACCTTAGTAGATATATGCACCATCTCACTACTGTCGATTTCATATATAAAATTTATTAGATGTATATACACCAGTCTCACTATTATTCATTCCATATATAAAATTTAGTAGATGATATATCCAATGTCTTAGTACTATTCATTCCATATAGAAAATAGGATATGAATTTGGGCCATTCACTTACAAATACAACCATTTATCATTACATTATTGGATAGATAAGGATGTTTTTAATTTTGTTGAAGGTCCGGAAAATTTGCACTCTGTTTAATTTAGTGTCAAGGTTTAGTCAAAGTTGTTCAAAGTACAATCTGGGCTTCATTCTTTATTTTCTTTAGTAAGAAGGTCTGGAAAATTTTAGTAAGGATGATTTTTATTTTGTTGAAGGTTAGTGCCAAGGTTCAAGGTGTATTCACTCACCAAGTTGTTTAAGGTACAATCGAGGCTTCATTCTTTATTTTTTTTAGATACTACAAAAGTTAATGACATAGCAACTTTGACATACTTCGTGGTGCGCTAATGCATGGCGAGTCCTCCCAACCTGGTCTCAAATGCAAGGGTAATATGTCTCCTAAGGCCCGAGGGGATTAGACCCTAGGTGGTTGGCTTACAAGCACTAGGCCCCACCATCGTGCACTTAGTCAAAGTTGTTCAAGGTCCAATCTGGGCTTCATTCTTTAAAGATACTACAAAAGTTAATGACCTAGCAACTTTGACATACTTCGTGGTGTGTTAATGCATAACGTGTCCTCCCAATCGGGTGTGTAAATGCAAGGGTAACAAGTGTCCTAAGGCCCGGGGATTAGAACTTAGGTCGCTGCTTACGATCAATCGGGGCCCACCATTAGGTCACACCCTTACACAACACCATAATTCTTTATTATGGTGTTTAAGTTTTTATACTAACTATTAATCCCTGGTGGGCTATTTGTAAGCCAAACAACCTCACCAATAAACCAATGACTAATTCACATAAATAATTGTTTCAAATATCAAGCGCTCATAAAAATTAAAAGTACCATGTACAGTGCCGTGGGGTGGTAACACATTTTATATTTAATGCTAAAGAGATTTTAAAAAGTAAAGTATAATGAAAAGGTATAAATTGAAAATCTAATTATAAATGTACAGTGCCCTAAGGTGATAACACAGTCATATTGGATGCTATATATAAAAAAATGGATATGGTTGAGGTGTTTGACTCCTCCAAAAAGCATTACAAAAAGGTGATTTATGTATTTTATATCTAATTATGGGGATGGTGTGATGGGCACCAAGAGTTTTGTATGTATATGTTATGGGTGGAGTTGACTGGCTGATAAGCATTGAATTATTATTATTATTGTGTGCTTGTGGGGTGTGATGTGGATGAGTTGTCTCTGCATTAGATGCTCACTGTCCACTGGAATGGTTTCTGACCTTACAACTTTCCTGCATTGGCCAATAACTGGTATTAACATTATACTACTGGTCTTGCTATTATTGTTATTATCATTGCCTTTTTTTTTTGTCAACAGACATGAGGAAGGAAGGAGAGGAGTAAATGCCCATATGTGGGCGGTCTATACATTGTAGAAACATTGTCACACTGCACAAGTGGACAAAAATGTTGCCATGGATGTGTGGATGGATAAAAGTGACAAAACTGACATGTGGGTGTGGTGATTCAATAGGTGGGAAGATGCCACCTAATGCTGATTGTGGAAAAAACACATGATGGGATCTTGGGCATTTTATGATCCAATTATGTTTCTTGACAGGTCTAATTAGTTCTTGTGTGGTAAGAAGCTGATGAGAGGATCATCCGTAAGGATGGTGTTTTCTTTCAAAATTATTAATAATATAAAAGAGTTATAATATGAGAGTGATCGAAAAATTATGATCCAGAGTTAAAATGTTATGAGGGCTCGAGAAACGATCCTTCTCAATATACAATACTGGGTCTTGACGGCTGGACTATTGATCTGCCATTTTAGGAACCGAGATGATCCTCCTCCACCTAATGCTACTGCCCCATGTGCCTAATCTTTATATTATATTATTTAGAGAAACTTAATTAAATTTTCATATATTTGTATTAACAACGTCATGAATCCATCCAAATATACCTGTCAAACCTGTCCACATCTGTTACATTAAACTGTGTATGTTTTTTTAGTTGTTTCTTAATTAGAACATCCAAATTGAGCTAATGAAAAGTGCCTCCATATATTTATCTGTAAGAGTTTAGTCGGTAGATCCTAATTAGATATTCCTACTAGCAAGCATGTGGCTGCTACAGCTATTCTGTGTTGAAAATAATGAACAAATCCATAGTTTGTCAGGCAGAGCCTGATTAGATGATCCAGCTAATAAGCATGGGGATTTAACAATTTTATGTTATGGATTGTGGGTTTTAACTATTTTTTTGTTGTATCTATTGAACAAATGCTCCAGCTAATTAGCAGGCAGAGCCTAATCATGGTATCCACTAATTTGCATGTGGCTTCAACCAAGATATTTGAATACTTAAGGTATTCAGGATGCTCAGGAAACTAAACAGTGAACACCCATTGGATGACTGAACCCAAGTTGTTTAGCCTCTTCCCTTGAATAGAATAATTGACCGCCAGTATCTACCATACATGAACAGTACAAATTCTTTTCTACAGACTTGGAGTCAACATATGAGATTTGCCTCTCACTCAACCCATTATTTCTCTCTGTTTTCTTGGAAACACCCTATGTGTTACATAAATTAGTGGGCATGGCTATTACCAACATATGATTTAGGGGATCACGGCTAGGCCTTTCCCAATATACCTATTTAGACCTCAATTAGGAATGTCAGGGGAATAGATTTGGTTGGCTATTAACGTTTAGGTATGATGAATGTGGTGATTACAAGAGTACTCTGATGTACTTAGTAAATTGCCCAGGCATTTGATACTGTGAATGTGACATTAGGCTTAAAACCGGTACTAAGTAGAAGCATTATTTAATGATTAATGATAAGCTGTAACGGAGTAAACCTAAAAAGTACTTTGTGGGTGTTTTGGTTTTTTGGCAGGCCTGGCAGGAGAGTGAGTGGTGCAGTCCTGGGTGCAACTGCTATGTCTGTAACTTATTGTCTGGCTGGCAGAGGAGGAGGCAGTTGAGAAGAGGCCTTTCTTTGGCTTTTGTTAATCATGAGGGTGTATGCTTCATTAATTAAATCAAATCAAGGCCTATGAAATACAAGTTAGAAGGTTTTAATTTGGTGGTGATTCGTGAAGGCCCCACGAGTGGCTGGCTGGCTGCTGCTGCTAAGGGTGTCCCACAGAGCCCCAGTGTGAACTGTCAAGTGGGTTGGAATTGAAATCATTCCAGTGGCACTCCATAAAGTGGGTGTGGTGAATGCTTGAGTCATTCCATCCATACACATTCCAGAGCACGTGGTGAATGAATGAACGAGGAAAAGGGAAGAAGAGAGCTTGGAGGGGGCCTGAGTCCTGACAGGAGATATATAGGAAATGATAATTATATTTGTTCTAACGGACCCATCTGGATGGTATAGAGCACTGAGCAATCAATTGGGGAATCTATTAGGCCCCCTAGAGGCAGTAGTAGAAGTAGAATGGAATCAAGTGGAGACCATGGAAGACCACCGCCAGCCAAGTCAAGCGGCAGCAGCAGCTCACAAAAACAACACCGCCAACATGAGCCACCAGCAATGGCCTCCTCTTCCTCCTACGAGGGCAGAGGAGGGATTCTAGTCCCTTATGTGTCCACTTCTAATACCCCCAAATTAGACCCACATGGTATGACTGTTGCATCATCAACTGGTGTGGGTGTGGACGCATCTCTGGCTATGAGTATGTCTTCTGCACCTCAAACTACTACCAAGACTGAATCCTCAATACTCACCACCACCACTACACAGCAGGATAGTGGAGCTCTTGCTCTTGACCCTAACAAGAAAGCCCCTGCCAAGCGTTCCTCCACCAAAGACAGGCACACAAAAGTAGACGGGAGGGGCAGAAGGATACGTATGCCTGCCACATGTGCAGCCAGGGTGTTTCAGCTCACAAGGGAACTGGGCCACAAGTCTGATGGGGAAACAATAGAATGGTTATTACAACACGCCGAGCCAGCCATCATAGCTGCCACAGGGACGGGAACAATCCCGGCTAATTTCTCGACTCTGAATGTGTCCCTACGTGGCTCCAACTCCAGCGTCTCTGCCTCACATCATGCCAAGCCCCTGGCCTTCCATGGGACCCTTGGGCTAGGCCACAACAGCATGGGGGACATTAACATGGCAGCTAGATTGGACCACCAGCTACGTGCCGGGGCTGAGTGGGGGAGACCTGAGGACAGGACATCTATGGAGCTTGCAGTGGCAGCCAATAGATCAGCAGAAGATAGAAGGTTGCAGATTGGCGGTGGTAGTTCTGATCACCATCCTATGCTGGGGTATCATCAGGAGAATTTGATCACAGACCCATCAGACCATCAACACCACATACAGGGAGGAGGAGGAGGAGGATCAGAGATAGGTGTTTCAGGAGGTGGTGGTGGGGATTCTAGTGATAGCTATTTGAGAAAGAGGTTCAGAGAGGATCTGTTCAAGGAGGATTCCCCTGAGGCCCCCAAGCCTCTGAGAACTAGACAGTCACATGAGATTTCAATATCAAGTCCTGCAGGAATTCCTCAGAGTAGACCAATGCCTGCTCCTGCCCCTGCTGCCATGTGGGCTATGGCTCCTGCTGCAGGATTGTCTACCAGTGGTCACATGCCAGGGGGCTTTTGGATGTTGCCTGTAACTGCAAGTTCAAGCAGTACACCAGGAGTCATGGCTGGTGGACAGTCGGAACCCATCTGGACCTTCCCTCCCACAGGTCCCAGTGGAGCTGCTGCTATGTATAGGATGCCGGCCGGTGCCTCAATTCACCTTGCAGGAACCACAGTTGGTTCAGGGCCAACAGGTATTAATACCCTTCAAGCCCCTCTTCATTTTATGCCAAGAATCAATATTTCAGGTGCAGGAATGGGGCTTGAGTTTCAAGGTGGCCGCTTGGGTCATGTTCCTCTGGGTTCCATGTTACTTCAACAGCAGCAGCAGCAACAACAACATCAACAAAGCTCCCAACAGATGTCAGGAGCAGGGCTTGGTCTAGGAGGTGGCGAAACCCATCTAGGTATGCTTGCTGCCCTCAATGCCTACAATAATAGGTCCATGAATTCAGATCATCAATCCATGGATTCAGTTCATCGGCAGCAGCAACAACAGGGTGCAGATAGTGGTGATGATCACCAAGCCAATTCTCCATAGACTACTTACAGGGGGGAAACTTAAAATAAGGTAGTCTGTGAGTCAGTCTCAATTTGGATTTGGATTTGGATTTTATCAGCTCCATCAAATTTTAATTGATACCCTTATTCACACTTCAGAGTTCTAAGTCCTCCACCGGTATTGGGCATTGGATTGTTTCCATTCCCTCCATATCATTGAAATTTGGGATGGATTCCAAGATGTTCATTAACTCCTGAATTGCATCCAAGAGTGAATAACTAATCTGACTATCATCAACTTGTGGGGCTGGATAATCACACTTTTAGTTTGCACAATAAAATTTTCATTTTCGGATGCAGGCAGGAATGCTTACCATTGTAATTCAGGATTCCTCGTTCAGCTGGAGTTTTATCACATCTTGCAGGTCATAATCGTCCTATTTGTGTAGCCATACAGTCTCAGAAACAACCTAGATTTCCTTGGTACATGTCTTCTTTTTCTTTTTCTTCATTTTTCTTCATCACAGTAGACCCTTTCAGCTTAAAGAGCTGCTTGAGTCGGTGTTTTCTTGGTCTAAAAGCCGGACCACTGGGTACAGACTGTATAGGAATTTGTTAAACAGAGCATTGTGTGTAGTATTAATTCTTTGTTTGTATGAGAGTCAATAATAGGTTTGTGACAATAAGAAGATTGAATTTGACATTGTATTGAGTTTGTGTACTAGTACAGCGTTGAAGGCCAGCATTCTGACCACAGTCTAGATTGACTATTTTTCAACTGTAACAATCTTCTTTGATACTTGATGATGATCAAAATCTAGTTTTATCTGTGTTTGGATGCTGAATTTGTGATCCTAGTCCTTGTGGGAGAGTTGCCTTGAAATCCAAGTAATTTTGATTCTTTTATTGGATGATACTGGTCTAGCATATCATATTCAAAACTATTGGATTTATGGCAAACAAATTAGTTTATCATAAACACTTCTGTGGCATGGAAGTTCATTGCAGAAAGTAAAATACATGATGGGAACTCAGCTTGAATTCTGGAATCATTTTACATCAGTATAATATATGTGGTTCATGGATATACATACTTCAAACATGTAGATAAGAGTCGAAACCCAAATCAAATTCCAAGTGTGTTACTTCTGTAGTTCATTTACAATCTAAACTGAATGGATGCATATCTTGGAGATCTGAAACTTTTATTTTTTATGAATACTCATCAAGCCTCCCAAATTTCATTAGCTATAAAGTTATAAACATTAGTTTGTTGAAGACAAGAATCTCTGGAAAATCCAATGATTTTAAACATTCCACAATCATTAGGATGAAGAATAACTTGGATTCTAAATTAGAGCTTTTTATTATTTAGCTAATCATTTGAGTTGCTGTATTGAGAATTTGCATTAAAATTGTTGTCTGCAATATGGCAGCCAGCACATTGAAAAGTGAGTTTCAAACAGTCATTAATTGCTGTTTCCTGCAATTACTTGTTACTTGCAGATGTGGATAAGGGAAGGCTCTCTCAAATCAGGGTTACACACACACACACACATATAACAGGCATAACCTATTTCGGTATATATGCGGCCCCCAGATAGACATGGTATAGAGGACTCTGGTATTGTCTGACCCTCTATATCATATCTTGGGATCCCCTATCAGTCCTTTCTCGAGAGAAGATCTATATATAGGCCTCCCTAAACTCATATATAGACAGGGGGCCCAACCGATATAGATATATTCTCCTCGGGGTAGGGCAGTAGATCTATGTTCCCGGGGCAGGGCAGTAGACGATCAGTTCTTGGCCCGGATAGGCGGCGCGGCGGAGTTGTGTTTGGCATATCGACGATATATATATATATATATATATATATCCCAAAAGATGTGGAAATGGAGACTATATATATATATACCCCAAAAGATGTGGAAATGGAGACCAAGTCCTAACTTCTAGTTACCTTGGTGATCATGGAACTTCAATGTTGGATTTTTACTGTCTTGCCTGGTGCACCCCAATAGTCCTAAGTTACAATAATATCCATAAAAATGAGCAATATGGACATCCTTAAATTCCATTCTGAAACTCCATAAAGAAAATTTCAAGACCCCCTGACATTTGCTTACATCACTCTGCAATATAGTTAAGGAATCATGTTGACAGCCATTGTAGGTGATGGATAGCTTCCCACCAACCAGTTGCTGCAATATAATCTGTCTGCCATGGAACACATTTTCCCTATACATGCAATTGCATACATAACCTAAATATAATATTGGTCTGTAGTGTTGGATAGTGTGGGCCACTTCATATGGTTAGATCATTGGGACCCAATTCCAAGTCCCTTTTTGAGCTGTGTTTTGTGGTCCTGTTTAGATGGTGGTCCAGCAGGATTATTTGCAGGAATTGTCTGAGAAAGGGCAAGAGATATAATTGCATGAGGTGGAATACAAGGTACTCCATTTGGTCGTGCCCGCTGTCTATTCAATGTGAGGGAGTTAAAGCAATTCTTTTAAATTAACTTAATTTTGATTGCAATGAATGAAGTGAATTCTTTAGCTCAGGTGCAAATCATTAAAATATCAAATGGTAATCATAAATTTTAACTAATTGAATTCTTTAAATTAATTTAAATTTTTAAAGTTTTAAATCATCCAAATTCAAATTGTTTCTTAATTTTTACATTATCATATTAATGTTAGATTAGGAGATATTAGGTAATAAGGGATGAGGATAGAATTTGGTGGAATGAAACTCCTCAATCCTTGACAGTGAAGCCTATAAATTTTATGGAGGGACATTTAACCTTATAGTCTTTAGATTCAATCCAAAAAAAATTATAAAATAACTTACAAAATTTAAAATTACTTATAAATTCAACATATAAATATACATTTACTTAAATTGTGTTATATACACCAACATGTTACACACTTTGTAATTTATGTACATATTATAGTGGAATTGACTTGGTCTAGTAGTGAAGAACTTATATTCTTGAAGAGATGAATCCATATAGCCTCAAGTGTTATAAAAATACTAAGTAGGATGTCTAACCGAGTTGGGTAATAGAAAAAGATCATTGTGGTGACCTTGGACTATACTAATAATAATAATAATAATAATAATAATAATCATGTGTGTTCATGTGATGTCACTTTTTATATAAACAATAATTATAAAAATAATTTGTAAAATATCACAAAATAACAACCATTTGTATAAAAGAAAACTACCCTAAACCACTACAAAGGGAAACGACAATAAATATAATGATTAGAATACTAAGTGGGAATATATATGAATGATTAGAATATTAAATATTCCATAAATTTATTTTGTAAGTAATTTAGAATATTCAAAGGGATGTTTAAGGAAGTGGATTGATAAAAAAATGTTTCTAAATTTACTTTAAGGGTATGGGAGAATTCAAAAATGGTTATTAGATATTGGGGCAAAATATCTTCCTATCAAATAGGGATTTATATGAAAAAGGAAAAAGGAAAGGTCCTTTTATGATGTACTGTGTATAAATTGATATTTGATCAAATATCTTCCTATAAAATAGGAATATGTACTGGAAAATGAAAAAGAAGATAGACCTATAATCTTTTCTTGATCAAATATCTTCTTACAAAATAAAAATATGTATGGAAAATGAAAAAGAAGAAGAAGAAGACATGTAACCTTTTATGAAGTCCCTCACATTCTTAATAGATAATTCTTCACTATTACACAAATTTAAGTGTGTCAAAACTAAAATTATTACCCAAAATTTTAAAAATAAACATGATTGAATTAAACTTTATAATATTAATAAAATAAAATTGAGTTCATACACACACATATATATGGTTTTGAATTGGAATATGAGATGCTTGGTGAGTAGTGTTGAGTTGGATGGCAGGGATTGGATTGTATAAAGCAAGGGTCTGTAATTTATAACCAGGCATTGTAAGTGGCAGGAATGCCTTGCCTCCACTTGACAGGTGGCTACATTTTTAAAATGTGAAGGTGATCAAACTAAATTTTGTCCTTTGCAAAGGGAAAAAATAAAATTGAAAGCACTTCCTAATGAATAGCAGACAAATGGTATGTTAAATTTAGAAAAGTATTCTTTCATCCTTACGTGGAGGAGATTGCAATCTTGTATTGTAATATAATATTATAGTTTTTGTATGGCATAATTTACATATTCGAATCTAATATTATAGTTTTTGTGTGGCATAAGTAATGTACACATACAAAATCGAGCAGTGCTTTTAGGTGGATATTTATGTTCAACGAAATTTGTATTTATTTATATTTTTGGATTTTAGGTAAGAGTGAGGGTTTTGAAAGGGGCCTATTTTTAAATAAAAATTATTTAAAAAAAAAAAAAAATTAAAATTTTAAATAGGTGATAGTTTTATAATAAAAATGTAGTTGGTTGGTATGTATTTGTTTGACTTAAAGTTAGTATAGGATATCCAAAATTATCTATTTCAAAATTATTGTTATGGGTTAGTTAAGTAAACCTAATATCAAAATAAATAAAATTTATCACCACAACTACATACCATCCAAAAGGATGACAGTCCTATGTTTTGCCTCTTTAGATGTTATTTTTCTATTTCTATAGGCATTTATGGTTTATAAAGACAAGAGATGTTAACCTTTCTCGAGCTTGATGTTTTAGACGTAAGTCCTCAAGCGAGGTCTCCCTAGATTATTTACATCCTACTTCCAACAGTCTCGTATCATCAATAAGAAGAGACCCTATGCCCATCTTCAAACCTTTTATGGTAGAATAATGAGATGTCGCGGATTCAATTATCCATATGGCCTTAAACCCATCAACACCCTTCAACACCATGAGTATTAGAAGTGTTTTCCCATAGCAATATGATTCATCTCGCCTCAATAGACCCTCCCATTTTTGATCTTCTACTATGTTGGACTCTTGCTTTCCATTTACTCATTTTAGATTCTCTTTTATAATTTTTGGGATATAATGTAAACGGTCCTCATACCTTCTTTGCATTGTAGCTCTTTTGTAATCTCAAGGCCCAATCTTGGCCTTGAAGTACATTAATATGTCCATTTAATTAAAAAATAATTTTGGGCATAATCTTATACACGAATACTAGTTGTACTCAACAAAGGAGAAGGATAATCCCTTGGGGGAGTGGTTCCCAATGGAAAAGGCTCCTTAGTGGGTGGGTTTGAAGCATTCCACCTGTCTTGGGCAACAACATCCATGGGCGTAACAAAAACATCACTATCCATCCAAATTGGGAAGTAATATCATTTGATGCAATATATGCAAGTACACAAGACTACAATGGGAGGGAGTATTAGGGAAAATTTACTGCCGAGGTGGTTAGAACTTAATCTCTTTATTGAAAAGAAGATAGGAAACAACTATAATAATGAATATGGTTGCGTGATTTGATGCATCATTGATGAGGTGTCACTAACGAGTTTTAGGAGGTAACTTGCAAATAAACAAAAGATACAATGTATTAACTTTCTTTGGAAAAGAAATTTGTTTATTAATGATGTTAGACTAAAATAACTTGATATTTATGAACTTCATTGTTGATAAAGAATATCTAATATGAAAACTCCGCCATTAAAATTAGATATAAAATGGCCACTAAGCATATTATCTTAATAGAGAAACCCTTATAGGACTGACTTCCGGATGAAAGGGAGAGAAAAAGGCACAAATCCAATTCTAGTTATGTTGGACACAAGGACACGCACCAAAAATAATTTCTTAAAGGTCTTGAGCTGATTCCACACATGCCACTTAGTATTTTCAATGTTTAAATGTCATAGTTGTTCACCGAAACCCTTAATAAGTGAGATGATATGAAATATTAAATGACATAGTTGTTCATCAAACCCTTAATAAGTGATATGATATGAAATATGTGCTTTTATGGCCTTAATCTTGGCCTCCCAAATGCATATAAGACACAAAAAAATCCAAGTCTTAGGTGATGGCCTAAAATTCCATCATTTATTAATCTTTTCAAATGCTAAAGAAAAAGGCCAAAGAAGCTTGTACAAGAAGGTCCGTAGGTTGTAACTCTTGAAAAATGTATCACAATTCAACCCACATTTTTGACACCATCTTAATGGTGGTTGAAGATCAATTTTGTGCAACATTACATTTGGCATGAGTTCTTAATTTTTTAAGATGGTAGAAAAAATAGAGTGTAAGAGTTTGATATTTTTCCTAAGTGTAGGCCAAAGGATCCAATTATAGACACCTATATTTAACAATTTACCATTTGACAATGACAACTTTGGTTTTTCACCTTATGTATGACTTGTGCATACTTTTCAAGCCTAGATGGCTTATCATTGTCTCTCTTGCATGAATTACTTATTTATTTACACTACTCTATCGTTCACATACTCAATTGAATTTATCCAAAGTAGTATACTACTCCCGGCATCTCACTCATGATATTGCATAGTCCTCTCAAACTACTTGTATGGAACCATATGGTTAGGACCAAACCATATTATATTGGTTTGGTCCTAAGCCATACAATCATCTCTTGCCACCCAACAATTTTTTTCTAATTTGATATATTTTATGGGTTGTTTCATATCTTATAGGTCATCCTTGAAGTGACATATAACCTATGAAATCCTATATTAGCAATTCTAACCCACACATTTGAGCAACTTGGGACATTCAAGAGCACACATTGCAAAGTACATTCCATAAGCAATCTATGCTCTCCTAAATTCATAAAAAATGATGCACAACCTCAAGGAGTAGCCCATACACGCCTTTGAAGCAAGCTAAATCAATTCAAGAGCCATTCCTCTCATGTTATACACCTCTTAATCTATGCAAATCAAAGTCAAACCAATGTAAAACATTTCCAAAAGTTCCAATGGCTAAGGGAATCTATATAGAATTTGCAAGCACTACACACTATATCACAATCATGAAGGGTATATTTTCTTCTATTTATAGTTATGCTTGTTATCTTTATGTTAAGAGACATAAGGGAATGATATGGGGTTGGATTAGATTTGTATACCCCATTGTACATACACTAGGAGTTTGCTTACATGGAGTTTGTTCTTGGCATCGAGGGATCTAGTCTAGTGCCTAGAATGGATTAGTAGGGGTTGATCACTAAGGTCAATACAACTCCACCACACACAAATTTATCTCATTATGTTCATGAAGTATTTGTGTAGGGATGTAGAGTTTTCATCATTGCATGTCATTACAAGAGATGTTGCACATTTTTGAGCCCTAATACCAAATAACAAAGAAAATTTACAAACCACCGACGACAACCAAAATTTATATATCTCCAATAGATCCCATCCAAACCATACAACTCAAGACTAGATTGTACTTCACTATAAGAAATACTATATGAATTTATATCAACCAGTTTATAGGCACATTCTAGATACAAAACAGTTATAGATCTTTACTAGTATTCACACCGAGATCATCTCTATACCTTTATATCTATCTAAGTTCACTTATCTTATTATGTTTTAAGAAATATTTCCTATAATTACATCTTCCAATTTGCATTGGGAGCTATATTCTAGTTTTCTCATTAATGTTTATTAATTATTCATAATATATAACTTTTACTACAATGATGCCTTTAAATAAATAAGAAATTAATCTTTAATGTCATACATTTATTTAGGGTGCTAACATTTGGTGAACCCGACCCTTCATTAAATCTCTCACCTTTCTCAAACCCTAGTTTCGTCAAGGTTCCATGATTCCTTGTGCTTATTTTTCTATGCCTATTTGGTATAGTAATTAGCTTAATCATACAACCATTGAGAACATTGATATTTCTCCCACTATGTACAAGTGTTGGCTTCCTCTCTATTTCTGTGCATGGTATCTATCGTATTCTTGCATTGATGACCGTGATGTGTCTTTGGAACCCCCAAAACAAAAGGTTTGACCCATCCTACTATGATGAAACTAATGATGTGGATCCTAATAAATTTAATATTTTTCTTAATTCCATCCATAAACTTGTGACCACCCCCACTATCTTGATCACATTATCGAGGTCCTCATTTCCTCTAAAATTTCTTGTGATCAACAATCTAATGAGACGTCTCTCTTTTGGGGTGCTTCACCTTGCATCTTATACTATGGCTACATCTACTATTACTACATCCATTATGCTTATATCTTTGGGGTAACCATTACCCCCTTCAAAGTGTTGCAAATGTCTATTCCTATGTGTAACACTATTCGTACATCTATTTGACACACCCATGGGGTTACCATTCCTCTTCTAATACATGATTTCTTGACCTCTTTGTTCACAATTTGCAAGCCCAAAACTTACAATTACAGCAAGGTGCCTCTACCTCTTCTAATGTCATACATTAGTTAATTACTTCACAACTCACTTGCACCTAAAGTGGCTTCCTATCATCTTCCTATTGGTTTTATCACTCCTAAAATTCCTATTACGATGGAAAAAAGTGATATTGAACAAAATCTTTGCGTTTTACTTGTCATTTTCTTAGATCATGATTACAATGGTGTATTACTTACTAAGCTCTTTCCTAGAACCCTCAAGGATTTTTCATTGCAATGGTTTTATGATATTTCTATTAATTTGGTATGGGATTTTACCCTTTGGCTAAATGATTCCTTGTAAAATTTTCAATACATATTGGGAACAAGGTATCCTATGCTCAAATGTCCAAGATGTGATAGGCTCCAATGAGCCCATTAGTGAATATCTTCTATATTATAAGACTGTGCCTACTAAAATAAATAGTATCCGTGTTGATGATTTTATTTAAGATATATTCACTCAAAGCCTTCTAAATCCATTGCAAAAATCAACTATCTTTGAACTTTTTGGTCATTTGATCACTTATGTCACACATTGAAAGAGTATGAGGCTAAGCTCCTTACAATGAACAAACTCAAGTATGTTGTTAATACTCCCAATACATCTAATACTAAGTTTAAAGGAAAACCTAATTTCAAAGGAAAATCTAATGATAATAAGATTGATGCTAAAGTTATTGTTAACATTGTATCTCAACCTACAAAGATTCGATTGTAAACTCCTCCTAGGAGGAAATTCACACAATTGCCTATTTCACCCGAAGTTGTCCTTCAAAAGTTTCTAGAGTGCAACCTTGTATCTCCCTTTGGTTCTAGAGGTTGATACAAGAAAGCCTTATGGTAAATTGTTTGAATCTAATGCCTCTTGTAATTATCATCAACATGTTGGCCATTCTACTAATCAATGCATCAAGATTCTCCATGTCATCCAAGATTTCATTGATGTAAATTCTATTGAATTTGACTAGCCTCCTAGGAAATCCAATCCTACTAGGAAAAATTCTAAATTTAATATTCTCACTAACCCACTTCTTGATCAAAATACTATCAAATCTAATTTAGAATTTCACCATACTTATCAAGCTTAATAACCCCCTTTGTCATATGATCATCCAATGGAGTATCTTGTTGGTACTATTACTACTATGTCACCTCATGTGCCTATTATTATGTACGATGATTTTTATATTGTTCTTTATCTTATCTTTGATACACTATGTGTGATATTTTTTGTCCCATGCCCTATTCATAGTTTTTTAATTGATAGCGGTGCTTAGATGCAATATGTGCACATTCAATTTATTTGACTCTCTTGGCTATATTAAGAAAAATGTGATGCATGATATTGAGACCTCTCTTGGGCATGTTATTATACCTCTTAAAGTTGGACTTGCTAGTGTGGATATTCATTTTATAATCACCTCTCTCCTTTGGCTCATGTGATATATGTCTATGTTGCTCTTAGCTTCACACTTTTAAGGATATACCCTCTCTTTTACACCAATGCACGTCAAGTTTAAATGTAATCAATAGGTTGATATGGTCAAGGGTATACCATATGAGACCCCATTACCTAATTTATTTACCAAAAAAATGATTCCTAAGTAGGTTAAATAGACCCGACTTCATGAGGTCCATCCTCATCCTATGACACATGTGACTCATTCAAAGCCCAAGCCTCATTTTTTACTGTGTCCACCCATCCCCATGAGGTACATCCTCATCCTACTACACATGTGGCTTATTCAAGTCTTAATCCTCCTATGTATCACATATCCACCTTTCTTTATGAGGTATATCCTAATGCTACTACACATACAACTTATTTGAAGTTTGAGACTCTTTTCTTGGTTGGGTCCACCCATCCCCTTCCTATCATAGAATAAATTTTGAAGTGCCCTTGCACTTAATAAAAATATCCCAAAAATACAAAATATTAAAATAATAAAATAAATATAAGAACATTCAAATATTTAAAAAATGCAAAATCATGATCTAGACAGATGATGTGATTCATTAGCTTGTTATGTCACATATATGTTGTTCATCATATGATTTGATAGGTATCATGTTTGTCTATATGTTTTTGCACACATGTTCATGGGGTATGTTGAGCTTGATGCATGAAACACACAAATCATTACACGATGACAAGTGTTGACCTATACCCTTCCCAATTTATCATGCTCTTCCTGGGGGGTATCTCCTACACTAATCAGGTGCTTTTGTTTTAGTAAATTACTTTTACTTCCTCATTATGCTCAATATATAATATTATGTATATGTTATTTTTAGACTAATATGGCTTACACATGTTTCATGTGCAGTGTTAGATTATCTTGATTTATGTGTCAATGGGATATTATTTTCTATTTTATTCATTTACTTGATTAATTGCATTCTTTCTTCTACGTATGCAGCTTATCATATTTTCTATGCCTTTTTTGGCGACATTTGTTTGCGGCTTATATAACCTATTGATTATGCTTGATTGGGTGTGTAACACTTTTTTGTCCTTTGTTTACGACTCTATGACTTTAATTCGAATAACATATGTGAAATTAATTTTGTACTTGTATGCTAGATTACTTATATGCTTGATAGCCTATGTGTTTTTTTGTTTCTTTAATATTTTTCTATTCACCGTTTTCTTATTTGATATCATTGTATGTCATGGTTTATACAATTCACACACTTCTAAGAGCATAATCCGAAGGGTGACCAATCAAAACAACCTTTCATGTGATCTAACAAAAATTATTAGATACATCTAACATGGGCACACATCATTTATTTTTAGTCAAGAATTCTATTTGCACATCTCACTCATCTCAAAAAGGGGGAATTCGGTAGGGTTTTATCACATGAATAACATGCATGTAGAATTCAAAACTTAGATACAAAATGACACAATGTGTATACACTAAGGAACAAATTAAAACATAAACCGATAATAATTTGACACAAGTTTAGAACCATCTAACTAGGACAAAACCATTTTACGCTATGTTCCAAGATGGATGTTTCCATCTCCTGGGTAGATTTCCTATAGATTATTTTTTTCTAGATTTTCATAGGTAGTTACTGAGATGTTGATATAAGTTCATACTAAAATTACATAGTTTGAAACAAGGTTTACTAAATTTTGGTACAAAATGTTGGGGTTTTGATTACTTCATTCCTTTTTGGCACTACATGACTCGAGAACAATATAAAAATAAGGTATGAGGATATGGACCTTCTAATTTTTCTATATTTAGCATTGCATATATAAGACTCAAAGTTACATCACATAATGCGGGGCATAAAACCAATCATTATATTTCAAATTTGTGTTATTTTACACTTGAACCTAGATCCATATGTAGTAGTGTGTTCCATGAGATTTGAAGATATCAAGGTGGCTAGAAGAACTTGTGGCAACCTTCTTCTTGCTCCTTTGTTAGAAGATATTGGGGCAACTAAAAAAATGTGGAAACCTTCTTGCTCTTTTTTAAGTTCTCGGAACAAATGTCATATGACATCTTTTGGTTTTGGGTTGATTGAAACTCGGTTCCTTCTAGGCTCTAACATCTTCAAAAAAAAATTGAGAATTGATCACCCCTAATCCTTTAGAGAATTAGATCAAATCCAAATCTCCAAGTACAAAAATATAAGAGCTTCTTCCTCGAAAAAGAAAACATGTGTATTCCTTCCATGCTTTTTCCTCTTTACTTTACTATGTTACAAATGAAAATTCAATTTTCAAAGTTGCAAATATATTTCAAAAATAGAGTTACATTTCAATACTTCTCTATGGATAATTGACTACACTGTGTATTGCGGTTTCATCACAAAGTGTGCCAACACCCAAGTGAATTAAATAAATTTAAGTGAAGACAAAGTGTGTGTATCTAGTTAGGTATATTTTCCTTTAAGCATGTAATTTTCATTTCATACTTAAAATGGGGAAAATGTAGCCGACTAAATTTAACAATTATCATTTGATAATGGTAAATTTGGTTTTGTGCCTTATGCATTACTTATATGTACATTCTTATCCTAGATGATTTATCCTTATCTTTTTGCATAACTTGAATATATATTCACACTACTCTATTGTTCACATACTCAATTGCTTATATCCAAAGTAGTATAATATTCATTGGCATCTCAACCAAATTATTGCACAATCCTCATGAATTACCCACACAAAACTATATAGGTCCAGGAGAAAACCATATTATGATATGGTCCTAGGTTGTATGGTCTCATATCCTACCACCCAATGGAATTTTTCTAATTTGATATATTTTTATGGGTCATTTCATACATTTAGGTTGGTCTTGATGTGACATATAACATGCACAATATATAAACAAGTCTCACCCACTCATTTTCATATATTAGTAATTCAAGAGCACTCATTGTAAAGTATATTTATAAAGCACTCTATGCTCTCCTACATTTCTAAAAAGAATATGCACAAGTTAGGGAAGACCATATACATGTATGAAGTAAGATAAACCAAATTCAAGAGTCATGCCTCTCATGTTATACACCTCTCAAGCCAAATAAAATAAAATCTAACCAACACGAAACATTCCCAAAGGATCTAAGGGTTACCGGAAATAATCTAGCATTTGCAAGAGAACAAAACAATAGATGACAATAAAAAAGGGTACATTCTATTCTACTAATAGTTACAACCATTATATTTTTGTCACGAGAAACAAAGGCATGATAAGGGGATCTATTAGATTTGCATATGCAATTACACATACACTAGGAGAACTACGTGGAGTTTTCACCCACAATCTAGCACGTGTAATGGAGTGTCTATACTTGATTAATAGAGGTTGACCACAAGGGTCACTCCAACTCCACCACATATAGATTTATCTCCATTTTTAAAATCTAATCTTGTTCATGAAGTGATAGTATAGGGATCTAAATTTTTCATCCATAGTTGTGAACCCTAACACTTGACAACGAAGCACATTTATAAGCCACTAACAACCACAAGAAGTTACATAGCTCTAGTAGATCTCGGTTCAAAATCGTATAGCTCATGACCGTGGTATACTACGTTATAGGGCGTACCATATAGTTCCATACCACCCCAATTTACAGGAATAGTTCTAAAGATGAAGCACTTCCAAAGCTTTACCAGTCAACAAAACTTGATCATCTCTATATATTTGTATCCAACTAAGTCCAATTCTTGTGTTTCATGCAATCATTTATATCGTTATATCTTGTAATTTGCTTTAGGAGATATATTTTATTTTTCTCAAAAATGTTTATTAATTAATCAAAATATACAACTTGTACTACTCTTACGCCTTTAAATAAATAAGAACCTAATCTAATACCAAACACTTATTTATTTCGGTGTAAACAATAATCTATAGAGGAAACTAGGCTATGAATGGTGAAAATTATCATTCTAAAAATATAAACAACTATGAACACCCCAACCCATATATCTTGGTTGAGGGATAAGGGTGCTCTAGACTACTGAATGAATTTTTCTATCTTGATGGTTCTTTAGGAATCTAAACTATATCTTGAGGGAATCCAGACACTATCTTGGGGAATCTATACTCTATATTCGGGTTGGTAGGGCCTTAAAATTCAGCGAGGGAGCTCATAATTTTGGGATGATCACCTGCCCATATATAGATCTAATTAAGATAATGGCCTATTGTCCAAAACCACCCCTAGGCCATTTTGATGTTTTAACAATACAAAGGGAAAGAGTTTTCAATGTTAAGCAGAAGGGAGAAAAAGGACTTAGTCATTTTCATGCAAAAATCCCTTTGGTCAGCTTAATCGGACATTGTTGGAACAAACAAAATAGTTATTTTATTCCTTTAGTTCATCGCTTTACCGCATTGGCCACATGCACTAGAAAATCGGCTAATTCAAGTTTTACAGGCACCTTCGGAATTGTTCTATTGTTCTTTTGCTTCACTGAATATACACATTTACCAACTTAAGAGACAGAGTCAGGGTTCATCAGATGAATCAGGAATATGTGGAAATGTTCTAATGTTCATTGAGTTCCCCAAAACCCTGCGTCAGCTGACTAAGGAACACTTGGGTTTATAAGATGAAACGGGCATTAAAGGCACAAATGGAACATGTTCCATTGGTTCACCAACCAACAAGGAAGAATGAGAATCACAAACTGCAGATAAATTGGGCACTAACGAAACCTTCAGAATAATTCCAAACTTCCCGTTGTACTCCACATATCTGCATTCACCACAAGAAAAGGTCAAATAGACATGACAATTAGACATGTTGGGCCCAAACGACACTCATGGAACTATTCCACGCTGCCTCAGGTTCCCTGAATCTCCGCAATAAGTGCAATACACTTGGAATAAGGGAAATCAATGGGTGAGGGAAAAAATAGAACCATTCTCCCGTTCCCCAGTTCTCCAAAGCTCCTCCTAGGTTGACTATCGATATGTTTAAGGGGAAAACCATGAAAACACATATTTTGAGGTAAAAACGTAATTTCTTGCATCTTCGATAATTCAACCACTTTAACCACTCAAATTTTTTGCTAAAGGGTGCCTATATCTTGTCCAATAGGTCTAATGGCGTGTACAGCAGGACGAGAGGGATGCCTATGCTTAAAACTACAAAAATGATGGCATTTGGTCCTTGGTAGGTGAAAATGGGCCATTTATGGATGTTTGGTGGCTCCCCCTCTCTCATTCCCTATATATGTAAGTGCTTATGCACTTGAAATGGGTTCTTATCTACTAGATTTGGAGCTACGCCCTTAGATTTTTACAATTTCCATACCTCTAGACCTCTGTAACTATGTTTTTGCAGGTTTTACAAACCTTTGCTCTGTGAATGCAAGTAAAAATGTTAAAAGTGATGTGTAAGCGTGGTTCATTCCTATAAATACAATGTATTTGATGTGAATATATTTCCATCTTGCTCTCTTTTGAATCCATTCACTTGTATTTTGTAAAATTATGTGTTTCTCTTGGATTCTTGCATATGTGTTTGCATTTGTGTTTCTACAGTCGATTTGAATCCCGCTCTAGCTTTGGTGCATCATCCTCTTTCATTTTGTAGCATTTTCTCTCTTCTCAACTATGGTCCCTACAAATTTGTAGTTTATACATAGTTTAGTTGCATTTTGAATTTGTAGGTTAGTTTATAGTTGGCTAAGACAGAAAGAACCAACCTTCTCTAGGAGGTTTGTCTCACTTTACAAGGTCCCACACTTGGAGACAATCCCATGTTACCCAAAAGTTCTGATGTTCATCCATTATCATGCAAGCCGTGCAAAGTTTGTGTGATAACATGACCTAGGTGGCTCGATGAATAGGGTTAGGGTGTTCATTTTAAATAACATTTTCTAGGTCTTATATGTTGATAGACCCAAAGGTAAATGATTCATGTGATATAAGGTAACCATATATCATAGTTTAGACATAATTTAGTTGCATTTTGAATTTATAAGTTAGTTTGTAGTGGGCTAAGACAAAAGGAACCAACCTTCTCTTGAGGTTTGTCTCCCTTTGCAAGGTCCCACACTTGGAGATAATCCCATGCTACCAAAAAGTTTTGATGTTCATCCATGATCATGTAGAGGGTGCAAATTTTGTGTGATAACATGGCCTAGGTGGTTCGACGAATAAGGGTAGGGTGTTCATTTTAACTAACATTTTCTAGGTCTTAGAGGTTGATGGAACAGAAGGTAAATGATTCATATGATATAAGGTAATCGTACGTCGGAAAGCGACAGGTGAGCGTGAGAATCAACAAGTAACTCTTCCTCGTACTGACGCCGAGGTCGTGTCGAGACAGCCGGTGGGGATGGAATATGTAGACAAACTAGTTAGGCAGTCTAATGTCTTCGACACGCACTAGTGGAATTTGCAAATCTAAGGCAAAGAAGGCCCTTCTAACTTGGACTGGTGTGATAGATCGATCAGCGAGGATGACTGCTCGAAGGCTCCAATCAATATCGAGCTCTGGCGTGATTCGATCTATGGGTTGCGGAATACGTGGAAAATGACCTGGGATTGTTTCGTGTATATCTCCCGATAAGGTCATATAGTGGATGATGAATATAATTGGCTCTACGAATGATTTTCTGGCCTAGTCCAGAATTCCCTAGCTTTGCTAGCCGCTATATCTAGTAAGGACAGTTGTTCGATGATGATAGGTGGAAGTGGAGTGGACTGAAATACTAGTGTGCGTAGGCCAGTGTTTATATCTAACTGACTTGTGGATTCGTTGGGCTGTGGGATCTGTGGGTCACAACCGTAGACTCTTGGTTGTTGCGGTCCTGTTATGGTCATATGCGAGATCAAATTCTAATCCCTAGTATCCAAAGAATCATATTCTTTCTCAACTTACGTGTTTAGAACCAATAGTTGTGCGATCTTCTCAGAATACCTTACAGACGTTCTCACAACCTGGATTCTTAAGCCGGGCATCTATATCTACGAGGGTGTCTCCAGCGTCATTTGTGGAACTAGAGGATCGCACCCGAATGTTTGTTCTCTTCGAGCCCCTCTACGAGTCATGTGGATGTTTTCTAGTAATCAGTAGTTTGGTGACTTGACCAAAACGCATGTGCTTGGTCGTCTTCTATGTTTAATCCTCTTAACGAGAACCGATCGGTTGTAAATGCGTGGTTGCTCGGAATACTTGTATCCTGAGATTTTGGTCTATGTCAACTATTGCTGTGACGAGGTTTGGTTGAGGCACGATTGGCTCAAATATATATTCCCTAGCTCTCGAGGTCCCGTAATTGTCATACGAAACAAAATGCAAATCTAATCAGTAATGAAAACAAATTCTAACTACGTGAAATAAATCTAACATATATATCCTTTAATCTTCTAAGAAATATTCTAACAATTTTAAGGAAAGCAAACTATTTTAAGCGTATCTAGAAATAATAGCTAAACAATAATTTAAAACAGACAAGATAACCGAGTGTGGTTATTTGCCTGTGCGATTTATAGAATTATTCTAAATAAAACAGTTTGTCTAATCTACCGGCAAGATTCTCGATCCTACCTCAGAAGTGAGGAGTGAATCATAGTTTCTCAGAAACTATCAATCCCCACAGCTTCCCTGGCAATGTCGAGAATAGAATGAAATGAAATAAAGCGATTAACTACTCTATTTGATATGAATCTGACTAGAACTTTGAAATGTAAAACCTGGACTCCGCAGAACAGTGGCGAATCCGATGGTGTATGTGATCTCGTCCCCTCAGTATGATCTCCTCGTTCTTTTGTGTTCACGTGGATCCAGAAAAGCGTGTAATGCTAGCACCGATAAGAGTAGATTTTGGGACAAGGATAGCTCAGAATGCAGACCGAGAATGCGAGTAGGAGAGGGATAGCGCAAGAGTACAGAGCTTGGCTTATGCGATTCCTAGCGGGATTTTACTGCGAGTCATGCAACATGAAGCGACTAGAACCTGTAACTATCCTAGACAAAGAGCAAAACCTGCAACTTTAATGGCTTCCTAAGCTATTCTGTTCCAATGGATTGGATAAAATAAAGACACTGCTTGCACAAGTTGGATATGTGGCTTACCAACAGCTGAATAAAGCTAACCAGGCATATAATGGATTGAACTAAGAACTCCAAGACACAATAAAACAAATCTACAGCAAAGAGAAATTTAGAGGCAAGCTTCTAACTAGATTGGGATGAGATAACAAAGACTTTGCTTTGCACACAGATGGGTCTCGTGGCTTACCAACACCGTGAAACAATACTAACCAAGTATGAAATGAACTATCTTTATCAATCCTAAGCAAGGTGACAGGACAAACCACCGAAAATCGAAGACTCTAACAAAAAAAATGGTGGCCAAAAGCTCCAGCTCAAACTCTTCACCAAATTCTTCACCAAATTCTTCTACATTCGCCCATTTGCATGTACACAAACCATGCATTTATAGGAATTCCAACTCTCAAAAACCAAAACCAAATTGAACTCCTAAACAATAAACAAAGAAAAACACTGTTCCAGGGGACCAAAAACATTAATGCATGCTCAAGTCGGCAAAGAAAAGCTGGTGAAACGTGATATTTCACGCGAGTCGCGTCAAAAGAGTGTTCTGGAAAACGCGCGTGACCGCCGCTCTCGAGAACCGGCGCCTGCTTACGGGACCGCGCCGCCCCCTTTTAGGCGGCGGTTTCGTCACTGAAGGTCAAGAGGCCAAGGAAAGAGGGAAAAAGGGGAAAACAAAGGGCGCGGGGGCTAAGCGGGGCATGCGGGATGTTAACGCATACTCCGAGGGCTTTTCCGGATCCCGAACACCTTGCGAGGAGACCTGTATCATCATCGGGGCACTTGTTACACTGTTGTTCTGTACCTTACAATTTTGGGTACGTACATATTGCCCCCTCGGAGAAGCGTTTTAGCCATGAAGAGGCATAAAACGGTGGGTCCGAGTATGGCAGTCCCGAAATGGGGAGTTAGAAGCTATACCTTACTTGTCCGTGTGTTGCGATGACGCCATCGAAATTCCCGCTACCTGCAAAATGAAAAGAGAACTCAAGTGCAGATAGATGCAATAACTTGGAAGATAAACGCTAAAATAATAGGGAAGGAGAACGTACCATTCGTGCGGGGATAGAAACTTACCTCCATCAGCGCTCCAAACCTGCGAAAAAGTCATTTTAAAATGAAACAGAATGATATATATATGAAAGTGGGCCCATTTTCCTATTCATTTGCGTGAGTCGATTTGATTGATTTTGAGCTCTGGGACCCACGGTGACGGTTTCTCACGTGAATAGAGTCGAAACGTTCGCAGCGAGATCGTGATCATGCCTCCACGAGCGGAACACCGACCTCAGCGATCACAGGTTGGTTTTCTTCTATTTTGTGTTTTTCCCTCTTCAAATTTGAAATGGCAAATTCTTTGCAATGGGGGGATTATTTTTGAAAATGTTAGGTTCAAAAGGTCCATCTAGGGGGGGCGCCTACTGGGTAGGCTTTGTTTTTAGTTAAAAAGGTCATTTTTTGCTCATTTTGGGCTTTTTGGGGTTAACAACCCGCGCGGGTTTTCGGACCGCGACCGCCGCCCTGGCCAGGGCGGCGGTTACATGACCGCCGCCCTGTTCAGGGCGGCGGTTACACGACCGCCGCCCTTAAGGCGGCGGTTACAAAACCGCCCCCTGCTCAGGGCGGCGGTTTTGCACAGAATGCAAAAGAGCTTAACTTTTGAGATTGCACTTGTATTTTTATCATTTCTATACGCTTTTATGACTCTCTCGATATTGATTGATACTAACTTGCCCTGTTTTGTGTGTTTTTGGGTGCATGCAGGCGAGGGAGGAGTATATCAGATGGAGCCGAGAGAGAGAGTGTGATTGGCTTTCGGGGGTATTGGATGCCCTTTCTCAGGATGAGGAGGATACATTACAGAGGGCCGGCATATTGCGTATATCACGCGTGCCCCATGTCACGCCATCTAGTCACATTCTTTGTGACTTATTCTCATATTGGGATGCAGATCGGAACACTTTCCGATTGCCAGGGGTCCGCGGTGAGTGGACCATCACTTTGGAGGATGTCTACCGTATCCTGGGGGTCCCGATCATCGGGAGGAGACTTACACTGGAGACGGCAGGGTCTCGAGCACAGATTGCACAGTGGGCAGGCTACATGGGAGATGCAGCTATCTCGACGGGGTCGAAGAAGGGAGTGAGAGTTCGATCCATTCCTTCTTTGCCCATCCCCATATTTCGACAGTTATCATGGGGATCCTTGCCTCGAGGCTGATCGGGGACAAGGGGGGATACTTTACTATCTTCTTTGGGCCCCCATCATTGCACGTGATAGAGGGGCATGGCCGGATATATGCACAGGGCGCGAGATATTCAGGGACCACCTACCATGACTTATACAGGGTGGTCCGTTTGCAGGGACAGTCATTGAGCCACCCGACTCTGGTCATGAGTTGGGTGTACGAGCATTTTATTCCTTATGGCAGAGGGGTAGAGGTGGCAGACCCAGGGGCTGTGAGGGCAGCTAGATGGTTAGATATGTCGGTGCTTAGAGCACCTCACCAGCCAGTTTCCTCCCTTACCACAACAGATATGGAGGCGACGCCATACCGGCTTATGGCCGGCATATGGGGTGAGGAGACCCTTACATTGATCTCCTGTTCCACCACAGGGCAGCTTATCGACCGCGTGGGATGGGTGGAGGTACACCCTTTTGGCAGAGTTCCTCAGCAGTTCGGCCTTCCATATGCGAGCATGCTTCCCCCAGCGGCACCAGTTTATAGATCGATCTGCGAGGCTAGAGGGGGCCTGAGGCCGTGGTTGGGCAGGTGATCATCTCCCGGCACTCCCATTGCAGCCAGGAGGGTAGTTCGGGCTAGAGGGAGAGCCGGTGCACCCCGGGCACCTTTGCTTCAGATTGCTGCGGGTCCTGCTCACAGCAGCGATGACCCCATAGATATTGACTCCGATTCTGAGGAGTTTACAGAGGGAGGGTCAGAGGAGCAGACAGATGATAGCGATCCTGAGTGGCATGACACTCAGGATATTTTGCAGGCAGAGAGGGCCGAGCAGAGTGCAGAGAGAGAGACTCTAGCTTCAGAGGAGCCACTCTCCCAGGGCCATGGTGGAGAGGATGAGTCAGTTGCGGGGCGTCATGTTGCTCCTACTACAGGAGCAGCCCCTCAGTCGGCAGCGGCATCTGCGGCGGGTGCTGGCCCCAGCGACCCATCTTGGAGGCCCGGTGATCCGAGTAAGTTATCCTCTCATCTTTTCAATGTTTGTTTAATTTAGGATTTTTAATTGCTATCTCTCCTTATGTTTTGATATTGTATCTTTTAGTCTCTTGCCTAGCTTCTAATTCGTTTTTCTTCTTTGTTTTGCAGAGACTGTTGACGAGTGGCGGGATCTAATCCGTAGGGTATGCACTGATTCTCTGATGATCCCTATGGATAAGACCCATGCGGAGCTATCTGTAGATGCTGGGGAGCCTTCAGCAGCCGGTAGGCATACTGACGTCTTCGCTCCTATTTGGCATGTGGCCAGGATGGTGTCGACTCTCCGTACAGAGTTGGCAGGCTATAGGACAGCCGAGCGTCTTATGAGGAGTCATTCTCGTGGTGAGACCGCGGCTGCTCCTCGAGACCCTGAGCCCTCCGTGCATTCAGAGCGCCGGCGTAGCCGGAGTCCTAGCGGCGCGCACACCCTCGGAGGGGTCGCGTAGGGGTTGAGAGGTGACTTGGCCCTGTATGCTTTGTACTGTAGATTCTTTTGTACATCACGGGCTCTTTGAGCGTTTTGACCATGCCTAGAGCATGATGGCATTGTATATAAACATTGGTTATTTATATATGCATTCGCTTTTGGATCAAAACTTTGTCACTCGTATTTTCCCTTTCTGTTTCCAGCTTCCTCGTGTATACTACGATGTATGTTTTATATGCTTTCTAGAATGTATGCAATGGAGAACAGATGATGCAAATGCTTGCTTTCTTTTTGTGTTTCATGATGCTGATATATGATATTGTAGATATATTGTGATCTTAAATCTTAGCTTCTGTGAGCAATTTGGATACCTCATGTTTGTTTTGGCAAAGTGATGAAAATAACCAGTATGATGAACAGATTAACTTGCCCCACTCCTAACTCCACGCAACTAGTAAGATGCGAGGGCTCATCACCAAGAGCCAAGAAGGGCGCAAGTTTATGAAATATGGTGAAACGATAGTGATGAAAGACAGACGAAGCTTTGGTGGAACCAAATTGAAAACTACAAGCTTACTCCACCCGAATGACTTCATAGTTTTGGGTGCAACTTGCTTTGCGGTTTATCCAGACTTAGACCCGTAGATGGCCACATAGTAGACAAAATCTGGTTTTTAGGATTTTTAACTCTCTTGGAATTTTGAACATCTGATTCATTTGTTTTTGACTCAAAGTTTGAATAGTTTGTTTATGACCTTTTAACGTTTGCATTGTCTAGAGGACCCCCTACACCTTGCCCCATGCTACCTGTAAGAAGCATGGGTTTATCGCCGTGGGCAAGGCATAGGCGAGTAAGGGCATTTCCATCCTTTCCCAACCCTACGTCACTAGTAAGAGACGCAAGCTCATCACCGAAGGTTGGTAGGGCAAGGAAATGTGTAAAAATAAAATTTTCTGTTTAATCACTTTTTGACTTGTCTTTTTGAGTAAAATGTCAGTATATGCTTGTTTCCAAAGAGATGTGTATATGGGATAGATGTGACACCATGAAGCTTCTAGAACAGACCATAGACAAGACACCAATCCTAAGAAGAAATCAAAGCGAGAACAAACTTGCAGATCTTGGTATGGTTACCATTAAGACTTCGTCATGTTTGATTTTATTTGATAAAAGATTCTGAAGTGATTGATGATATCGCGAAAATGGAGAGATATGATTAGAAAGTTTTGTGCCAACAACATCATGAGTTTGTAATGAATTACTTTGAGAATAGATTCCTTGATCACAATTTGTGTAAGAACAAGTGGACAAAATGATCTAAATCTATATGAAGATGCAATGTAGATAGTTATATAGGTAGTGCTAGCTGCTTATGCGTAGAAACGCTTGAGGTGCGGGGGAATTGACTGCTTTCGCCAAATTCCTCACCTTCTAGCGTGCATAAGAGGTATGCACCATTTCCATAGTCCTTCATGACTCGGTATGGGCCCAACCATTTGGGCCGGAATTTCCTTCCTTCGCCGGTCTTCTTGTCGATCCAACTGTCTAGTCTTAGAACTAGATCACCTTCGTATATATCGCGTTCATAAACCTTCTTGTTATATTGCTTTGGCACATTCGGTCAACATAAGCTCTATGCCACATTTCAAAGCATCTAACCTAGTTTCATCTAGGCTTTCTAGTTGGGAAAGATGTGCTTCTCTGTAAGCGTCTTCATCCAGAATCCCTTGTAGTGAAATGCGGAGACTGGGTATTTCGACCTCAAGCGGGAGAACTGCTTCTGCCCCAAATACTAGCGAGAAAGGAGTTGCTCCTGTTGGTGTTCTTATTGAGGTTCGGTGGGCCCACAAGGCCGGATATAACTTCAAATGCCAATCTCACTTGTTTTCTTTCACCGTTTTAAGGAGAATGGCTTTCAATGTTTTGTTTGTTGCTTCAGCCTGCCCATTGGCTTGGGGATAATACAAGGAAGCCGTATGATGGCTTATTTTAAATTTGTTGCATAGTTCACGAACTTCTTCATTCTTGAAAGAAGTTCCATTATCTGAGATAATGATTTGTGGGATACCGTACCTGCAAATGATTTTATTTAAAATGAACTTAGCGATTACAGGAACCACGTCTGAGTAGTAAGAGGCATGGCCTCCACCCATTTGCTAAAATATTCAAGTGGCCATGATTATAAAATTATGGCCGTCTGTGGATGAGGGAGAGAACTTCCTATCAAGTCCGGCCCCATGTAGAAAAGGGCCATGGAGTTGCGATTGGTTGTAGAGCTTGTGCTGGCATGTGGATCTCGTGGGAGAATTCCTGGCACTTATGACACCTACGTGCAAACTCTATCGCGTCATGTTCTAGAGTGGGCCGAAATAGCCCATTCGATGTATTTTTTTGAGCGATGGCATGGCCACCGAAGTGGCCTCCACATATACCGCCCATGTGGGATTCATGGAGAATCCTCTTGGACTCTTCTGTGTCGACACACCTTAAGAGCATTCCATCGAATGCTTTTCGATAGAGCGCCTGCTCTATAATGACATATTTGGCTACAATTATGCGTAATCACCTTCTTTGTTGCGGTGTCACTTTGCATCCAGATGCACGCATGGTCCATGATATAATTAATGATATCAGTGTACCAAAGGCACTCAAAAATAGCAGGTCGAGTTTCGATGTAGTATACGCATCATCCGGAAAATCCAAATCTACTAGATCGCCTCTATCTAATGGGTTGTCAGCTAACCAATCCACGATGATTTGCCCTTTAACTGACTTCTGATTTACAAATGTTAATTTGAACTCTCCCATTAAGGTTATAAAACGTCCACCTTTTTGATAAGGAACCTTGTGTGAGAAAAGTCCGTAAATGGTCTGCTTTTACCATGACCTTCGTTTCTTGATTCAGCATATAATGTCTTAGGCGTTTAGTAGCAAAGACTATGGCAAGACATTCTCGCTCTTCTTGTGTATAGCGTGTTTCATAGTTGAGCAGTGTTCGGCTAATGAAATAAATCGCACGTTCTCTCTTGTCATCGTCTTCTTGGGCCAACATACGAGCCAGCGAGACATTGTAGCTCGCGAATATAGGATTAACGGGCGATCCAGCTTAGGTGGCATTAGCGTAGGTGGTGATAGCAGAAACGCTTAACTGCATCAAAAGCTTCATTGCAATCTTTGGTCCAATCAATGTTGTAGTCTTTCTTGAGTAAATTGTTGATTGGATGAATGGCGAAGCTTAAATCCGGGATGAATCTTCGGATTGCACCTAGCTTTCCGAGAAATGACCTGATTCCAGATTCATCCGAAGGTGGAACCATTTCGAGGACAGCCCGAATTTTGGTTGGATCAACATCTATCCCTCGTGACGATATGATGTAACCTAGGAGTTTCCTCCTGTTACACCAAAGACGCATTTCTCTGGATTTAGCGTAACTCCGTATTCTATTAAATGTGAAAGAATGACGCGGAGTACTTCGGGATGGTCACAACGCTTCTTGGCCTTAGCCAACAAGTCATCTACGTAGGATTCCACGATTTTATGAATTAAATCATGAAATATATAAGTCATAGCCCGCTGGTATGTAGCACCAGCGTTTTTGAGACCGAAAGGCATGACAACATAGCAATAGGTTCCCCAAGGAGTTATGAACGTGGTTTTAGCTTGATCTTGCTCGGATATTCTGATTTGGTTGTATCCCGAGAATCCATCCATGAGAGACAAGAGTTCAAAACCAGCTGTTGCATCAACAATAACGTCTATGGATGGTAATGGGAAATCGTCTTTAGGACACGCTTTGTTGATGTCTCGGAAATCTATGCAAATGCGTATCTTTCCGTTCTTCTTGAGAACGGGAATGATATTAGATACCCATTGGGAGTAGTCTACTGGCTTGATGAATCCTACCTGAAGGAGTTTTATTACTTCCTCTTTTACCATGAGAGCTACTTTGGGTTTCATGGGTCTTGATTTTTGTTTAATTGGCTTTGCATCCGATCTAGTGACGAGGTTGTGTACCGCAATGTGGGGTGCGACTCCCGTCATCTCCTTGTAATTAAATGCAAACACCTTCTGATGTTCTTTGAGAACCTGAGTATGTATTTCCACTTCTTCCGTGTCAATGAAGAACCTAGTTTCAATATTCTTGGTTCATCTTCTATCCCAATGTTGACATCGATTGTTTCTTCGATTAAAGAGGCGTTACCCTCTTTGAACTCAGGTGGTGCTGGAGGTAAATCTAAATCATCCCCATTTTCTATTGCGTATATGTTAGGTTCCCTTTGTGACGGAAGATCATTACAGGGATTTCCGAAGTAGGAGGACGAATGTGGGATCAGGGATAAATCTAGCATGTGATAGGAGAGATGTAATGCTGCATAGGAATTTAAATAATCCAAAGTAGCCGCATCATTTCCAACATGGTCTAGGATGGTAGATTCACTTCCGCTTAAAAGAGGATTTGTCATTGTTTTTATTAATGGCTCGTCACGAATGGATACTGTGAAGTGAGTATCTTCTAGCTCATTGCTTGGAGTAAAACATGATGCTTTGAGGTTCTATTGAATCGGCGAGAAGATTTTTCTCTCGCGGGATCGCTTCAATGGATATGAAGTTAAACGCCTTGCTTAAATCTAATACAACGTTTTTGTAGAGTTGTAAATGTTCGGCTTTAGTTTCATATACTTCAGAAACTTGGTTTGTTACTAATTGCGAGTCTCCCAAGACTCTGATGTTATTAATACCAATTCTTCTGGCTAAGGTGAGGCCAAGGAGGAGGGCTTCGTACTCAGCGCCATTGTTTGTGCATTCAAAGTTTAACTTAAATGAGAATGGGAGGACCTTCTCCTCGGGCGAAGTAAGAATTATACCTGCCCCCGCTCCATAACGACATTTAGCTCCATCGAAATGGAGAGTCCAATACTTAGCCGGGAGTGTAGATGTTGGGGCATCTGCTGCGTTTGCACACTCTACTTCTATCATACAGAGATCCTCTGCTGGTAAGGAACCAACACCTAGGGAAAATCCTATGCCTACTGAATCGAATGGTAAGAACATTGGTGAATCTTGTTCTATCAATTCAACGATTTTCGCAGTAGTCCCTAATGATATTGTTTCTTTAGTTTTACCTTTAGGGGTTGGAGTTGTTTTGGCTATGTTGGTAGTTTCAAGATCCGTTGTAGGTATCAACTTTTCCTCTGGCTTTGGGTCAGAGGGTTTATTAAGTTGGTTTGTTGGCAGCTCAAATTCTGAGTGCACCCCTGGTCTTTTCTTTAAATTAGCTAGGTGCAAATCGAAAGGTTTTGGATCACCTTTGGCTACAAATACCTTTCCCAGATGCAAGAATCTTACTTCTTGAAATAGCGTGGAAGGGATTGCCTTCATTCGATGTATCCAAGGTCGGCCGAGGATCATATTATAGTTAGTTTCCCGATCTATAATATAAAACTCAGTCAAGATGGTTTTGGGCCCTAAGGTGACCGGCAGTATTATAGTTCCTATCGAAGTGGCTTTAAGGCTATCATAGCCTCTCAAGGTATTTCGTGTAGTGGAACAGTTTGTTTCTCCATATCCAAGTTTTTGGAGGAAAGAGAAAGGGACTATGTTAACTGCAGCCCCATCGTCAACCATTGCCCGTTTTACATAGTTATTATAAACCCATACTTGCAAGTGTAAGGCTGGGTCACCTCGGCGTGCGATCTCAGCATCTGTGGGCATTTTACTTATTTCGAAGATGAATTCGACATCCTTGTCCGGCTGCCCCGGAGGGTGGATATCAAAATCTACGTGATTTACTTGTGTTTCGGGAGGTGGAGTGATGTTAATTAGATGGCCTAGACCTAATGCTTCTAAAAGAGCAGCTCTGTGAGGGGGAGAGTTCTTTAGTAAGTCCAAAAATGAAATGTGTGAAAAGGTCTTTGTTAGGTCACTAATTAAATCATAGGCACCGATGGGTTTTTCAACTATTTGCTGACTCTTATCTGCCTCTGGCAGATGACTTGGGCTTGGTTGAGAGAAATACTCTCGTGTTCTCGTTATAGCTTCGATAGGTAGTTCAGCGTCTAATTCTACCAAACTGACTATCTTAGGTCTCGGTTGAGCTCCCAACTGTGGCGCGACTGACGGATTTAATGAAGTCGAGGCTTCATGGTCATTGTTTCCCGTCACTGCACCTTTGTTTGTTCCGGTTGGATTCAGCCTATTGCTGTCATGATTTGGGAGCGGATCATTAAAGATCTTGAGGGGAGCATTCTGAGGAGAAACTGCCCCTGCGAGAGTATTTGGTGATGATGAGACGGGATCTGCCAAGAATAGGTCTATGAAGAACTGTCTTTGTTCTTCTGGCAAACGTTGCATAAATTTATTGTAGTCACGGCACGTTCTAGTGTCGTGACCATGAATTTTATGGAAACCACAATAAGAATTGGGATTATAATTCCCGTTTTGTTGGTTTGGTGTGTATTGTGGCCTAAAATTCCGATCAAACTGTTGCCTATTAGGACCAAAGTTTTGGAATTGTTGTTTTTGGTTTTGACTTTGGTTTTGGTAACCAAATGAGTTTTGGCTTGGCCCTTGTATGGGATTTCGCCGTTGTTGTTGTTGTTGTGGATGGTTAAAATCCACTGTATTGACCGTTGGGGTAAAGTTGTTGTTTCGCTGGTTGTTTGTTTGTGACGGAGTATTAACGACATTTACCCTCTTGGGCTGGTCGGTTACCCCATCCGTTGTTACCCCACGATTTTTGTTAAGGATTTTGGGTCCTTGATTGACATTTGTGGTAGTTGTAGTATTTTGAGTGGAGGTGATTAACCTCCCATTTGCTCCGTATGTCTTACGACCACTATCTATCATTGCTTGATCTATTCGCAGAGCGCTCTCAAGTACTTCATCATAAGTCCTTAGTGGGAACTTCTGGACTTCTTCTTTCACTTCTCTGCTGAGAGAATGAAGGAATAAATCACATAGTTCCATCTGATCCATGTTTGGAGCACTTGCTGAAGAGTAAAGAACTGTACGCCACCTCTGGATGAAATGGGCGACAGATTCATTGTGTTCTTGTTTGATGTGCAAGAATTCCCTGATTCCTGTTCTTAGCAGTTTGTTCATGTCGAAGGCTTTGATGAACTCTGACACGAGTTGTTTAAATGAATGTATGGAAGCCTCAGGTATTCTATAATACCAATCGAGAGCAATGCCCTCCAGTGTTTTGGGGAATATTTTAGCAACAACCCCATCCCAAGGGAGTAATTCTTGTATGGCTGTAGCGTAAGCTTTGATATGTGCGTTTGGATCTCCCTCACCCTTGAACTTAGGCAAATCAGGGAGAGGTCTTGGAAGCATGACGCTTTGTATGGTGAAATCTAAGGGTTCCTTTAGATATTCTGAATACGTCCCTATTGCATAGCTTTCGACCATTGATGGTGTTTGGTGAGGGAGTGGTGGTGGGATAGGTTGTTGATACGGTGTAGCGTACGCGTTGGCAGGGGCATAGGGAGGTCCCTGCGTTTGAGCAAACATGCCGGGAGAGGAGAACATATCTCCTTGTGGTGATTTAGAGTATATGTTTAAGTAGGATGGGGTATTGTCGAGGAACGGACTGTTCGACACTAGACCGGGAGGAATAGTGTTAGAGATGATAGGCCTTGTTGGCGTTTGCTGTGGATATTGAGGAGGCATGCCTAATGTGCCTACTCCCGTAAGGAGATCTACGACTGCAGTGGTATGGAGGATTGGAACTTCTGTTTGTATGAATGGAGAATTTTGACTTGCTTGAGCCGCCTTCTAACCCTCTCACTCTTTCTACTAACGTTGAAATGACTTCATTTGGTGAAGTCACGGTACTTTTCCTGAGCGGCGTTTGTTGTATACCTTGGTGTTGTAAAGGTACATGATATCCTGTCATAAACTGATCGCTATCTTGCCAAGTTTCTCCCAGAATATTTCCTGTATGCAGTGGCATAGAGGTATTTTCTTGAAAAGAGATTTCGGGTTGTATTTGTAAACCTCCTATAGATGGGTACATTCCCCGGAGCGTTGTTCACTCCTAGGATAACGTGTTGACTGTCCATCATCTAAGACCAGGTATGGATCTGATTACCTACCAATTTGTGGTCTGAGTAACATTTGAGGAGATGAACCAGATTCTCCAGTAAACGTCATATTGTTTGAACCTGAAGGTTCTGTTTGTTGGGTTCGAGGGGGTTGATCTAACTCCTCAGTTTGAAAAGACGAACTATATCTGATTCTTGGGGTTTGTGTTGACAACTGATTAGTTGAATAGTTGTCACCCCATACTGAGAGCGAGGGTGATGATTGCCTATTCTGTTGGGCGTAGTATGCCTCAAGACCCAAGAGGGGTCTGCCATATGCGTCGAATCCCGACATATTCGGGGGGTATATGAATACCCGCAGAATAATGGGAAGGAGCGAAGGTGGATGAGAGAAGATGAAACTTCTCAAAGAGAAGGTGAAACAGTTGTTTGTTTCACGTTGGGTTCACCAATTAAATTGGTGAACCCGACGTGAAACAAACAACTGTTTCACCTTCTGTACCTCATTAGCATTCACATCAGTTTCACCAACAAAATTGGTGAACCCAATACTATTCCTCCCGGTCTAGTGTCGAGCAGATTGTTTGTTTCACGTCGGGTTCACCAATTTTGTACGTCAGAAAAGTGACAGGTGAGCGTGAGAATCAACAAGTAACTCTTCCGCGTGCACCCGACCTCCCGAGGTCGTGCCAAGACACCGATGGGGATGGAATATGCGGATAAACTAGTTAGGCGAGTCTAATGTCTTCGACACGCACTAGTGGAATTTACGAATCTAAGGCAAAGAAGGCCCACCTAACTTGGATTAGTGTGATAGATCGATCGAGGGATGACTGCTCAAGGCTCCAATCAATATCGAGCTCTGGCGTGATTCGATCTATGGGTTGCGGAATACGTGGAAAATGACCTAGGATTGTTTCATGTATATCTCTCGATAAGGTCATATAGTGGATGATGAATATAATTAGCTCTACGGATGATTTTCTGGCCTAGTCCAGAATTCCCTAGCTTCGCTAGCCACTATATCTAGTAAGGACAATTGTTCGATGATGATAGGTGGAAGTGGAGTGGACTGAAATACTAGTGTGCGTAGGCCAGTGTTTATATCTAACTAGATTTGTGGATTCGTTGGGTGTGGGATCGTGGGTCACAACCGTAGACTCTTGGTTGTTGCGGTCCTGTTATGGCCATATGCGAGATCAAATTCTAATCCCTAGTATCCAGTAATCGTATGCTTTCTCAGCTTCTATGTTTAGAACCAATAGTTGTGCGATCTTCTCAGAATACCTTACAGACGTTCTCGCAACCTGGATTCTTAAGCTGGCATCTATATCTACGAGGGTGTCTCCAGCGTCTGGCTGTGGAACTAGAGGATCGCACCCGAATGTTTGTTCTCTTTCGAGCCCCTCTACAGTCATGTGGATGTTTTCTAGAGTAATCTGTAGTTTGGCTGACTTGACCAAAACGCATGTGCTTGGTCGTCTTCTATGTTTAATCCTCTTAACTGAGAACTGATCAGTTGTAAATTTGTGGTTGCTCGGAATACTTGTATCCTGAGATTTTGGTCTATGTTAACTATTACTGTGACGAGGTTTGGTTGAGGCACGATTGGCTCAAATATATATTCCCTGGGCTCTTGAGGTCCCGTAATTGTCATACGAAACAAAATGCAAATCTAACTGTAACGAAACAAATTCTAACTACGTGAAATAAATCTAACATATATATCTTTTATTCTTCTAAGAAATATTCTAACAATTTTAAGGAAAGCAAACTATTTTAAGCGTATCTAGAAATAATAGCTAAACAATAATTTAAAACAGACAAGATAACCGAGTGTGGTTATTTGCCTGTGCGATTTGTAGAATTATTCTAAATAAAATAGTTTGTCTAATCTACCGGCAAGATTCTCGATCCTACCTCAGAAGTGAGGAGTGAATCATAGTTTCTCAGAAACTATCAATCCCCATGACTTCCTTCAGCTGAATGTCGAGAATAGAATGAAATGAAATAAAGCGATTAACTACTCTATTTGATATGAATCTGACTAGAACTTTGAAATGTAAAACCTGGACTCCGCAGAACAGTGGTGAATCCGATGGTGTATGTGATCTCATCCCCTCAGTATGATCTCCTCGTTCTTTTGTGTTCACGTGGATCCAGAAAAGCGTGTAATGCTAGCACCGATAAGAGTAGATTTTGGGACAAGGACAGCTCAGAATGCAGACCGAGAATGCGAGTAGGAGAGGGATAGCGCAAGAGTACAGAGCTTGGCTTATGCGATTCCTAGCGGGATTTTACTGCGAGTCATGCAACATGAAGCGACCAGAACCTGTAACTATCCTATACGAAGAGCAAAACCTGCAACTTTAATGGCTTCCTAAGCTATTCTGTTCCAATGGATTGGATAAAATAAAGACACTGCTTGCACAAGTTGGATATGTGGCTTACCAACAACTTGAATAAAGCTAACCAGGCATATAATGGATTGAACTAAGAACTCCAAGACACAATAAAACAAATCTACATCAAAGAGAAATTTAGAGGCAAGCTTCTAACTGGATTGGGATGAGATAACAACACTACCTGCACAAGATGGGTCTGTGGCTTACCAACAGCTAAACAATACTAACCAAGTATGAAATGAACTATGCTATCAATCCTAAGCAAGCTGACAGACCAAACCACTGAAAATCAGAAGACTCTAACAAAAAATGGTGGCCAAAAGCTCCAGCTCAAACTCTTCACCAAATTCTTCACCAAATTCTTCTACATTCTGCCCATTTGCATGTACACAAACCATGCATTTATAGGAATTCCAACTCTCAAAAACCAAAACCAAATTGAACTCCTAAACAATAAACAAAGAAAAACACTGTTCCAGGGGACCAAAAACATTAATGCATGCTCAAGTCGGCAAAGAAAATCTGGTGAAACGTGATATTTCACGCGAGTCGCGTCAAAAGAGCGTTCTAGAAAACGCGCACATGACCGCCGCTCTGAGCAGGGCGGCGGTTACAGGACCGCCGCCCTTCGACCGCCGGCGGCGGTTTCACATCAAGGTCAAGAGGCCAAGGAAAGAGGGAAAAAGGGAAAACAAAGGGCACGGGGGCTAAGTGGGGCATGCGGGATGTTAACGCATACTCCGAGGGATTTTCTGGATCTCGAACACCTTGCGAGGAGACCTGTATCATCATTGGGGCACTTGTTACATCTGCTCGGGCAACAGCGATCTTGTACCTTCTGATTTTGGGGTACGTACATGAACATAGACCTTGACCAATATATCTCGCAGCCTGGATTGCTTGTTCACTATAATTCATAAACTAGTCGCCATGGTGAATGTGTGGTAGTCGGAACGTTGATCAATGAATCTTGAAAACGCATCTCTCTCCTTCGTGACTTATTGGAACAGGAGGATATCCCCGACCCTATCTCTATTATGTTCATCACCTCTCTATCGAGAAGGGAAAGAGTCTTGTCATATTGGATTGCTAATATATATATATATATATATATATATATATATATATATATATATATATTGGGGGTGAGGGCTGTCTCTATAACTCTATTTGGACACACACACACACACACACATGCACCCCTATATCTCGTATTCAAAAATATTATCAACTACGTATAGGTTTGAGGTGAAGGTTGGGGTTGGGCCCCACCTATGTATGAGTCTTTATTTTTAGATAATGTTGGCCCCATCTAACCTATATACGAGGTCTATTTGGGGCCAACTTGGAGCAAGGTGAGGAAGGGTAGTTGAGTGAGGAGAAGGGGTCATGAATAGGATTATTCACATAAATTCTTTATGAAAAAGAAATTTACTTTCACAATTTATTATTCTCTCTCCCCCACACCCCTTACCACCCCTCCTCATTTATCACTAAAAATATTTTTTCGATTCATAACATATATGGTATTTTTAAATTTCTTTTTACTCCACATGACAAACCATATACCTACTCAATTGATAGATGATCAATAAAGACTACCCCACTTCCCTTTCACTATAGACATAGCTCGGTATGCGTGAAAAGTCTCTTTCTCAACCAACCAAATTGTCCCTTGTCATATATAGAGTTATAAAGCGCATCTCCCCCTCTATCGAGGAAAAGAAGGGAGGGGATAAGGGCAGCCCCATCTCTATATATAGTTGACCCCCTCCTTATATATCTTATATCTAGGGGGATAGATATATATAGATCCTCTTTATATAACCTTGTAAAATGGTCATATATTTCTATAGGGACTCACCCCTAGTTATATATGGCAGGGTTCTTTATTACATTCTTATCTTAGCTCATTAGATTCTTTCTAGATAAGTTATGTAGAGAGCATTTTCCTATACTATATATTTCTAATTGCCATTTTTTTCCAAGAGGTTGGTGTTCATGACCCAAAATAAGGTGTCTCAAAAAAAATCCATCTCATGCCCATTCGGAAAAAGATTAACTTGCTTAAATTCCTTATACATGTTTTTAACAACAAAAGTTTATGTGATACTAACTAGTGTTGAAGTTACATGAATATTATGGAGACTTGGGCCATTAAATGAACATTTGCTTTAAAATCACTTTCAACAAGATGGAAATCCTTAGTTTGCTTAGAATTGGCTCTAATAAAATGTTGTACTTCGAGTTTGGAAAGTTTATTATAAACTTCTTTAAAAGGCACCGGACAAGGAGATGATGGAGGTTCTTTGAGAGAAAAGAGAATATTTTAGTTATTTATGATGGTACTTAGGAAGGGAATCAATGCTTAAACAAATTAAAATAAAAACTAGTTGTACAATTTATATATTATTGTACCCAATAGTGTATAAAATAGCTAATCACATCGTGACACATCATATTTACAATTTTTTAGATATCCAATACATGCATTTAATTCCTACCTTTTTTTAGTCATTTTAAATTTGGAATTTTTAAATCAATTCAAAATGCGACTTTTCCTTCGCTTAACACACAAAAGAATAATATACATTAAACACATTCTCATATTGTTTAAGTGTATCAATTAGAATATACTAAATATCTTATTAACTTATTTTGTAAGTGGTTTAGATTACAAAGTGAGATGTTTAAGAGTGGTTCAATATTTGGTGGCTCCTAAATGTTTTTAGCGGGGTATTGGAGGATGATTACAGAAATATTTGTAATAAAAATGGTCATATATTATAACAAATTCTTCCATTTTTAAGGAATAAGTATGGAAAATGAAAAAATATAAGTTTCCGACTTCATGTAGGACTACCTCACATTCCTAATACACAAGGAATGATTCAAACTGATAACCTCTTTTTTAAGGGTACAAGTTCTTTACCATTAGATCAACTCGAATATATAAAAAACTACGAACTCCTTATTTGAACTTTTCACTTAAAACTTGCCCGCCATTAATTTTCAAAAAATAAAAATTATATGTTGACCTCCCCATATAATTTTTACAATTTTAAATTAGCACAGTTTTGAATTGGAATATAAGATGCTTGGTGAGTTGTGTTGAGTTGGATTGTGTAAAGCAGGGCATGCAATTTCCAACCAGGCCTTGTCTCCTCCTGTGTATCAGGAAAAAAATAAGAAAAGTATTTTGTCCTTTACTAAGGGTATACAAATTTAGAAAAACATTCTTTTAACGCAATTTTGTTTTGTAATCTAATATTTTTAAAATGTGGAGGAGATTGCAAATTTGTAATCTAATATTTTAACTTTGTATGTCATAATTTACATATTCAAAACGAGCAGTTTATAGACGGATAATTATGTCCAACGAAATTTGTAATGAGTTATATTTTATTAAATAGTTTAATATTGTTTTTCAAAAATTTAGAAAAATAAGGTGTTCGGCTGGTATCTGTTTGTCTTACTGGAGGTTAATAAAATATAGTCTTCTAAAATTATTATAATGATTAGTTAAGTGAACATTGACTTGGAAACAAATAAAACATTGAGATTCATTACCATCAAGGTCACATGCCATTTAAATGTATGGAAGTTTTATCTTTTGCTTTAATTTTTTTTTTTTTTTTTTTCCTTGTCAAGACATTCATGAGATGTTTCGTCCCCCTTTTTTTTAAATGAGATTTTCAACTTTCATTAATTTTTTAGACATAAGTTTCTAAGAGAGAGGCTTGCACCAAGCTAATTATATCATACTTCCAATTGTCTTAGGCTATCAATAAGAAGAGGCCCGAAAGCCATGTTTAAAATTATTATGGTAGAATAATGAAATGTTGCATACTCAATTATTCATATGGCCTTAAATCCATCACACACTTCCTCAACATCATGAGTATTAGAAGTGTTTCTCTAGAGCAATAAGATTCATCTCACCTACCAAACCATTTCCTTTTTGATCTTCTACTCATTGAACTCTTACTTTCTATTTACTCATTTTAGTTTTCTCTTTTGTAATTTTTGGGATACTATATAATGCTTTCCCTATTTTCTTTACATTATAATATATATCTTTCACACTCACATGGGTCAACCTTGGCCTTTCGAGGACATTAATATATACATTAACTAAAAATATAAATTTGTGTATAACATTATACATGAATTTTAGTTTTATTTGATAGAGGAGAAGGATAATCTCTTTGGGGAATGAGTCCCAATGGTGAATTCTACTTAGTGGGTGGGTTTGAAGTATTCCACATGTATTGTGCAACATCCATGGGAGTAACAAAAACATCACTCCACATCCAAATTGGGAAGTAATGTCATTTGCCACAACATTTGCAAGTACATTCAAGACATCAATAGGAGGGCGAATAGGAATACTTACTTGTCGAGGTGGTTAGAGCTTGATATTTTTATTGAAAAGAAGAGGGCAATTGATCGGAATAATATTGCATATGGTTGTGAGATTTGATGCATTGGTGACGAGGTGCCACCAATAGAGTTTTAGGGAGGTAACTTGGATGGAACCCAATTATGATCCATGTTGCATTCCCTAATGGTATAATAAGTGCTAAAGGTGTTAAAACTATAAGGCCACCTTCTTGTCCTAAACTTGAATGTGTAAATATAAAAGAAATAAAATTTATTAAATTTCTTTTGAAAAGAAAATTTCTTATCAAGGACATCATGCTAAAAACAACAATATTTATGGATTTCAATTGTTGAGAAAGAATATCTAATTTGAAAACATGCCATGAAAATAGATATAAATTGGACACTAAGCATAATATCTCAACAAACAACCACCCTGGTAGGAATGACTTCTAGACGAAAGGGAGAGAAAAATGCATGGATCCAATTCTAGGTATGTTGGACACAAGGACATGTGCCTATAAGAAGTCCTTAAAGGTATTTAATGATTCCATCCATGTCACTTAGGATTTTCAATGCCTAAATGGCATAGTTCACCAAAAAACTTGATAAGTGAGACAATATAATATGTGTTGTTTTATGGCATTAATCTTGGCCTCCCAAATGCAAATAAGATAACAAATCCAAGCCTTAGGAAATAACATCAAATTCCATCACATGGTAAAGAAAAAGATAAAGAAGCTTGTACAATATCTCGTAGGTTATAACTCTTGACAAGGAATATCAAAATTCAAGCCCCATTCTAGAAACATCTCAATGGTGGTTGAAGACCAATGTTGTGAAACATTGTATTTGGCATTAGTTCTTGATTCCTATGACTCCAATCAATAGAGGAAACCGAGTCCTAAATGCTGAAAATTACTATTATAAAAATATAAACACCTTTGATAGCCCCATCCTATATATATTGGCTAAGGGCTAAGGGTTATTTAGACTATTACATGGATTTCTCTATCTTGGCGGTTCTTCAGGAATCTAAACTCTATCTCGGGTCATAAAGTCTCAAAACTCATCATGAGAGCTCATACTTGTGGGCCCAAACCTCACACACACACACACACACACACACACACACACACACACACACACACACACACACACACACACACACACACACACACACACACACACAAGATTGAGATAATGGACCGGGGGCTCAACCAATAGGGGCGGGGTGTTGTTTTTAACTAACAATTTCCCGCCTCGTGGACCGATGGACATGCAAGTAAATGATTCATGTGATATTTAAGGTAACCATAAAGTGTAATGAAATTACTTAGATAGATATGAATATCAACAACAATAGAACACCAAAGAACACCAAAATATAGATAAATGATCACAATATGAAAGTATAATGACTTAGCCACTTTGAGGGGGAAACCTCCAAACCATACAATAAGACTCAAGTGCTCAATATGATGATAATATCCTACTTTCTAACTCCTATATATACCCTACTATACTATGCAAAGCACCAAGGTCGACCCACTAAGCATATGAAAGCATATATAAATATGATATAACATGATAAAAGATATTAGCCACATGTTGACTATCCATATCCCAATATATGACCTAGGGTTAAGGGAATAACATGCCCCTCCCCTTCAAATCAACATTGTTCCCAATGTTGGTAATCTCTAGATGTTTCTATCGGAATGCTTCATCCTCCCATGTTGCATCTTCAATGTCCAAATTATCCCATTTGATCAGATACTCGGTGATGACCCTTGTCTTTAGCTTCTTAGTACATTTCTATAGGATTCCTTCAAGCTCTAAGATGATGCATCCCTCCTCATCAAGCTCTAGTAGAAGACCGACCGAGAAGAAATCTTCTACCCAATGACCTTATTCAAGAAATAAACATGGAAAACTAAATGTATTTTAATTGATCGAGGAAGCTTCGGTTTAGATGCCATACTACCAATTTTTGCAATACTTGATAAGGCCCATACTATTTGGGTGGAATCTTGTTATCCTTTTTCTATTGTTTCAAATATAGTTTTTAAATGGATGTAATCATAAAAAAAAAAAGTTTCCAACTTCAAAGCTTCACTCACTATGGTTTTGATCAACTTGTTTCTTTATGTCGTTTTATGCCATTTCAAGTTCTCTTTAAGGCTAAAGAGCACCTCCTATTGGTGTTGAATGTGATCTTCAACTTCTCTTACTTTAGGATGGACTCTTAAGTTAGAAGTGAGGGATGGTGGATGGTAACCATATAATGCCAAGAATGGGGAAATTTTAGATGAAGTATGAAATAAAGTTTTATACCACCATTCTACAAGTGGTATCCACTTAACCCATCTCTCCTTCTTATTTGAAGAAAAACATCGTAGATACCCCTCCAAACATTTGTTTATTGCCTCCATCTATTTATCATATTGGGGATGATATGATGAACTACGAGCCAATTAAGTAACTAAACATGAGAATAAATTAGTTAAAATTTTCTAGTAAATATAGGATCACAATCACTAATTATAATCTAGGCTGTTCCATGTAGCTTCTGAACTATATCCATAAAATATATATTAACTATACTTGCAATAAATGGGTGTGACAAGGCAAAAAAATGAGCATACTTGGTGAGTCTATCTACAACCACCATAATTACACTTTTCCCTTCTTATTTTGGCAATCATGTGATGAAATTCATGGAAATACCTACCAAATGTTCACTAGGAATATATAGAGGCTACAAAATTCCCAGAGACTTAATAGTTTCACCCTTATTACACTGACACACTAAAAATTCAACCAAAAATTTCTAGACATCTATTTTCAACCCTTCTTAGAATAAATATTTCTTAATTCTATGATAGGTTTTGAATCTTGAATGGTCATCCATTGGAGAAACATGGAGCTATGAGAGAACCTAAATTTTAAGGGTAGATTTTTGCATAAGTACAATTAGTCCTTGTACCACAATGCATCCCCTTCCATACAATTTTTTCTAAAATATTTGGATCTTGTTGGATATTTTGAATGAGAGTGTGGGTCTCTGTGTCATTCTACCATTATGATCTTTCCTGATCTACCCAATTTACTTGTAATATGGACATGACATATAATAACACTCATGTGGACTCATCTCTCTTAGATAGTGCATCAACTACCACATTTTCTTTTCCTTTTTTGTAAATGATCTCAAAGTCATAGCCCAACATCTTAGTGACCCATTTTTGTTTTTCTTCAGATGATATTCTTTGATCTAAGAAGTATTTCAAGCTATCATGATATGTCTTTACCTTGAAGTGATGACCCATGAGATACGGTCTCCACTATTTGACTACATGAAGAATATCCATCATTTCCTTCTCATAAGTTGGTTTTGTTAGGTTATTACCTTTGAGTTGACGAATCTCAAATGAAATGGGATGACCCTCTTGCATAAGTACTGCACCTATGCCACACCTTAAAGCATCACATTCAACAATAAAGGTTTTTGAGAAATATGGTGTAGCTAGAATTGGAGTGGTACACATGGCCTTCTTCAATGATTCAAATTCTGTGTTGCTTCCTCATTCCAATGAAAAGAGTCTTTCTTCAATAACATTGTGAGTGGTGCTACAATTCTACCATAATTCTTCACAAATCTGTGATAATAACCTGTAAGCCCTAAACCCCCCACCCCGCCCCCCCGATATTTTTGAGGGTTTTAGAATCTACCAACCTATTATGGCTTGGATATTATGAGGATCCAATTTTACCCCTTTACGAGACATGATATGGCCTAAGTATTCTACCTACCTTACTCCAAAAACATACTTCTAGGGATTGTCATAAAGGTGTTGTTGTTCAAGAGTGTCCAATACCTTATTGACATGATGTAAATGTTCCTCCCAAGTCTTGCTATATATTAATATATCATCAAAGAGTACTAGGAAAAATTATGTAAAAATGGATGAAATATTGAATTTATAAAACTATGGAAATTAGATGGTGCATTTTTAAGCCCAAAACACATTACAAGAAATTTATAGTGGCCTTCATGTGATTTATTTATGAAATTCTTCATAATTTTTTTGGATTTGATGGTATCCCGATCAAAGATATAATTTTGTAAAATAAATAACACCATGTAATTCATCTAACAAATATTCAATGACAAGAATATGATACTTATCTTTCACTATGTATTTGTTGAGCTCCCTGTAGTCTGGACACATGTGTCAACCTTCATCCTTATTTCTTACCATCACCACTAGAGAAGAGTAAGCACTTTGACTATGGAAAATAATAATTTCTTCCATCATCTCTTGTAATCTCATTTTTCTATAGATAAGGGCACTTATAAGGTCGAATGTTGGGTGGTTAGATTCCTGATACTAGCTGAATAACATGATCATGATCTATTTTTGGGAGGTAACCCTTTCGACATATCCCCAAAAACAACTGAGTGCTTATTAATAATTTCTTGTAGATATGATGGTATAGTTCCTTTTGATGGTTGAGATTCTAGTGAAAATAGTTGTGCCACAAATCCATCGACACCCTTGTTAAGAAACTTAGGCATTTAATGATAAATTACTAATTGTGAAGCTTTTTCCTACATCCCTCACAACTCAAAATTCCTACATTTAGAATGGATTCACATGAATAATTCTTGGAAGTTAATCTCAATAGTTCCCAATATAGTTAGCCATTGATCCCTAACACAATGTCTTCGCCCCCATTGAAATGACATACAATACCTTTTAGAAGGTAATATCTCATGGATGGCTTAATCTTATGAAATTTTATTAAACAACTAATAGTACCACCATCTGTCACCATGACTCGAAACTCGGGGCTGATAAACAAAGTAATGTAAGTGAAAATCCAACTTATTATTGATGAAGTTATAAGTACTACGAGAGTCAATGACCACCATAACCCTTTGTTTATTCACAAACCTAACTATCTTAATGGTTTGTAGGGTACTAATTACATAAATTTCATGACAAGCTATAGTTTGTTGAGATTCCTCAAAGATGATTTCAAGAGCCTCTTCCTCTTCACCAAATTCTTCACCCCATTTTTCTTCTTCATCTAGCCCCTCAATATAGAATAATTTAATCTCAACACATTTATGTCTTTTACTCCATTTACTGTTATAACTATAACATATCCCTTTTATCCATTTATCTTTAAATTTTTATGGATTTGATTGGGTATGTTAAGGGAATGATGGTATTGAGGTGCTACTATCTCTAATGTTAGCCAAGTTATTCATCCTCATGGAAAAGAATTTTTTTCCTCTACCCTATGTGTTATGATCATAGAATTGGAAACAATGAGGTGATTAAACATTCATACTTTATGTTGGATATGATCCTTAAGAACACCCAAGAATAAATCATTCATAATTTCATCTAAAATTATATCCACACATAATGACAAGCTCTGGAACTACCAAATATAGTACATTATTGACCTTGTTTACCTCAAATTTTCCAATTGGATAAATTAGTTCTTGTCCAAAGTACTACTATATTGTAATTGCAACTCCTCCGTAAAAACTAACCAAGTGACTTTAAAAGAATTCTTCTTCTTTTCAGTGCACAACCAAAAATACTTGAGGGAATTATTCTAGTTCTAGATAAAAGGATACCATTACCACCTTCTAACCACTTGGGACTTGATGCAAATCAAAAAAATTCCCCATTTGGTTAATCTAAGTGATGAGATCATTCCCATTGAACTTGAAATTTTCCATTTTTTGAATAATGTTATGCCACCGCTAGAATATCCACTAGGTTGTGTAGAGGATCCTCCTTGGTTGGTGTGATTTGGATCTGGTGTGTATGGTGATTAATATAATAGAGAGAAACATATAGAACAAACCCTATCTAAATTTTGGAAAGATTAAAAAAATATAACTTAGAAATTTTTCAAAAGTAACATCTTATAGAGTAAGTTTATGAAAAAAATTAAAATGGCTATAAATTTTGTAAAATAATTGAACTCTTTAAATTTGAGGAGAAACTTATTGCAATTATTTATTTACTTGCTTAAATTTTTAAGAAAATTCACCACCATTTGGTAGATATAATTTAATATTCAAAATTAGGGTTTTGATCAAATTCTAGCCATATCAACATCTAATACCAATTGTAAAGAAATTACTTAGGTAGATCTAAATATCGGAAGAAATAAAACAAAAAATAATACCAAAATATAGATAAATGATCACAATATTAAAGTAAAATGATTTAGCGACTTATGGGAGGCAATTTCCAAACCATACAATAAGACTCAAGTGCTCAATATGATGATAATATCCTACTCTTTAACCCCTACATATACCTACTTTACTACTTATATGCAAAGCACGAAGAACGACCCACTATGCATATGAAACCATAAATAAATTTGATATGACATGATAAGAGATTATGTTAGCCACATGTTGACTATCCATATCCCGATATATGACCTAGGATTAAGGGCCTAACATAAACCTTGAAAAGTATATCTCAAAAATTATATTACTTGTCACTATAATTCATGAACCCAGTCACCTCGAAGAATGTGTGACATTTGGAGCATCAATTAATGGATTTCTAAAACTGTATATTTCTCCTCCATGAATTATTAGAGCAGAGAATATTCCTACCCCTATATCTATTTAACTCACCATTCTATCGAGAAGGGAAAGAGCCTGTTATGTTGGATTATCATATACATAGGGGCGAGGTATGTCCCATATACCCATATTTAGACATATATATGTGCACCCCCTATATATTGAGACATATTATCAACTACATATAGGACTAGGGTGATAGGCTAAGGTTGGGCCCCAATTCCATATATGAGTTTATATTCTTTGAGAACATTAGACCCATCTAATATATATTCAGGATCTTTATAGCGTTGATGAGTTTGGGAGCGGGGGGTTGAGTAGAGAGATGGTTTGGGGAAGGGGTCAAGAATAATATTATTCACACAAATTCTTAGTGACTAAAATAAATTTACATTCACAATTTATTATTCTTTTTGTTATTTTTTTAAACATCAAGAATATTTTTTTGATTCATAACATCTATGTTGTTTTCTTTTCCACCTAAACAAATTGAATAACTACTCACTTGATGGATGATTGATAGAGACTACTCAAATTCTCTTCAATTATAGATATAAATCTACAATATGTCTATATGTATGTAAGCCATATCTATCTATATCTATAGGGAAAGTATATCTCTCAACTAACCAACAATCACTTTCCATATTGGGCTATAGGACATTGCTTCCCCCTCTACCAAGGGAAAGAAGTGATTGAATAGGATCACCCTCTCTATATAGGGGGAACCCTTGATCGTATATATCTTAAATATTTCCCTAGTTTTAGATAGTTTTGCCCAAAATAATCCACTGTTATTTAGGAAACTCCGTAGTTCCTTCTAGCCGGAGCTTCATGGTTTCGGTTGCACACACTACTAGATTTATTCCTTGGTGCATTTCCTTGGCTTCGATTTCTTATGCATGCCCTCATGTGCTCTCCTTTCTTCTCCCTTTTCCTTCACCTTCTTCTACACACCTTTCATGTGCTCTTTCCTTCCTCCCTTATATTCTACTATCTCCCTCAATTTTTCTTTCACACACTTTCATCTCGTGCATCCACTTCCTCTTTCTCAACTACATGCAATCCATCGCACAAATCCATGGGTTCCCTTTGCATTTTTACAAAATCATCGTATTTCCCGAGCACATAACTTTCCTTCTGAGTCTTGCACATCTCCTCGCACACATTTGTTTCCTTTTGTGTTATTCCTCCACACATTTTCCCCTCGTGTTCCATTATGTGTGCTTTAATATTTATTTCCATGCACCTTTACATTGCACATATAATATTTCCTCTTGACATGCTTTGTGCCTCACCTTCTTCCAAGCCCCGTGCATCCCCTTATCGACACTCACACTTTCCTTGCACATGTACATGCCTTTGCAAGTATTCTGCTTTCTTCATGTCCCTACACACCCTCTTGTGCATGCTGAAGCACTCATTCTACATATTTTCTCTCACACATTCTATTCTCACGCATGTAACTAAGGCCGCAACCTCCATGCTAATATTAATGCACCACATGTCCTATTATGGGGACTTGTCGATAAATTGGACCTCACATGAAAAATAGAAAAGTTCCATCTATGCACCAAATCCTTATGATGAATGAATGCTCGACACATGGAAAAGATAAACCCACATTCAATCACCCAACTCTCATGACCAATCAGTTGCGCCACATGTCTAGAGTGTTCCTCTTGAACTCGAAAACTTCAAATCACCATAACTTCTTCCACAGAGCTCAAAATCATACATGTCTAGTATCATTGGAAAGATGCTAACATGAGATACATTATAGGATTTTTAAATTTAGATTTTTTAGGGATTTGGTAGGTAAAAATGGGAAAACAAGACTCAAGTCATTGATGTACACTTCCACTTGAATCAACCACGAGGATTTGACGAGATTTGGCCTCTTTTCTTCTTCTGCAAGAAAAATGATGTGGAGAAGTAGATTTGATAGAATTACATGTATATTTTCAAGCATTTATTACATCTTGTTGGTAGTTGTGATTGAAAATATGATTTTTCCTCTCTTTTCCCTCTTCTTCTCTCCTATTCTTCTATATATTGTTGAATAATGCTCATTTGTAAAGGTTGGACCCTCTTGGATTGTAAGATCATTATTCATAGTAGTGTTCCTTTGCATTTTGAGTTGTAGGCCTCAAATATGGTTCACTGCGTGTGGATTCTTACCTCCTTCCACCATTGTAATCGATTATGCATACTTTGGAAGCAATAAAAGTTGTGTTTTATAGCTATCTTCTACCCTAGCTCATGTTTTATTGCATCTTCTTGCCTTCTTTTACAATATTGGTATGTTGTGCTTTGTTTCTATCCTTAAGGTTTCTTTTCTACTGTGATCTATGAAAATGATCATTTGAATGGTTTTTTGGTTTGTGGCACGCATGTTTTCCCTTCCTTGACCATTTTCCTTCATTTTCATGCATTTGAGTGTGTTCATCCCATTATTTATGGTGGTATCACCTCCCCTTAGCTTAAGAATTCATTTTATATAGTTAGATAGTTGCATTTTCATTTCTTTGGCTTATTTTTAGTAGTATAAGTAAGCGGAGGAATCTAGCCTTCTCTAGAGGTCTATCTCAAGCGCAAGGTCCCACAACTTGGAGATAATCCCATGTTGCCTCAAATCCCTAAATCATCCCGATTCAGGAAGGGTGAAATTTTGAGCTCCAACAATTTTGGCACACCTAATGGGTCCAGTTTTGGAAGCTCATATTTCATTATTGCTAAGTTTTGGTGCATAACTTGGTGATTCTAAGCCTTTAGAGGCTCATTTCAATACTCATAGTGACTCCTCAATGTCCATATTTACTAGTTTCAGTAGTTAGAGTGCCTCTTTCATGATAAGAATACAAACTAGGCATTGCGCGAATGTTAAAGAATCCTTTGAATATTTGTATCTCTCTCAAAGAATAAGAAGTAAGAGTCAGTGTAGATCTCCATCACTTGCATAGATATCTTTCACTCCTCCTCTTAGTAGGCCTTCCACGCACTCATCCAAGATCTTAAGGCCCATTATCCTCATGGTGAAATAGAGAAATCTACCTTTTTTTTAGTTTCAATTGTGGTAGTCCTTTTTCCTTGGCACACAACATGATATACTAGTGGATGCACTCAAAAGTATTCCATTTTTCACTAGTGAGAATCAAACTACCCCTTCCAATCACATTAAGGACATTGTAAATGTATGCTCAGTTCACCTTGTCATAGACGATGATGTTGTAGTCAAGATTTTAGCTTCTTCACTCAAACACAAAGTGCTTCAATGGTACAGAATCCTAAGACATGCCTCTATTCATTCTTTGGTATGAGCTTGACATTTCTCTTTGCAATCGGTTCAAGGAGAAGGTAGACAACATATCCTTATTAGAACAACTCACAACCATCAAGAAATATCCCAATGAGCTCATGGCTATCTTCAACTTTAGATTACAAAAAACATGGGGCATAATTCCTCTTCTCTTGAGACTAACTCTACAAGGTACTTTTATTTACTTCTTAAAAGTAAATTATGAAATTTCTATCATGATATAATATATGGGTGTTGTGTAGCTTCATGATGCATATCCTATATCCATTAGGGAAGAAAATTAACTAATATAAGCTAGTAAAATATCCCTTAGATTACCCATGCCCTTGTTCCTGAATTTCCCCAAACCCCTCAGCCTTCTGTTGCTCCCATTCCTGAGAAGAGTTCCCAACCCATTGATTCCACATCCTACTCTCCCCACAATTAAAAAATATATGAAGAGATGAAAGCCTTGATTAGAAACATGTCCAAAAAAGTTATATCTTTAGAAAAGAAGGAGGCGCAAGCCTTTAGAAATAAATCTAATCAAGGATTTAATCAAAGCCATGAACCCTATAGAAATCAATTTACAAATCAAAAGTATGGGAAAATTCAATGGCAGATTCATAATGTGTAACTTCTATTGTCCCAAATAACTCCCCTAGTTATTTGGACAACTTCTATTTATGTTCTAACTCTAATGTTCCTAATCTCAAGTTGTGCACGCTCGTGTTTGTTCCTTTGACACCTTGGTAGAGTTACTTTTTCTTCTGCGCACCTCACGTTGCCCTCCACCTTCTTGCTTTTGATTCCTCATGCCTTCAATTCCTCTTGTGCTTGCTCTATGTGTTCCATATTTTCATCATTATGCTATCTCATTCCATTCCCCCTTCGTGTCTTTTTCTTGTGCACCTTCTTTCATTCCCAAATTTTCACGCACTCTTTTCGTGCACATCTCGTAGACTTGCCTTCAAATCAGCTAAGTCCTTCACACACCTTCATGCTTATATGATATGCACCCATTTCCTTTATGTCACAAAGATATTCTTTAGCATATGCCTATGCATTACTTGTATACTTATCTCCTATTAGTATGCATCCATTTCTTCTATGCGCGTCACCTTCGCATGCCTCGCTTGCTACAGTCTCGTGTCCCTTCCTTTTGCACCTTGCACCTTCTTCCACGCTAGTCACCGTGTCACGTGTCAATATGTCAAACATGAGTGTGTTAGATGAAACAAATAAAGTGTGCCAACAGGGTGTCGAATCCTTGTGACAAACCAAGACATCACACATGACAGAAAAGAAAAAACAAATGAACAGTTGGCTGAATCTTTCAGTCAATCAATGTGTGCCACGTGTCTTGTGTGTTCAGTCTGCAGTGTAGACTTTTGATATCCATAAATTTTGCTAGAGGGATCTAACACACGCATACCTAGACCCACTTGAAAGTTACTTGACATCGGCTCCACGTTGGAATTTTCAAATTCAGATTTGGGCAGGATTTGGTTAGCGAAAAATAGGGAAACGTCTTTCTTGTCATCAATGCACACATCTAATCGACCTCAACCACAATATTTATGTAGATTTTGTCTCCTTCCTTCTTCTACATGCCAAAAAGACATGGGAAGGCGCATCTGATAGCATTGCAGGATATTTTGTAGGTATTTATCATTTATTGTTGGTGGTTAGAAGTTTGAATCAAAGTTTCCCCCTCTTTTCTCCTTCTCTTCTCTCCTTCATTTTCTATAAATTGTAGAATTATGAACTATAAAAGGGATCTCTCTTTGTTGTAATTACACCATGCTAAAATGGTAGCTAACTTCCCATGGGTTTTAGACCTTGACTTGGTCTCTACAATGTATTTTTTCCTTCTGCCATGAATGTAAATGACTGTGCATCTTTTAAGAAATAAAATCAGGTTTTATGGAACTTATGTCTTCCCTTGTCTCATTTTCATTGCATCTTACGTCTCTGTATGCCTTCTTTGGAATTTTGTGCATGTCTCCCTCTTGCAGTCACCATGTTCATGTGTTGCCACATGTTGGAGAGTGAAGTCTATGGGTTTTGATATGTGGCGCCCGTTCGCCCTCTTCTCCTCATTTTCTCCCCTTCTCCTTTGCCCTCTTGGAGAGTGATCGACCCTCTTTCAGGAACTATTTCCTTTCTTTTAGACTAGGATTTCTCCTTTCTGTATATCCTTCTATCCCCGACCCCTTGGCATTGTTAGCTTAGGTTTCCCTTTCAGCATTAGGAGTAGCAATAATAGTAGAAATAGGTAGAGGATTCGGCCTTCTTTGGAGGTCTGTCTCAAGTGTGCAAGGTCCCACAACTTGGAGATAGTCCCATTGTTGACTCAATGACTCGGTTCTTCCATATCCAAGACATGGGTGTAAGTTTGAGGAACCGACAATTTTGGCACACCCAAAGTGGGACCGGTTTGAATAGCTATACATCTTCTTGTAAACAAGTTGATGTGTTTTTATTGAGATCCAACCTCTAGAGGCACCTTTCAACACATCCGACATCCATATCTACTAGTTTCAAATCTGCATGCCCTATCAACAAAGAAGAGAAAACATGAAGGCGTGCGAGACATGTGCAAGACATCACCATCAAACATGCAAGGAAATTATTCATGGAGGCACGCACGTAAGATAATACATGCACGAGAGTGTGCACCCTAATATTTCATCTGCTAAGTTGGTGTTCTTGACAGATATCCAACCTTTAGAGGCTATTCTAAGCACATCTGGTGACTCCACTGATTCAACTAACCCATTATCTCACTTGCAGACAGGTCCCTTCCTTTATTTCATTTTTATTCCACCATCATTCCATCCCCTTTTTAAGTTGTGCAATCATGACTTCTTTATCCTCCTAGAATTCCCATTTTCAGCAGCAAAAACTATTTCTCTCCATCCCCATATTTTCAAAATCCTCCTCCAAATCAGTTTTGAACCCCATCAAGAATATACATCTAACCTACCTCCCAATAACTCATATGGTTGTTTTTCTAACCAAAATGTTTATGTAGATGATGGTAGAAACTCCATGAAAGATGTTGATTTTGAGAGGAAGATACAAGAAATGGAGATGAACATGATGCAACTTAGAGTCAAATGATCTATAAAGGAAACTAGAGTTGGCTTCAAGGTCCCTTGTCCATGGGTCGGCCCCGTGCTGCCAAGTTGGTTTAGCACCCAAAGTTGTACTTTATTAATGAGATGTTGCTGAAAATTAAAAATGGGCTAAAGAAATGGAGGCTCACAAATCTAGTGCTAGTCATACTTTTCAATGGGGCACCCATGTACTACCATCCTACAGCCCTCCCATTCCCCTTCCAAACTTACATCATGTCATTGCCAACATGGTGCCCATGTTCCCAAATTTTTACATGCTACTCCCACTGAGAATTCCATCGCTTCTTCTTCTTCCCTTCCATCCCACCTTCATTTCTCTCGCCATTATTCCATCTCGTGCACACTTCCACTCCTCCCGTGTGCACTTTCCGTGCCCATCCTCCCATATTCCGAGTCCCATCTACTAACTATGCCATAAATGAACAACTCCTTACCCATGCTTCATACCCAACCAATAACATTATATTCGGTGACTCCAAGATAGTTGAAGAATGATACGACTCTAATTGGGAAGATGAGATCATCGGGGTTCCTTTTTCAAAAGAAATTCGCTTAGTTCCAGAGGGGGCACAAATTGTGAAGGAGACTGAGTTGCTTGTAGAGGTAGAACCATGCGTGACCAAACTCGCAAGTCACCTTACGGAGGAAGAGAGTTTGCATTAGGATCCCATTTGTGGGATCGAGCTTCAAGAAATGGGAAAACCGCAAGGATCAAGCCATGCCCAATCGTATATTTGGCTAGTGTATAGCCAAACAAAGAGTTTTCATTGGTCATGCTCATTTCGAGCATGAGGTTGAACTTCAACGTGTCAAAGGTCGGTAGTAATGCCTCCTAGATCCAAACGTAGAGCAACCAAAGGAGGTGTTTTTTAGTTTGTTGCTGATACTTTGAAGAGGGTGAAAGACTAGTTGCAAGTCATTTTTTCACTCTTGTTACTGGACCATAATCAATGCTAAATCAGTCACATGGTCATAATTTATGAGGAAAGGCATCTATGTTTCCCGCCTATTGCAAGTTTTACTTGATCGCCCTTTTCCTTTGGTTAGTATAGGATTAGTTTAGGTTTTTATTCTCATAAAAATAAGTGCTTGTGCACATTCGCATGTTTCCTCTTGGAAAATGTATGATATTCATCTTTTGTACACAATGTTGTTCTTTTGTTTTGCGCGCTCTTCTTCCCGACGCTGTGTTATTTCTTTACATGCCCTTACGTGCACATGTTTATTACTTCCTCGGATAATAGCTCAAATTTTTATAAGGCATGTCATCTCCAATAATGCACACATAATTTTCCACTCTCATAAGTCAGCCATAATATCTTCACATGAGAGTATTAATAGTTCAGGCTTAAAGTTCGGACATCCCCTCAAGGGCTTTTGGGTGTTCTTAAAGTTAAAGACCAGTCCTTTAAGTTTCCAGGCTTGAATCCATGCCTAATGGATGCTTCTAAGGCTATTGGTCTCTTCATCTAGCAGGCAAATGGCCCCAAAAGTCACCAAACTATTTTCCCAAATAACTCCCTATTTATTTGGACAACTTCTATTTATGTTCCAACTATGATGTACCTAATCTCGGGTTGCGCACACTCAGTGTTTTCTCCCTCGACACCTTGGTATAGCTGATTTTTCTTCTCGTGCACCTCATGCAACCTCTCCTTCTTCTTCATTCACTTCCTCATGCCTTCACTTGCTCTGTGCATTCCATCTTTTCATCATTCTCGCTATCTCCTTCCATCCCCCCTTCACACCTTCTTCTTCTTGCACCTACTTTGATTCCCAATTTTTATGCACTCTTTACACAAACATCTATAGACTTGCCTTTAAATCAGCTAATTATTTCACATTCCTACATGCTTGTGTGACGTGCACCCTTTCCTTTCTATCACTACGCATTCTTTAGTAGATGCATGGCCCCGCTCACATGCTTGTCTCCTATAAGTTTACATCAATTTATTTTTCATGTGTCACCTTCATGTGCCTTCTTGCTGAAGTCTCATGCCCCTTCCTTTCACATTTCTCCTTCTTCTCGTGCTAATCACCATGTCACATTGTAAGTTGTCATACTTGAGTGTGCTACATGTAACCAATCAAGCGTGCCAAACAAGGCACTAAATAATTACGATGAACTAGTACATCACACATGGTAGAAAATACAAAATAGATGAAAAGTTGGCCGAATCTTTTAGTCAATCAGTGCGCGCCATGTGTCTTAAGTGTTTATTCTACATTATAGACTTCTAACAACCATAACTTTTGCTATAGGGATTTGAAACACGTGTGCCTAGGCTCATTTGAAATATGTTGAAATCAGCTCCATGTTGAAATTTTCAAATTCAGGTTTGGGTGGGATTTGGTTGGTAAAACATGGAAATGTCTTTCTAGTCATCAATGCACACATCTAATTGACCTCAACCACAAGATGTTTTGCAGATTTGGTCTCCTTCCTTCTTCTAAACACCAAAAAAACATGGAAAGGTGCATCTAACAGCCTTGTAGGAATTTATCATTTGTTGTTGGTGGTTAGAAGTTTGAATATGAGTTTCCCCCTCTTTTCTCTTTCTCTTCTCTCCTTCATTTTCTATAAATTATATAATTTTGCACTATAAAAGGGATCGCTCTTTGTTGTAACGGCACCATGCCAAAATGGTGGCTGAATTCCCATGGGTTTTAGACTTTGAATTGGTCTTTGCAATGTATTTTCACCTCCTGCCATGAATGTAAATGACTGTGCATCTTTTGAGCAATAAATAAGGTTTTGTAGAACTTATGTCTTCCCTCGTCTCATTTTCATTGCATCTTGCGTCTTTGTACACCTTCTTTGGTATGTTGTCCATGTATCCCTCTTGCAGTCCCCATGTTCATGTGTTGGAGTTGGGAGCTGAGTCTGCTGGTTTTGATCTATGGTGCTCCCATCCACCCTCTTCTCATCATTTTCTTCCCTTCTCCTTCTCCTTCCCGGAGAGTGATCGACCCTCTTTATGATGGTATCACCTTCCTTTTAGACTAGATTTCCCCTTTTTGCACATCCTTCTATCCCCGATCCTCTGGCATTGTTAGCTTAGTTTTCCCTTTTAGCATTAGGAGTAGTAATACCAATAGAAATAGGTAGAGGAACCGGTCTTCTTCGGAGGTCATGCAAGGTCCCACAACTTGGAGATAATCTCATTGTTGACTCAAATAATTAGTTCTTCCAGATTTGAAGACATGGGTGTAAGTTTTAGGAATAAAAAAATTCCTCTTTAGATATTACTCCTACACAACCTCTTACTACACCTAGTTCAAGTAAATCCTTGGTGCCATGTTCAAGAAACAGAGTGTTGTTTTCCTTGTAATCGCCACATAGTCAATATACTTGTGCAAATGCCTTGTGCATGTGTAAGATTTCATGATTTAAATTTATTCTAATCAAGAACCATCCATGAGCATGCATGAGCATGATAATGAAAAAGTGTAAGAGGTCAACCTCGAGACAAACCTTATGGTCTTTGGGGTTAATGAATTTTGTGTAATGAACCAAGTCATGGAAAATTCAAATAGACCATGTGTGCGAGTTGCTAACAATAGAAGGTTCAAGAAGAGAGTATTAGTTACTCCCACAATTTCATCTTCTATAATCAATTTGAACTCCACAAATAGAAGGAGGATGAGAATCCACCTAACATATTTGGTTTATCTTCTAGTATGCGTGAGGTTCTACGCATGGTTATAAATGAAGTTACGTACATGACCTCTTGTGGAAAATCAAACTATTAAGCAACCTAATGCATTTGTCTCAATGCATGAATAATCAAGAAAAGATAATTCTAAACCTTAAATGCATAATTCCATGGGTCTTCCATTCAACATTATGGAATAGATGAAGAAGAAAAATGTAAATTTCATAATGTGGGATTATTTAGATATTCCATCATAGTGTGATCTCTTGCATGAAGCTCTTGTGTAGCTTCCTCAAGATGATATAGTCATCCAAATAACGCATCGTTGTTGTAAACATATGTTAAGTAGAGGAGAAGAACTTAAAAAAGTTGTTAAAACCCCACCCTTCTATATGTATTTGATAATAGGAAAACACCTTGTTCACAATTGAATGATTGACTCAAGGGCTAGTACTTTTGTCATGCCTATAAAAATTGTTGATATCCTAGGTCTTAAATATATCCCTGTCTCTAAAGGAGTATTGTAACTTGATGTATCAACTATCAATATCCTAGGAGTCATCAAATACCTTGAGTTAACCCTTCATGCTTGTCCAAGACTAACCATAAATCAAGATGTATCGATTCTTGCTTTTACTCCTTTGTTTGCCATCTACCTATCAAGAGACTTCACAACAAAGGTGGGTGGATAATTATCTTCTGTAGATAGTCTCATATGCTCCTAAGAAATAGGTATGGTACTATATTTATCCTAAAAACTAAGCCTATATTTTCATATAATGTTGTGTCATATGATCCCACTCTCCTCTAATCAAATTGTCTCATCCAAGAAGACCAGGAGCAAGAGTTAGTTTCAGAAGAGAATCATATTCATCCTTCCATGCCTGATCTATTATTAGATGAATGAGATAATGAACATTATGAGTTTGATCCATATGATATAATTATTGAAACTAGACTTGGAACCTATTAAATTCTTGAAGAAGAATCCACCATGCCTACCCCACTCAAATAAGAAGAAAGTGATGCTTCTAGACTATGTAATATGTTCTTTGATGGGAAAAAACACCTTATTAACTAAAAATATGGGGAGGAGGATGAAAGAGCCGCGATACCCCATGTTCCCGAATGGTCACTTATTTTGAATTCACGCCTCTCCAACGATCTCCCTGCTCGCCCCTCCCATGATGGCGATGGCACCCCCTGGGGCTAGGGCCTCGCTCTTCTGCTCTCGCAAAAGAGGCTAGGTCCCCTTCGTTCAATGTCGGATTCTGTGCAGGCGACAAAGCCAAACTCGACATTCAGGACGGTCTTGTTACCATCCCTTCCGTGTCCCTGGTTGACGACGTCGCCTTTACAAATCTAATTAAGCGTTTCTATTCGAGAGCTATTTTTGCAAAATTCATTGGTAGAAGGTTATCAATTTCAGGCATTCAAAACTGGTGTGAAACCCAGTGGGGTAGCGGCCTGAGTATTCGATTCCTTGAAAAGGGATTTTTCTTTGTGTTATTTCGGAGCGCTACCAGAAGGACGACACTATGGATAGGAAAGATTTTCTTCTTTCCGACTCTGGTTTGGCGATTCGCGAGTGGGAGCCTCATTTTGACTGCAACAGAGCAGATTCTGAAGGATTTCAAGTTTGGGTAAGGCTCTACTCTCTACCCATGTGAGTTTTGGTCTGCTCCAATCCTTACTAAAATCTGCTCAAGTCTGGGTCGCGTCATTCGCATTGACCCTGTCTCTCTGAAAGGTACCCTCTCCTCTTTTGCTAGAATCTGCATTGCTATTGACCCTTCTCAAAAGCTTCAAGAAGTCATTCATATTACCACTCCCTCTGGGCTTTGGGAGCAAAAAGTGGAGTACGAAGGCATTTCCAACATTTTCTTTAAGTGTAAAAATCCCGGACACATTCGCAAATACTGTAAAAATCCCCACTTTAATAGCGTCCCGCATTGGCGTAAATTATCCCCACCCCCTTCTGTCCCCCCTCCGTCCTCCCCATTCATTCTTCCCCCCCACACTCCCCGCCCGGGTTTCCCCCCCCTCGCCTGTTCGTGAACCCCTTTCCCTGGACCCTGATACTTTCTCTCTTGTTAAAGAAATGGTTGCCGTTGTAAAGGACTCCACCAGGATTCTGTCCCTTTTCCACGAAGGCATATCCATCGGCATGGGAGGTAATTCCTCCTCTTTAGAAAAATGGATTATTGATAAAGATGATCTTCTTCAGTCTAATGATGGTGACCATACGGATTCTCAGGAGGATACTATCGAGAATCATTCTTCCAATAATTTGTTGCTTGGTCCGCTTCTCCCTACTCCACCCTTACTCAATATGGATCTAGGTCCGAAAAGCATTCTAGGTCATCCCAACAAAAGTAAACTCTCTCTTAACGAGGTTGCCACTGGGAAGCAACTTCAACTGCGTTCCTTCTTCCCATCTACAAGTAGGAGAGGCGAGTCCTCTCTGAAACACAAATGATCCTATTTTCATGGAATGTTAGGGGCCTCAACAACGCAACGGATGCATTAGTTGATATTTGTCTTATTCAGAAAGAAAATGTCGGAAGAATGTTGCTTAAACGGATGGTTCCAAAAATGGAAAGGTTGGGATGGCTGCTTCTCTAACTCTCTTGGCGCCTCGGTGGTCTTGGTATTTTGTGGAAAACTAGCTGTTGTGCTATTGAGCCCATCCTCGTGGAAACAAATTTTATTTGGTGCAAAGTACAAATTAAACATTCTGATGATTTCTTTTTCATCTGCAATGTTTATGGCCCTTCTACTCCGACTAGAAAAAGAGCTCTCTGGAATACTCTTTGTCAGCTCCTTGATACCGCTGCAACTTCCAAGACAATCGTAGCGGTGATTTTAATGCCACTCTCTCTGACCGAGATAAGCGTGGAGGTATCCAATGGCAGCCATGCTCTCAGGTAGATTTTACCTCCTTCATTTCTTCCTCTCATTTAGTCGATGTGGAGCCTTGCAAGGGCTGGTTCACGTGGAATAATAGGAGGCCTGGGTTTAGTTCCTTGGCTGTGCATCTTGACAGATTCCTTGTTTCAGAACTCTGGCTGCAAAACAACTTCCTCATCAAAAGCTCTGTTCTTCCTTTCTCCGGTTCTGATCATTTTCCAATATCTCTGGATATAAACTTTGATCTGCCTCCACGCTTGTTCCCCATTCAAATTTGAGAACATGTGGCTACATGATTCCTCTCTTAAGCCTTTAGTCAATCTCTGGTGGGCCTCCTTCAATGTCAAAGGGACTTGGATGTTCCAACTCTCCAAAAAGCTTTCTCTGCTGAAAGACAAACTACAATGCTGGAATTATTCGAGTTTTAAAAACATCTTCCAAGAAAAACTTAGAGTCGAGAAGGATCTTCGTATTCTAAATGAGTCCATTCTCGCCCAAGGGATGTTTCAGCTGATTTCCAAAAAGAAAAATCTCTCCTAAAGGATTTGGGCACTCTCCTTCTGAAAGAGGAAACTTTTTGGCGTCAAAAATCCAGAGAAACTTGGCTGATTGATGGAGACAAAAATACCAAGTTCTTCTTTGCCTCTGTCAAAGCTAGGAGAAATTTCAACTACATTTCCTCTCTTAAGCTTGAAGATTCAACTCTTGCTTCATCCCAAGTTCAAATCAAATCAGAAGCGGTGGCTTATTTTCGAAGCTCTTGAATGACTCGGCCTCCACCCTTGGTGCACAGTCCCATTTCCTTCTTCAGACCCCTGTTGCTGTTACGGCTGACAACGACCTGCTTCTTTCTCCCTTCTCCTTGGAGGAGGTTCGGAAAATTGTTTTTTCGATGAAGCGTGATAAAGCGCCAAGTCCTGATGGCTTCCCAGCATCCTTCTTTCAGGATTTTTGGGAAGTTGTCGGATTTTCTGTTTGGAAAGCAGTTGAGGAATCCAGGATTTCGGGGAAGATTTTAGGTACTCTCAATCATACCCTCATCTGCATGTTTCCCAAAAAGTCCCCGGCTGAGACTATGGATGATTTCAGACCCATTTCTCTATGCAACACTACTTACAAAATCATTTCCAAAGCTATCGCTAATAGATTAAGCCCTCTGCTGTCCAAATTGGTTGCCCATGAACAAAGTGGTTTCATTCCTGGTAGGTCTATCACCGATGGGATCATTATCTCACATGAATTGATCCACTCTCTTCATAACTCCTCTAGAGCGGGTATGATGCTGAAACTAGACTTCAGCAAGGCCTATGATCATGTCAATTGGAGGTTCCTCCTCAAATCTTTGCAAGCCATGGGTTTTTGTGATCATTTCTACAAATGGATCTTCAACTGCATTGCTTCCCCATGTTTTTCTGTTTTAGTAAATGGTTTTGTGGAAGGCTTCTTTCAGAGCAGCAGAGGTTTAAGGTAGGGAGACCCTCTCTCCTCCTTCCTTTTCACTTTGGTAGCAGAAGCTCTTAGTCGCAACATTAAATCCGCTATTCAGGATGGTTCTCTTAAAGGTCTACATATCACATCCAACCTTCCTCCACTCTCTCATCAACAATTCGCGGATGACACCTTTCTATTTGGTCAAGGGACCATTCCTGAAGCTAAACGAATTTCTTCCATTCTGGACTCTTATTCTCTTGCTGCAGGTCAGGTTTTAAACTTTCATAAATCAATTATTTTCTTCTTCAACGTGGCTCCTAGACTTTAGTGCAGAATTAAAGCAATTCTCGGCTTCTCTATGGGAAATCTTCCACATAATTATTTGGGCATTCCACTTTTCCATGGAAATGGTAGGGCGCACCTTTGGAACGGGCTCTTGAACTCTCTTTCCACCAAACTTCTTTCTTGGAAAGGAAAATGGCTTTCTCTGGCCGGCCGCGCTCTTCTAATCAATTCGGTGCTTCTGTCAATTCCAATATACATGTTATCAATTTTACAGATCCCAAAATCTGTTCTGCTCAAAATTGAAAAAGTGGTGCGCACCTTTTTATGGCAAGGTCATAGTATTGAGCGCAAATTTCATCTTGCTAATTGGGATCTGGTCAAGCTTCCAAAGCGTTTGGGCGGCATGGGTATTCTGGATCTCGCTCTTCAAAATATCGCCTTGGGGCTAAACTGGTGTGGAACTTCATTTCTAATGCTAATAGACTAGCCTTTCAAATTCTCTCTCATAAGTATCTCGGCGGACATCGCCACGATCTTTTATTATCCAGTTCCGAGCTACCGAGAGGTTCACATATCTGGAATTTTCTATGTAACTCCAAATCCCTAATTGCAGAGAAGGTCACCTGGAACATAAACAACGGTCTGCTCACTTCTTTCTGGGATGAAAGTTGGAATGGCTTTCCTCCCCTTAATCTTTCCACTACCCTCAATGGTGTAATGAATTCTTCTAAATAGGCCTGGGGTTCTTTGGTCTCTAATTATGGCCGTCAACACCCTGACGGCTCGCCTACTTGGCTCTGGAAGGATTTCTCTTCTCTAGGAGCCTCTGTTCAAGATTCCACCCTCCTTATGGACTCAATTCGGGACAGAAATGCCTGTATCTCAGTAAAGATGACAGTTTACTTTGGCTTGGGGATGCCTCTGGTTCCTATTCGGTAAAAGCTGGCTATAATACACTTATTTCACATTCAGGAAAGGGGACTCCTTGCTCCTTGGTTGTTGGCATCCTAGCATCACTCCGAAAGTTGCTTATTTCAGCTGGTTAGTTTTGAATAAGAAGGTTCTTACTCAAGCCAAAAGGCGCTCTTGGGGCTTTTCTGGTCCCTCCAAGTGTCTTCTGTGCGGTGCTGCTGAGGAAGATTTGGATCACCTCTTTTTGTTTTGCCCCTTTGTTTCCTATTGTTGGGACTGGCTTCTCAACAAATTAAGTCTTGCCTGGGTCCTTGTAAAAGCATTGTTGTGAATCTTTCCTCTTGTCCGTCTAAGAGTTTGCTCAACTTCTATTTGGCACGTCAGCCCATACTTTTTGCTCTGGCATATCTGGTGGGAACGTAATCTCCGTCTTTTTAGGGAGCAAGCTGCTGATCTTCCAACCTTTCTCAACAAGCTTGAAGTGGCCATTTCGGAGCGTGTTAGTGCTAATTGTCTCTCCTTTTCCACCTTCTCTTCCAAGGATTTCTCAATTTTACACTCTTGGCCCCTCATCAAGCTCCCCAGACCAGGATCAATTGTAAAAAAGGGCTCTCACAACTTGAAAAATTCATTCAAAGGAAAAAAACCAGATGGCGTCCTCCCCAGCAGGGTCAATGGAAACTGAATTTTGATGGGGCATCTAGAGGTAATCCAGGTAAATCCGGCGCCGGCTGCATTCTCAGAGATGATCGCGGTAATCTCATTAGAGCAGGCTCCTTCCCTCTCAAAGAGGGCACATGTAACTCTGCTGAAGCCCATGCTTTACTGGAAGGGGTCAAGATGGTTGCTTTGCTTGGTAGTTCAAATCTCTCAATCGAAGGGGACTCCCAAATAATAATTTTCATGGTTTCCCGAGGTGTCTCCCCTTCATGGAAACTTAATCTTTTCATTCCTCGATTCTTTATTGGCTGGACAAAATTCAATCTTGGAGCATCTCTCACAACTTTCGAGAAGCTAATCGTGCGGCGGACTTCCTTGCTAACTTCGCCATTGATCATCCTTCAGTCAGCATCTCTTCCACTCGCTCTCATGATTGGCACGGACTGCCGATCCTCCTTTCCCACGATCGAGCTGGCTCTCATCCGAGTAGCTTTGTGGAGTCTCTCATACATGCGGCTGTCTTCTTTGTGCGAACCGTCCTCTCCTCGCCTTCCCGGTGGAAAATCTCTGTTGCATTCCCACAAGCGATTTTTCTCACGCGACCCATGTCTCCTCAGACAGGCTCACCTATTCTTTGCCTCCTTCATTTCTTCTTGGGGATGGCTCCCCTTCTTTTTCACACGGTTTCTGTTCTATTTATGCAGCTTCCTCCATTTTCAGCGTCATCTTTTGACTGGTTCCTGCTCTGTGCTATCTTCTATGCCCTCATGTCTTTCGTCAGCTTTCCTTTCGTGGTGCTTCGTGGTCAATTTCAGGAATTGGCCGATGCCTCTGCTATCGACAGGCGTCGCCTTGCTATGGTTTTCAAATTCTCCTCGCAGGAGGAAGCCGAAGCTATTGAAGTGATTCTAGGAGACTCCTTTCATTTTCGAGCCCGTCACCCTCGCACTGACTCCGACATAGCCTCTGCGTTTGTCTCCTTCTGCCTTCTTCTTCACTCAGATACTACTGTTGAGAATGGGTTGCCATCAACCAAATTTATGTTGTTCATCGTGTCAGCTTACACGACCAACTGGTTGACTTCTCTCCTCCGGATCCCCTCCTGTGGGTGGAAGAAGTCGATGAGCTTGCTCTCGGCTCTGGTCGCGACATTCGGTGGCTTTGCGGTCAATACCGTGATTTAGTGTCATTCGCCCAAAATTTCCACCCCTCTCTGATCAACGCTTCCTCCCGGTGATAGACGTCGATGCGGCTCTCTTCCCAGTACACTCTGCGGTTGATCACTTGAATGCACTTAAAGACCGAGCCAGTTCTGCCTTCCATCTTCTGCTGCAAGTGGCCAATTCGCGGGCTGGCTCCTCACTAGGTTGATCGGTTGGAGTTTCTGCTGTTCTTCGGGTCTGGATGCAGCCCTACTCTTGTTCGGCATTCTTTTTCCACTCTTTGTTTCCTCTTCCTCCTCCTTCTCTTCACATGTCTCTTCCTCTTCTATCCATCGTCTCCTCTCATTTCTTCTTGTAGTTGGGATGGGGCCCATACCCCACCGGTTCATAGCTCCGGTCAAAAGCGTTTATCAATAAAAAAAAAGTTCTTTGATGGCTCTAGAAGTAGAAATGGCACATGCATAGGTGTTAATATGATTTCTCCTAAGGATCATAAATTTTTCTTCACATATAGGTTGTAGTTTACATGATCCAACAACATAACATAATATGAAGTGTTGGTGCATGGTTGTTTTATTGCTAAAAAGAGATAGATCAAAGCATTGCAAATCTTTGGAGACACTGAATTGGTCATCCACCAAGTTAGGAACCAATGCGCCATAAGAAATAAGCTTCTCAAACATTATAAACACAAATTTTGGGACTTCTTAGAGAGATTTGATGATCTCAATGTGCAGGTGGTGCTAAGAAAGTTGAACAAACAAACATATCGATGACATCCCTTAGACCACAATTCACACCGGCTAATGATTTTGTCTAAGGATCTGCGGCAACACGTCAAGATGGTGATTAGGCCATCTATTCTAGATAATGAAACCAATTGGAAAGTCTTTGACAATGATGTAGATATTGTGCATTTCACCATTACATGCAATAAAGAGTTTTTTTCTAGGTAAGGAGTGTGTAGAAAAGAAAAATAGGACTTCATCTCATTGTGTCAAAAATACAGTGACATATTTTCATGGGACTATGAAGACCTCAAAGGATTTTATCCAAGTGTTTCTCAACACTCCATTGACCTTGAACCTAACATTAATCCCATAAAAAAATAAATACCCATCAATCCTAAGATAGAGATCCTCATGAGGAAGGAGTTATCCAAGCTGATCGAGGAAAAAATAATATTTCCCATCATGTACTATGTTTGGGTTGCGAATCTTGTACTGTGCAAGAGAAAATGGTGACATAAGAATTTATGTTGATTTAAGAGATTTGAACAAGGCACCATTGAAGGATCATTATCCTTTGCCTTTTATGGAGTAGATTTTACATATTGTTCCTAGTGTGCAAAGGTTTTTTATGCTCGATGGCTACTCGTGTTTCAAGCATATCATGGTCAAGGGAGAGGATCTTTTCAAGATTTCATTCAAAACAAATGGGGGATATATGCCTATACAAAATACATTTTGGTTTGTTAAATGCAGTATTGCTTTCCAAAAAGCAATGGACATTGCCTTTAAAAGGTATATCAATGATTCATCATTGTTTACTTGGTTGACATAGCTGTCTTCTCAAAGGAGTGTGTATATCACATTAGACATTTGGAGAAAGTTTTTGAGAGATGCATATAATTTGGGGTATCTCTTAACCCCAAGAAATAAAACTTTTTTACTATGCAAGGAAAGATTTTGGGGCATGTTATCTCAAAGGATGGAATTTTCATTTATATGGAAAGAATCTCAGCCATCCTCTCTCTCCTTTCTTGCTCATAAAAATGCCTTGGAATCATTCCTAGGAAAGATCAAATTTGTTAGGAGATTCATTCCTAACTTTGCAAGATTGATTAGGCCCATCACCCTCATGCTCAAGAAAGATACAGTCTTTAGGTGGATAACATAAGGAAAGGAAAGATTCAACAAGATCAAGCAAGAAATTACTCATGCCCCAACACTTATCAATCTGGATTATTCTAAGGATTTCATCCTTTATGCATATGGAGATGATACTAGTGTTACTGCTATTTGACTCAACAAAATGACCAAGGACTATAGCATCCAGTGGATTTCTTCAGTCAAATAATGAAGGATTATGAATTGAAATACAATCACATGGAAAAGTAAGTATTTTCCATCACGCATGCCAAATAAACTCAAAATTATGATTTCTAATAATCATGTCAAGGTTTTAGTTTCACACTCTAGTGTGAGATAATTTATCATGGGAGCAGAAATCAATGAGAAAAGAGATAGATGGGTGACCAAAATCATGGAATATGATGTGACTATCAAAGCCAAAAAGTTGGTAAGAGGAAAAGAAGTCTTTGAGTAGCTTTCAATGGATGCGCAAAATGATTAGGAAAATTCCTTATTCATAGATGAAGAACCACCACGTGATGAAGATGAGAAAGATGAAGATCCTGACGTGCACAGTTGGATTGATGACATGGAAACTTTCCTATCTATTGGCACATACCTTCCTAGCTAGGACAAAGAAAGAGAAGGCATCTTAGGATGCGATCCATTCCATATGCACTCATTAATGGGTTTCTATTCAAAAGGAACATTGATGGTGCCTTATTGAGATGTATTGATGGCATGCAAGCCAACAAGGTTTTAGAATAATTTCATGATGGATTCTCTAAAGGAAATTTCTTTGCCAAAACAACAACAATGAAAATCATTAAGGAAAGATCATTTTTTCCTACACTCTTTTTGATGCACGTAATTGGATTAGAAAGTGTAAAGAATGTTCCTTATTTACATGTAAAAATAAAATTATCCATGCTTCCCATCTGTCTAATCTAAGTGAATCAACCTTTCGTACAATGGGGTTTTGAGGTAATTGGCATGATTAACCCTCCTTTATGTGTGGGCCACAAATGGGTCTCAACAACAACATATTATTTCACATGATGGACAAAAGATGTGGCGCAATTAAGAAGCAATTGAGTCATTCATCCTTGAATTTATCAAAGATATTGTGACTAGGTTTGACATCCCTCAAAATATTATCTCTAATAATGCAAATGCCTTCCTAGGCACAATAATTTCTAGTTGGGCTCTTATTTTTGGAATATATATAAAGACTTCTTCCAAATACTACACTTAGGGTAATGGCTTAGTAGAGTCTACCAATAAGAACTTAATCATAATCATGAGAAGAGCAATAGATATCAACCAACACACCTTATGAGGAGACAAAATCATGGTAAGAAAGCTGATTGGTACTTCACCATACAAATTTTTTTATGGTAAAGAAGCTATGATTCCTTTATAACTTGAGTTGTCTTCACTAGAACCGCCTAGCCCTAGCTTGGAATTCGAGGGCGTATAGTAAAGAGAAATTAGAATGGAAGAATTGGTTAAACTTGAAGAACTAATAAATTATACCATGATCATATTAGAACAACATCAGAAATTAACCAAGCAATGGTTTGACAAAAAGGATAGAGTTCGTGGATTCTAAAGAGGGTGATTTGGTCTTAAAATGGGCAAAGCTAAACCTGGGCATCATTCAAAGTTTGATGCACTTTGGAGTGGGCCATATATCATCGTAAGTTGTAAGGAGGCTAACTATTTTGAGTTTTCTCACCTTGATGGAGATGCACTATCAATCCCAATCAATGGGATTTATCTCAAGCACTTCTATTAAGTTCTTTTGTATCATGTACATAGTAGAGTAGTTTCAATTCCTCCGAGGGTGCACTTTCACGATGTTTTTTTGGGAGCATAGGTTTCATTCCTCTCACTCACTCATGTGTGAATTTTTTTTTGTTTATGGGATGGAAATTTCTACTCAAATGGTTAGGTTAAAAAGGGGAAGTATCTAACAGTTCTTGAGTACAGCTCCCACAGTTCAAGAAATCTATCATTTTCCTCAAGTATGAATTCTTCAAGTTGTAGATTAGAATCTCATGTTTCAGTTTGATTCCATACCCAATGGATGTTTTATGCCATAGGTCTCCTTCATCAAGAAAACAAATGTCCCAAAATTCATCAAATTGTTACCCAAAATAACCCACTTTGGATATTTAGGCAACATGTAGTTCCTACTAGTTGTAGCTTCATGGTTTCGGTCACCCGCATTTGGATTTTTTTCTTAGTGCATTTTATTGGCTAGAGGTTCTTATATATGCCCTCATGCACTCCCATTACTTCTCCCTTTTCCTTTTCCCTCTTCTACACACCTTCAATACACTCTCGCCTTCCTTCTTTGTATTCTACCATCTCCTCCATTTTCATTTCATGTGATTTCCTCCGCACATTAGCTTCCTTTTTCCTAGCTATGTGGAATCATTTACATGCACCCACTAGTTCCCTTTGCATTCTTAAAAATCCTCGCATGCCCCAAGCGCATAACTTTCCTTATGAATCATGTGTATCTCCTCCCGTGCATTCTTTTCCTTTTGTGCTATTACTCTAAACATTTTCCCCTCACGTTCCCTTCGTGTGAATTTATATTTCTTTTCAAGAACCCTTATGTTACACACCTATGTTTCCTCTTGGAATGCTTCATGTGCTAACTTATTTAGAGATTCATGCATTCCTTATCAAACACTCACACTTTCCTTACACACTTGCATTCCTTAGCAAGTATCTCCCCTTTATTCCTATCCTGTTGTTTCACCATTTTCTTTGTGGATTTGACGAAACAGATAAGGTGATGGGCCAAGGAGGAATACCTGTTGTGATGGTCAGTTGGAGGTTGTGCGTGCATTTTGAATTCTTGATCCAATGATGACTACCAGAGATTCCTTTTGGCTAGGAGGAACTACCCAAATACAAAAAGACCACAAAAGAGAGTTAAACAATATATGTCAATGGGCTGCATAGCGTGTGCTAGATCCAGGAAGTGTGATGCTTCCTTGGTGGTAGTCAACCCATTGTTTCATACAACTTAATGTAATAAATGATGTAAATAAATGATGTCCCTCAGAAGTTAATATTATTTGGGTATCTCATCCAAATAAAATAAGAAAATCTAATATAACATGCTAGGTTATGATCGATCTAGAAGTAGGGTAGGTAGCCAAGATGTTGGAACAGTCAAGTGTTAGATTATGGGTAGCTTGGATTTCTTAGATGTAGGTTTTCAAGTTTATGTTATTAGTAGGATTACCACATATAGAGATCGACATCAGTCAAGTATGACCGATGACAATTTAGAGAGAATCGTAGAGACAGTCGGGGATAACCGGCGTCTCAGATAGGTAGGATGATAGAAACTCACCGACACTTGGTTTTTGTGGATTTTTCTCGAGATTAAATAAAGATGGTAAGGAACATGGTTAGGTATGTGGAGGTGTTGGGAGTACTAAGAGATTTTTGGGAATTAGGTATAGGTGATCAAATGATTGTGGGTGGTGGAATGGTTGGGTTCACAGGGAGGTAAGATTGGTGGGATAAAAATGTAAATAGAGGTTGATAAATAGAAGTGAAGAAACTTTGTAAACTGAATAAAGATGAAATGATGCAGGTTATAAGCACACTTACTGGTGTTGTAGGTTTGATGGCTGGATGTTGATGATGGTTGATCTATGAAATAGTTCTCGAGTGTCGTGGAAGTGCTTCCTAGAATGCTACTATGAATGCAAGTATCTTCAGATCGGTTTTGGTGCCGGCTATGGTTGTCCTGGAGGTGTGAAATGGCTCTGGTTCTTGCTTGCATGTAGATATCCTTCGTTCCAAAACTCAAGAATGTGGCCAACCTCTCAAACAAGGTTACCAAAATGAATATATGGTAACTAATGATGGTTTAGGGTGACCAACGTCAGTTTAGGGTTGATCGGTGTTGGTTAAGGTGAGAAATCCTAGATTTACTAAAAATGACAGATCTTGGAAATCTCTTGACTAGTTCTGTCTATTCTCGCAAATCAAAATGGGATTGTTGCGCTTAGATAAGCGGGAATGTGGTTAGAGGAAGAATATGCATGTGATTTTAGGGTTGAACTAAGTCTTAGTTCATTAAGGTAGGTAGGACTAAGTCTTAGTTAGTTATGGTGAGTGAATATTGAGTCCTAGTAAAAGGGAAACATGCTAAGAATAGGTTTGTGATGAGGTGTCTAGGTGAGGTGGTGGGGTGAGGTGGAAATTAGTTTTAATTAAGGTAATTAAATAATGAATATTGTGAGCATGGGTATTACTTTAATTATAAATAATTAAACTAATATTAATTGTGGGGTAAAAAGGGTCATGGTTAGGTGAATATGTTTAAGTTGGCTTATTTGAAAAGGGACCAAGGGGAGTGTGACCCAATTTTGGTGTCTACACCTATGCACCCTCTTATGTGTGCTGGTGCACTCCTTCTACATCCTTGCTCTCATGCCTTTTGTTCTTGCATATGCACTGGTATGTAACCTCCACACAAATCCTAGTGTGCCACGTGTCCTATTATTACGACTTGTTAGATAAAGTGTAACTCAAATGAAAATAGAAAAGATCCACTTACACACTAAATTCTTATTGCGAATGAACACATGACCCATTAAAAAGAAAAACTTGCAATCAATCATTCAACTCCCACAACCAATCAAAGTCACACCACGTGTCTAGCATGTTCCTCTTTTACTTGCAAAATTTCAAATTGTCGTGACTTCTTCCATAGAGCTCAAAAATAATGTGTGTCTAGTCTCATTGGAAAGTTGCTGACATGGGCTACATTCTAGGCTTTTCAAAATCAGATTTTGGTGGATTTGGTAGGTGAAAATGGGATAACACGACTCGGGTCATTAATACACACTTCAAGTCAAATCAACCACCTAGATTTCACGGGATTTGGCATCTTTTCTTCTTCCAAAAGAAAACTAATGCGAGAAGCATATTTGAAATAATTACAGGTGGATTTACGGTGTATTTATTGCATATTTTTGGTGGTTGTGATTGAAAATACAAGAATTCCTCTCTTTTCCCTCTTTCTTCTCTCTATTCTTCTATATATTGTTGAATAATTATCATTTGTAAAGGTTGGAACCTTTTAGATTTCAAGAGCATCATTAGAAGTAGTGTTCCTTTTCATTTTGAGTTGCATGCCTCATATCTGGTACAATGTGTGTGGATTCTTTCCTTCTTCCACCATTGTAATTGGCTATGGAGAGGGTTTGGGTGGGCCACCGTGCGGTGACCAGATGTACCACCATGCCAACGACACATCGATGAGGTAGGATTCGATCCTAGTTTTACATTAATTGAAAATAGGTTGGTAAAATTGGTGTTGGGTAAAACCGTGTTGGGTGGGGGGTATAATTTTGAATTTGTGGTTTAAAATATTGTAATGAGGGAGGGGGAGGTCTTAGGTAGGGTAAATAGGGGTGAGGAGGGGTTTAGGTTAGGTTTGGGTAATGTAGGATAGGGTTCTAAGTTAGATTTGAGAATTTTGGGAGAAATAGGAGTTTTTTTTGGATTCGGTTGCCATAACAATGGTCGAAACCGGTCAATATTTGGCTAACGCGCTGGAATTGGTCGCATTCGGTCGTAGTAGTAGGTGACCGATACCGATCATGATGGACTTGCCGGTCAAGTGACTGATGCCGATTGGATTTTAAGAAAAATAGATCAAGAAACAAGGTAGGGTGGGAGGAAAAAGATAGGCAATTAGGTGGAAAGGAAATTTTATTGAGAATGAGTAGGGTAATAGGTATAAATGGTACAGTGGATGGGTGTAAAAAGGGTAATCTGTAGGGTTGGGGTACAATAAGCAATAAGGGTTTGGGAATAGGTTTGTCGTAAGAGATGTGTTGGGTATGGTGAAGGTTTAACAATGGTATGATTTGTTGGGTGCAGGCTAGGGACCAGTTATGGATGAGAGATAGAGTACCACCTTTGTTACTAGTGGTACGAGGGAGTGTGATGGTAGAGGAGTGGCGTCACATTACAAATGTTGGCCTTATTGGGGTCGATAATACAGGAACATAGTTCGGGAGTTGAGCTTGATGGTCACACTCATCGACAAATGGGATTAAATGACCAACACATTTCATTTCTTTGACAGGTGAGATCACAATCACCCTAGAGGATGTGTACAAGATCTTACGGTTAATGATAGTGGGGACATAAGTATATTCTATTTCTTTTGAGGCATCATAGGAGCTGATGTTGATGTTGTTTGGGGAGGGGATGGTAGAGATGAGGTTCCATAGCATGAGCCTGAGCTATGGAAATATGTACACGGCCCATCATGAGGAGATGAGATTAGTGGTCTTAATCATGGAGGTAGTGTGTTGTTTTGCGCTACCAGATGTAGAGGGTGGGATATTCCCATGGGAACTGATGGGGGTTCTTCATGACATGATGGAGGATATGACCCATTTTGCTTTGGTTACCAACATATTTGGTGAAATTATACATGGATTTATAAGCCTACATGTAATTACGGAGGTTCAACTTGTGTTGCACCTTTCTTCTCGACTGTTGGGCATATGAGCACATTGTATGTGTGCATCTAGTTGGTATGCCCTAGCCAAATGCATTCGATGTGGGCTTGGTTCAAGTTGGGTATAGGCATTGGGTGCATGTTGTTAGAGAGTGTAGGGTTACTAGGGCTACTCACGATGTGGCATATTATAGGTGGGCATTGGAGGGATTATCTAGTGTTGACATCATTTGGAGGTTGTATGTTAGCTTCCCTTCATACAGAAGATGGCGGTGGAGCTAGATGAGTTATAGCTACTCAGGTGGATACAGGGATGTTGTGCCAATGAGCATAAGATGATACACGTAGAAAAGGTCGACGAAAATTTGGGTTGCTCCAGGATGTGCCACCACCATTCCCTCAGTACAGAGGGATGACGTGGAGAGGCCTATGCCTCTACCACAACCGACAATACTGACCATGTAGGAGGAGTAGGCAGTGGACTAGAAGATTGATGACACCAAGGTTATAAATAGGTATATGTAGTGGTGGGAAGTCCAGCTTATGAGAAGAACCACCGAGGCTAGGGTATCCAGATTTGGTGACCATTATAGTTCATAGGGATACATTACAGGGGCAGGTTGCACACCTTACAGTGCCCATATTACAAGTATATAGGGGCAATTGATAGGTTTTGAGGCATAAGTGGCCATATTACATGCACATGTGGTGGCATCACAGCCCAAATTACCCAAGGACAAGAACCCGCACAAGGTGGAGATGGAGATGAGGCGTAGGTGGCTACCTTGCATGAACATGTAGTAAGGTCATGCAGGCTAGTTGGCCATTATAAAGGCATATATTGTGACCTTATAGGCCTAGGTTGCAGGCATAGGCACCAATAACACAGTTTAGGGACAAGGTCCCATGATATAGGTAGAAGAATGTGGACATGGTCCCATGGTACAGTGTACAAGGTCCAAGACCGATGGCGCCCACCCCATACAATACCGATGACGAGGTTCGGGGATGCCCCGAACAAGGCGCGGTATTATCGTAGCCATCCGATTCATCAGTGGGGATAGATGTCCCCTCGTATGTAGAGTACAGAGCACAATAGGCCTTGAGTGAGAGGACCAGGGATTACACACATATTACAAAGAGTACATGGGGCTAGTGAGCCCACGAGACAGTGGTCGGGAGAGGTGACTAGCTCATGGAGGCTAGACCCAGCTGCAAGCCAGGTAGAGGTGAGGGCTAGACCCATACAGGGTGGAGAGATGGTGGCAGGGTGCTAGGCTAGAGGAGAGGAGGAGGAGACAAATGAAATGGCATGGACATCAGGTGGGGTGACGATTAGTCACCCTATATGTTTAGGATATAGATTTTTTTATACTTTTATTTATACCGCCTACATGCCAAGATAACGAGATGTACATGAGAGTTTTGAGATTTTTGGTTATTATACCATTCTCGTGTGATGAAGATGGTGAGGCTATATATGAGATTTTGATATACATGTATGTATTTGTATTGGTGTACATATGTATTGATTTTTCTTCTGTGTATATATGTATGGACACACAAATCCTGATGATTTTTTATAGAGATGGTGATATTTATGGTATGATGTTGTGCTTATGTTGGAATTTCCAGTGTTATTGTTTATGTGATGGAAACTAGGTGGATTAGTCATGATTGAGTCAAGGTCATAGACATGATTGATGTCACTTAGTGATGTCACTTTTTTAGGCATGATGGAGTCAGGTCATAGGCATGGTTTAGGTAAGGTTTGGGCATGGTGGAGTTAGGTATAGGCATGGTGGAGTTAGGTATAAGCATGATGGAAGGTTCTAGGCATGGTGGAGTCATAGGCATGGTGGAGTTCATGGGTTATGGATTTGATTTAAGTTCTAAGTTGTTGGTAACATGGAAGACATATGATGATGTTCATGCATGTGATGGTTTAAATTTCAAATATTTGGTATGGTGGAAATATAAAAATAATAAATGAATGATTCGATGAAGTGGTAAAAATGGTTGTTAATTAGTGCTTTTTTGGTTCGATTTCCAATTGTTTATATAAAATGGAAACTAACTAAGATAGAGCATGAATAGGAAAGTGAAGGGGAAATTGGTTAGGGTAAAAGGGTGGCCAAGATAACTTCTAAGGGCCCCATGCCCTCGAAGTACTACCTACAAAGCCCGACGAAAAGGGGCCTCAGCCGATGTAGTTCTCCCATAATATAGGGAATAATATGATGAAGGAGAGGAATAAGTTAGTAGGTTTTAAGTATGATTAAGTGTAGGTCATAGGCATGGTTGAGTCTTTGATAGGCATGGTCGAGTCTTACGTGATAGGCATGGTTGAGTCTTAGGGCATGGTTGAGTCGTTTAAAATGTAGGTGTCGATGGTATGGTCTTATATATGATAATAAATAAGTAATGAGGAGGGTGAATGCTAAGAGGTGGTAAAAGAGCCATGTAGTTGAAAAGGACCCTAGTGACTCTACCATACCCAAGATGGGCTTATGAACGTAAGATCCTAAAGGCGTTGCATAATGGACTATTCTAAGGTGAAGAAAGTCACATGATCATGAAATGTTGTAGTTGTGGAAAGTCCCTTGAGTAGAGAGAAAATTAGGGTGAAAAGGCAATGAGGTGAAAGTGGGTAGTTTAGTGTAACTTAGTGTACAACAACATGTTTACCTAGCAAGAAAACCCATGATAAAAATAGGCAAGTCCATGACAAAAGGTTATCATTTTCTTATTTTGTTTTTATTTTTGATAGAATGATCAATGTGGGAAGTCTATATGCGATGAGTATATTTTCTCCTTGAAGTCTTCGTGAAGCTGATCAATGCGGGAAGCTTCTGATCATTTTATTGTATTTTTGCAATGACTTTATATAGCTGTCCTTTGAGGGAGCAATCTATTTATAGCGGCAAGATAGAAGAGATGTCCTTTTTGAGGGATTCATATTTTTCTGAAATTTTGACTCAAGGAGTTACATCCTATTTTGTTTTTGGATGTTTAAGTCATGGACAAGACTATAAAAGAAGATGAGGTTTTTGTTTAGAAAAAAACCATAATACACGTAGGTTAACTATGAAAGAGATGGTTTCAAGTGATGAATGACTATGGGATTCCATCTTTTGAAAAATATGAAAAGTATCCATGAGAATGATTCTATGAGTAGAGTCGTGGTACTCATATTGAAGATAAGGCTGAAAAGTGACGGGTGATACATGATTCTTTTTTAGTCATTGATCCTCAAAAAGGTAACATGGAAGGTGAATGGTGATCAAAGAACAAGCGGTCAATAGACAAAAGGTGATATAGGAATGAATTTCAATAATAAAATATTCTAATATGCAAGGCATTAGGGCTCAAGTTTAGGTTTACCTTTAAGTGAAGACAAATGATAAGCACCTCATCCATAGGCATGAGTTACATATAGGGTCCAAGCCAATTAGGAGCAAATTTGGCCCGCTTTACGTTTCTCTTCTTTGGTTACATGTTGATTTTCCTTCAGACAAGGTCATCAACCTCGAAGGTCCGTCATGGACACATTTTTTGTAGGCATGTTTGATATATTTTTTGTAGATTTGGAGATGGTCAAGAGAATTGAGACGACGTTCATCTAACAACCCAAGTTGTGTTAAATGGCCCTGAAAAAGTCATCATCATTGAGCATGTCTTGTAGTGAGATGTAGAGAGATGGAATCCAAACTTTGAGAGGTAGGAAAACTTCGCACCGTAGACCAGAGAGAAAAGTGTGGCAAGAGTTGAAGTGCAATACTAGTGAGATAATCCCACAATGAAAAAGGAATGTGCGTATGCCAATCCTTCCCAATATCAAATCAACTACTTTCATAAGAATTTTTTCAAGGTTTTATTGGTTGATCTCCTTGCCATTGGTTTTTGGGTAATAAGGTGACAAGAAATTGAGTTGATGCCAAAAGCATTGCAAATTTTTTCATAGGGTTTTGTTTTTCAATTGCTTTCCATTATCGGTGATGAGGTGGTGAGGAACACCAAAGTGAAAATGATGTGGTGGTTGATGAACTCACATATTTTCTCGCTTTTGTAGAAATGAGAGTAATGGCTTCTACCCATTTGGTGTAATATTCAAGAATGGGTATAATCCATTAATGGAGTTGTGAAGAATGGGGATTGATCTCTCCAACAAGATCCAAAACCCATTGAGAGAAAGGCCAAAAGTCTCATGCAACCTATAAGGCATGACTAGGTGTGTGATGAAGATTAGCATATTGCTGGCATTTCACACAACATTTGACATAGTCACAACAGTCACGGTTTAGGGTTGGACAATAATAGCCAAGGAAAAGAATGCATTTAATGATAACTAAACCACTAAAGTGGTCTCCACAAATTCCGTCGTGAAATTCCTTGATGGTGTAGGGAATTTCAAAACTTGTAAGGCATCGTAAGAGAATACTATCAATGCCATGCTTATAAAGGAGACCACCCATGATGACATAGCGAGAGAAACTTTTAAGAAAGGCATGTTTTCCATTATGAGTGAGATCAAGAGGTAGAATGGAAAGGGAAAGGTAGTCTGTAAACTGCTTATACCAAAGGTCGCATGGGTCGTGTGCAACGGTTCGATGGAGTTGAAATCTCGAGATAGATAAGAGGGTGATTACAACCTTTGTATTGTGACAAATATTTAGAGTCAAGTGGTGAAGCGGGTATCCGAGAAGCTAGATAGGTGATGGTATCTCAGTAAATTTATTGGTAGAATGGGGGTGGTTTGAATGTCGTAACGATCAAAGGTAGTTAAAAGTGTGTCGACATGACATTTGTAATTTTGTAGTATTTCATTACGACATTGGTATATACCATTGAATTGTTTTATAACTAGATGGGAATCACCAAAGATATTGATTGACTTAACATCTAAGGCATACGAAGCTTGGAGACCCAATACGAGTGCTTCGTATTCGGTGAAAATCTAATTTGAAAGATAAAGGCATGGGTTCACCACCAAGAGGAATGAGGATAACACCAACACCACCCCCACGTTGACACTTGGAGCTGTCAAAGAAGAGGGTCATTTGGTAAGCGATATCATCTAAGGAGAGGGTAGCTATGGATTCATCTGGGAAATCAAAGTTAGAGGGTTGATTCCCAGAAAGAGGTGCATCTGCTAGTTGGTCAATGATGACTTGGCCTTTGATAGACTTTTGATGGATGAATTCAAGGTCAAGGTTAGAAAGAAGCATGAGCCAACATGCAACACGTTGATGTTGGTAGGGTTTGGCGTACATATAATGTAGAGGGTTAATGTTAGTGATGAAAAAGGTTTTGTGGTTGAGTAGGTAATGATGTAGTTTAGTGGTGACAAAAACTAAGGCTAAGAAAAGTTTTTCAACATGGGTGTACCTAGTTTCATAGTCCAAAAGGGTACGAATTATGTAATAAACTACTTGCTCTTTGTGTTGCTCATCGCGATGAGTGAGCATAGCACCTAAAGAATGGTCAGTGGTGGAAATGTATAGGTAAAAGGGTTGGTCATCCTTAGGAGGAATGAGCATTTTCGGTTGAAGAAGGTATTGTTTTAAGGCGTGTCAAAGGCTTTTTGATATTCATCATCCCATTTAAATGAGATGTCTTTCTTGAGGAGATAATGAAACGGTTGACAACAGTCAAAAAGCTGCAAGATAAAATGATGAATAGATTGTAACTTACCTTGCAAGCTTCAAAGTTGATGGAGATTAGTAGGTGGAGGCATTTCGAGAATAGCCTTCACTTTAGTAGGATTGACTTCTATGCCACGTAAAGAAACAATGAAACCAAGGAGTTTTCCTGAAAGTACTGTAAAGATGCACTTCTTAGGTTGAAGGTGAACACAATACTTGATGAGGTAGTCAAAGATGACCTTAAGGACTGTCAAGTGTTCATCCCAATGTTTGGATTTAGAAAGAAGGTCATCTACGTAATATTTCAATATACGATGCATGATGTCATGGAATATATAAGTCATGGCTCACTGATATGTAACACCAATGTTTTTAAGGCCAAAAGGCATGACTCGATAGCATAAGGTCCCCCAAGGAGTGATGAAGGAATTTTTGTGTTGATCTTCTAGAGCAAGTAGTATTTGATTATAACTCAAGAAATTGTCCATGAGTGATAAAGCATCTCATGGATGATGATGAGATCAACTAGTTGGTCGATACCAAGTAGAGGAAACTTGTCTTTAGGGTAGGCGTGGTTGAGGTCACAAAAATACATGTAAATGTGGAGTCCTCTGTCACTTTTGTGATGGGGATGATGTTAGAAATCCATTGGGGATAGTCAATGGGTAGGATAAAAGAAACCGAGAGAAGGCACTAAAGTTATTCTTTGACAAGAAGAGCAATGCGAGGATGCATTTTCTGTAGTTTTGTTTTATGGGTTTGGCATCAGGAATGGTTACGATATTGTGGACCACAATGTTTGGGTCAATACCGGGCATATCAGCATAGGACCAAGAAAAACATTGCTATGGTCATGGAGGAAAGAGTTAAAAGCTTATTATTTAATAGCATCTAAAGACTAGCCTATCTTTAGAATGTGTGGGTCATCCTGAGTGTTAATGTTGATTTTGATAGTCATTCATTCGACATGGTTTACATCTCATAGGGTAATGACTAGTGAATATAAGAATATTCCACACCCAAATAAGTGAGGATAGAATCTTTTTTGACCGACATTGAACAATGTTAATAGAAGGTGTATTGTCATCGATCATGTCGTGGATATAGGAAGGAAGAGAAGAAGGAACCTCACCCATCGCATCGATAGGTTAGAGGTCACAAGAAAATAATTTTTATGAAAAAAATAAATTAGGAGGAATAGATTCAGGATCTATGGACTCTGTGGGTGAAGATGGTGATGTTGGTGAATGGGGTGGAGAAGGTTTGTCTTCCTCAATGAGGTCGATGCGAGCCTTCTTGGAAGGTGATATGAAAAATCAAATGCCACTACGATCATCATGTGTTTATGGGTGGTACATGAAATGACAATATCACGGCATTATTTGTAAAACTGAAGCTAAATCCTTTCCATGTGCAATCGTAAAGGAAAATGTGGGCGAAGCAATGGTTAGTAAGGGATTGGAGGTTAGATGAAAATGATCATGTTTGGGATGGAGGTTTGGGTGAATAAGTGGCGTAATAAGTCCCCCATATGTTATATTAGTGTGAAGGTGGGAGGACTATAAGGAAAACCTTGCCTATGTGGTAGTCATAACTAGGGTGCTATCATAGGTTCCCATACTCTTGTGGAGTTAAGAATGTGTCGATATTGTATATGCGGTACTCCCCTCAGAGAGACATATTGAAAAACTACTTCTAAGGGATCGTAGAGTTGATATGTGGGTAGCGGGATAAATGACTCGCTAGATGATTGGGCAGGAGGGGTAGCAAGCGGTTGGTTGGGAAGCAGAGGGCTCAGTGCAGAGGTTGAGGTGTTAGTAGGAATAGAAGAGTTGGATGTGGAAGAGGTGGCGAAAACATTGTGGATGGATTGTGGTGAAGGAGAAATGGGGATAGTGGTAGATGCCTTGACCGGTATAAGTACATTTTTGGGCCGGTATAACATGTTACAAGTTTTGAATGGTGACGGGTCAGCAAAGTGATGACATAGTTATGTCCTTCATGTTCAAATTTTACACAATGGTGTAAAGTTGAAGGGACACAACCCATGACACGAATCCAAGGTCTTCCGAGAAATAGTTTATATTAGAACTCTCCCTCTAAGATGTAGAATAGTTCTGGGATAGTGTGAGGGCCTATGTGAACATGAAGGATAATGGTGCCAAGGGTGGAGGTAATGACGCTCATCAAGGAGCGCAGATAACGGTGTTATTATGCATATAATTAGAAGGGATACACATTTGATTGTATGTGTGGGAGGAGATGATGTTAATGCCAAGACCACCATTGATCATGAACGCATCGTACGCATATGCTATCGATATAGATGGAAATGAAAAGGACGAGATCGGGGTTATCTAACTAGAGAGGTACAATCTCCTCATCGAGAAACTTAGGGTGGTGACTTGAGAGTGGGCATGGGGGTAGAAGAAGGAGCTGATTTGGTAAGTGAGACTAAGTGGTGAGGGTTAATAATGGAGGCCACTAGAGTGGGTTCATTGGGTAAAACTTCATGGATTGTAAAACCTCAATAAGGGCTTGTCATGGGATTCGTAAGGTTGCATGAGATCATACAAAGACATCTTTAGATGAGATTGATGTAATTATTTTATCATTGCACAATGGATGACCTTGTCAGAGATAGGGTATGTAGGTCCACAGATGGTGATTTTGGGTGTGGGTGTAGATGGTATATTGGGCACAAGGCTAGGTTAGTTGATGGTCTAGCTTTTTTTCTTTGCCTTTGTATTTCGAGTGCGGATGGCAATGTGAACCATGTTAATATGAGAGGATGTGGATGGAGAGGGTGTGCGATGAAAGGTGTAACATCATGAGCGAAAAAAACCCTAGCGATGGATAAGAGCCTTGTGAAATGTGTAAAGGAACACCGACATTTAGGTGTTGATTTGGCCAACTCTCTAATACGGATCATGTTGATCTCAAATTTTAGAGGTGGATAAAATGGTTGTGGGGGTGGAGATACTGATCACCGAATGGTTAAATGACAATGATGTGTAGTAACAGGTGAAGGTGGAAAATGGTCCTCATCAAGAAGGTCATCATCATCGAAATTTTGTTCAGAGGAAAAAGTTGGAGAAAAATGGTCTTTAAAGCCTTACAATTTTCTACATCATGTTCTAACACACAATGATAGGCAAAAATATTGGTTTCATCAAACCCTTTTGGTTTGGGTTTGAGAGGATCATAAGGTCAAAGCAACGGCAATGTGATCATGGAAATATCTCTAAGACATTGAGTTAAAATGTTAGCGTAGGAACCCACTAAAGGATCACAATGGGAAGTGAATGTGGGTTTGGGTGGATGCATGGATGATTGTGAGGGAAGAGGATTTATAGTAGGGGGAATGGGTTGGTCTCACCGGTTTGATAAGTGGTGTGGTCTTATGTTTTGCTAGCATCTGCTTGGGTAAAGGTGGGGTATAAGAGTTGGCGATGGAAGGTTTTTTTGGTTTGACTACCTTATTAGAGGGTAGTGGATTTTTCTCTTTGGGTTATACCTTCTTGGGTAAAGGTGACACGGGAGTATGAGACATGAAGGAAAGAAGATGGTGGAAGAGGATGGGTTACCCATGAGGGAAACCAAGTTGTAGTGGAGGTGGTTTATAGAGGTTGGGTAAATGGCATGGGTTGAAGTTGTATAGGTAAATTTGAGGGATAAGAATCGGTGGAGGTATATATGGTAAAACGTACATAGGTGAGGGTGAGGGTGTATGGTGTTTTGGTGAATGAGGTGTAACAAGGTCTCATGAGGCAGTAGTAGGTTTTTTATCTTTTGACTGGTATTGGGTAGGAGACTGTTTGATCAGGGTAGATGGGTGGGGCCCTAGGATAGACAAAAAGGGGGAAGGTGGCAAAGGTGTGGTAGGGGAGACCAGTGTATGTGGCCTAGAAGGTTGGGTTTTCTTTTTAGGTGGAGGGATAATATTGGTGCGGGTTTGAGATGATGCTACTAAGTCCAATTTGATCGGTGGGTGGTTAAGGCTTGATGTTGGCATGACACCCAAGGTAGTGATGGATCTAGATAGAAATGAAGACATAGGTGTGGGTAGGATTTTAGGTTTTGAAATGGTTTTGGTTGCATGGGTAAAGGTTTGGATGTAGGTAGAGATGATGAAGAAGAATCCATTTCAATAGGCATGGTCAGTGTTGATTTGGTTGTTGAAAATACCTTTGGGTAGATTGTGGAAGTATCTTCAGAAACATTTGCATTTGGATCGAAAAGGGGAGCCGAAGACATCCCCATAGCATGGAATTATCAACATAATCCAAGTGATCGATCAGATGTGAAAATGGGATTGTTGAAGAAGAAGATGGAGTTTGTTTGATGGAAATCCTTGTGAAATATGTCCGTGAGATAGGAATTTGTCTAGCCTCAGATTGTGTAGATAATAGAGTTGAGATCAGTCAATGGGGTCCTCGGATGTCGGGGAGAACTTTCCCTAACAGTAGTGGTACGTCTCAATAATATCACATGGGAAGGAGAGATAATAAGTGGGGTGATGTAGACTTCATCCTCAAAGTGGACGAGAAGGCGATGATGATTCTCCTGTGGATAGGAGAATTAAAAGTGTTGACTGCTCGGTAGGTCAGTGAGGTAGAAAGTGAAATGGCATTGGTAGAAAGTGTGGGTTCCTCCATGGGTGAAGGAAGAGATGAAGGGGAATCCTCTGTGGGAAAAGGTGTAGGAGTATGCTTCTTTGTGGGTAAAGGAGATCAGTGTCGAATTTCATCAACAGATGAAGTAGGTGGGATTTGAGGAATGGTTGGTACGATATCAAAGACCACGTGGACTTCATGGACATTATTTTTGCTAGATGAAGGTTCACTATTTTGATTAGACAACGTTTTATGATTAGGGAATTTTTTTGAAGATGTGAAAATTTTGGTTTGCTAGCGCATTCAGTTGTCCATCATGAGGTTTCCATTATCTATCATCTCTTGTAAAATTTTCTTAAAAGTTATGCAAGTACCATGACTATGGCCTTTGACATGATGGTAATTGCAATAGTCGTGTTATTTATACCATACATGCATAGACGAGTAGGATCAAAACCGTATGAGATTTTACGAGAAGAAGTGTAATGGCTCCATCTTTAAGAAGCTTTTCCAAGACTAATGAATAGGGCTCCAATTAGAGTGTACTTCCGCTATTCCTATCGAGTTGAAAGGCCTGGACAGGGGAAAGATTAGAAGAAGTTTGGGCTTGATTAGAAGGATGAGATGGTCCTACCTTGAGGAATACTACATTGGAAGATCCTTTGGGATTTGAATAGTTACTTTGGGGTTTTGAAGATGAAGAAGATTCGTTTGATTTGAACGGGGCATTCTTGTTTCATAATTGGATTTTCTTTTCTTCAATGGTGTGAATTTCCAATTTTGTGCCATGGTGAATGCTTTGTCGAAGGTTTGGAAGGTTTATACCTGTAGAGTTGGTGAGATGTGTCTAGCACAAGACCTAGTGAACAACTCAATAAGTTTAGTCTGAGGTAGCTAGAACGTCAACTGGTTGATAAGATTCCACCAGCAGGTAACAAAATTTGTGATAGATTCATCTTCATATTGTCGGGTTAAATATAGATCGTTCATGGTGACTTTCTTGATAACATTGATTGAAAAATGATCTAAGAAAGTTTGGGCTACTTGATTAAAGGAATAAATGGAATGTTGAGGTATTCCACTATACCACTCCAATGCTAGTCCTAGTAAGGACATTGGGAAAGTTCGTAGGAGCAAAATGTCATCGTGGGTGATTAGGTAGCACCCATGTTTGAACGACCGCAAGTGTTCTTGTGAGGTATTCTTTACTGGTTGAAGTGATTGAATTTAGGAATTTCCCAATGTACAGGTAGGGGGGGTGAATGGGAATAGATGGATGGATAGGCTCGTTATATATTTCATCATAAATAAAGAATTATAAGAGCTAGAAACAAACGCTTCTAAGGTTTGCATTTTTTCCATAATCATTTTAATGAGGTCGGTGGTAGGTTGTGATGAATGGGTGCCCCCGTAGAAAAAGGGTGTTGATGCTTTGAATGTATGAGGTGGGTGGTATGCTAGTGTATGGTGGCACCGAGTATGAGAATTGTGCAGAGGAATATATGTAGGTAGCACATAGCCAAAGTAAGTGATAGACGAGATCGGGGGTTGTTAGTAGTAGGTGTAAGTGGGTGGGGTATTCGTAACAAATTTAATGGTAATTGGGGGTAAGGACTGCGGGATAGAAAGGACGAGGTTCTAGAAAGGGGTGTAAGTTTTGACACTAGAGGTGGTCAGATGCAATATGTATGTGTGAGGTAGTAGTGCAGATGATGTTATACTTAAGGTGGTTGTCGGAGTAACTACGATGCCACATGTGTGATAGATGACATAAATGCTACGCTTATAATGGTTGTGGGATGTAATCGAGACACCACAGGTGGTAAAGTCAATGGTGGTAGACCGAGATGGTGCTAGCTGACACAAAGGTGGGGGTGAGAGAAAGAGGGATGGATACATGCATATTGTATATTAACCGTCATGAGGAATCTCGGGTGGATGAGTGGGTGAGATAATATTGTAGGGCCACGGGGTTCTAATCAAGGAGTCTTGCGAACTCCTCATCACCAGTAGTAATGGGGATAATCTGAGTTAGATCCATAGGTGACAAGATGGACAACGGTGATGGACTAGGTGGGAGTGGTTGACGACTGACATGAAATACAAGGGTGTTAGTTTGGCTACGAGTCAACACCATGTGAATAAGTGTTGACTTGGTAAGATTGTATTCTGTAAATGACACAAAAAACAATAGGGATGGAAAATAATTGATTATGAGAGGTGAATTGGTAGGTGTTTTGATTAAAAATAAAAATAGATAGACCAATGCCAGTTAGGTCAACGATGATGGTCACAATAATCGATGCCAATTACGCGTGAGAAAGTGACAGTTTGAGCAAGTTTGACAGAAACTAGGAAAGTCATCTGGGGAAGCTATATTTAGTTAATAATATCATAATGTAGAGGATATGGTGACATCCAAATATTTTAAATAGAGAAGAAGATGAGATGAGTGCTCTTTGGGTAGATTGACCAAAAGCACGAGAGAATCGACACCGGTCGTAAACGATGATGATGAGATATAAATTGATGACGGTTATTGTGAAATTTGTAGAATGAAGAAAATTTTCTTTTTGTGAATTAAAGTTGAATGAGACACCAACCCAAAAGTCTGGATATGGTAAAAAATGAGTCCTAAAACACTCAAAACCAATCGAAATACATTAACTATGATTATGGAGTGTGAAAGGAAAAAAAAATGGAGAATACAACCTCACACCTCAAAATGCAAGTCAAGAACAAAGCTAAGAAAAACATGTAATCCTACAAGTGAATTTAGTGTGTTTAGCTTATGCTATTTAAGGAATGAATCATGAATTTAGAACAAATTTTTTGGTTAGGAAGGCTTCCTATGAAGAAGGAAATTCTAAAGGTGAGGTTTCAAGTTATGTTTTGGCGGGTGGGCCTTTCTCTGAGGTGATAACTGGACAGAGATAACCAACTAGATGCCCACTATTAATCCTCTAATCATGTGATCATTGATAGATTCTTCTGAGTGAGATGTTGTTTAAGAAGATGTATATATTCCACTTTGAGTAGTTTTCCATAGAGAGAAGAAAGAATGTGCTTTCTATGATTTAGTTGTGTCAACCATTGGCTGGTCATGACTTCCAGTGTATAAGTTGCCCTCAATTTTAATGTCGATATAATGCACTAAATCGAATGCCATGCAAGTTTTTAAACCCAAATCAAAATGTGATATTAGATGTAACAAGTGATGAACATGAAGAGGAATGCTCTTTCACTAATGAAATACTATTGAAAGAAAAAGTATTCTTTTAAAGCACCAAAACACAATTACTTTTAGAAAATAGAAAGAGGGGAATATTCCATAGAAGAAAATTAATGTGGAAGCTTTTCAAAAGGGAAATAAACACACAACTTTCACCTAGGAATGAATAAAATGAAAAATAACCCTTGATGGGTCCCACAGGATGCCAAAATGTTTCACCATTTTCTTTATGGATTTGATGAAATAAATAAGGTGATGGGCCAAGGAGGAATACCTGTTGTGATGGTTGGTTGAGGTTGTGCACATGTTCTGAATTATTGATCCAATGCTAACTGTGAGAGCTTCCTTTTGGCTAGGAGGAACTACCTGAAATACAAAACAAGACCACAAAAGAGAGTTAAACAATATATGTCAGTGGGCTGCCTAGCGTGTGCTAGATCTAGGAAGTGTGATACTTCCTTGGTGGCAGTCAACCCACTGTTTAATACAACTTAATGTAAGAAATGACGTAAATAAATGATGTCCTACTATAGTTGATATGATTTGGGTATCTCATCCAAATACAATAAGAAAATCTAATATAACATGCTAGGTTATGATCAAATCTAGAAGTAGGGTAGGTAGCCAAGATGCTGGAACAAGTCAGTGTCAGATTATGGGTAGCTTGGATTTCTTGGATGTAGGTTTTCAAGTTTATGTTATTGGTAGGATTACCACATACAAAGAACAACATTGTTCAAGTATGACCGATGACAGTTTAGAGAGAATCGGAGATGGTCATGGATAACCAACGTCGGTATAGGTGGGATGATAGAAACTCAATGACACTTGGTTTTTGTGGATTTGTCTAAGATTAAACAAAGATGGTAAGGAGAATGGTTAGGTATGTGGAGGTGTTCGGAGTACTCGGATATTTTTAGGAATCAAGTATAGGTGATCAAATTATTGTGGGTAGTGGAATGGTTGGGTTCATAGGGAGGTAAGATGGATGGGATAAAAATGTAAATAGAGGCGGATAAATAGAGGTGAAGAAACTTTGTAAACTGAATAAAGATGAAATGATGCAGGTTATGAGCACAGTTATTGGTGTTGTAGGATTGATGGCTGGATGTTGATGATGGTTGATCTATTAAATAGTGCTTGGTGCCACAGAAGTGCTTCCCGGAATGCTACTCGAGAATGCAAGTACCTTCGGAATCGGTCTTGTGTTGGCTATGGTTGTCTAGAGGTGCGAAATGGCTCTAGTTCTTGCTTGCATGTAGATATCCTTTGTCCCAAAACTCAAGAATGTGGCCAACCTCTCAAAAAGGTTATAAAAATTAATATATGGTAACCAATGATGATTTAGGGTGACCGCGTCGCTTTAGGGTTGATCGGCATCGGTTAAGGTAGAGATACTAGGTTTACTAAAAATGACAGATCTTCAAAATCTCTTGACCACTTCTTCTATCTATTCTCACAAATCAAAATGGGATCGTTGCACTTAGATAAGTGGGAATGTGGTTAGAGGAAGAATATGCATGTTATTTTAGGGTTGAACTAAGTCTTAGTTCATTAAGGTAGGCAGGACTAAGTCTTAGCTAGTTATGGTGAGTGAATATTGAGTCCTAGTAAAAGGAAACATGCTAAGAATAGGTTTGTAATGAGGTGCCTAGATGAGGTGAAATTAGTTTTAATTAAGGTAATTAAATAATGAATGTTGTGATCATGGGTATTACTTTAATTATAAATAATTAAACTAATTTTAATTGTGGGGTAAAAAGGATCATGGTTAGGTGAATATGTTTAAGTTGGCTTATTCAAAAAGGGACCAAGAGGAGTGTGACCCAATTGTTTTGTCTACACTTGCACACCTTCTCATGTGTGTTGATGCACTCCTTCTACATCCTTTCTCTCATGCCTTATATTCTTGCACATGCACTTGGGTATGCAACCTCCATGCAAATCCTAGTGTGCCACGTGTCCTATTATGAGGACTTGTTAGATAAAGTGTACCTCAAATGAAAATAGAAAAGATCCACCTATGCACCAAATTCTTATTGCGAATGAGTGCATGACCCATGAAAAAGACAAAATTACAATCAATCATTCAATTCTTACTGCAACCGATCGGAGTTGCGCCACGTGGCTAGCATGTTCTTCTTGATCTTGCAAAATTTCAAATCGCCACGACTTCTTTCATAGAGCTAAAAAATAATGTGGTCTAGTCTCATTGGAAAGTTGTTGACATGGGCTACATTCTAAGATTTTCAAAATCAGATTTTGGTGGGATTTGGTAGGTGAAAATGGGAAAACACGACTTAGGTCATTAATACACACTTCAAGTCAAATCAATCACATGGATTTCATGGGATTTGGCATCTTTTCTTCTTCCACAAGAAAAATAATGTATAGAAGCATATTTGACATAATTACGGTGGATTTGCAAGTATTTATTGCATCTTATTGGTGGTTGTGATTGAAAATCCAAGTTTTCCTCTCTTTTCCCTCTTCTTCTCTCCTATTCTTCTATATATTTTTGAATAATTCTCATTTGTAAAGGTTGGAACCTCTTGGATTGCAAGAGCATTATTAGGAGTAGTGTTCCTTTTTATTTTGAGTTTGGGCCTCATATCCGGTTCAATGTGTGTGGATTATTTCCTTCTTCCACCATTGTAATCAACTATGCATACTTTGGAAGTAATAGAAGTTGTGTTTTGTGGCTATCTTCTGCCCTAACTCATGTTTTATTGCATCTTTTATTCTTTTCTAATATTGGTATGTTATGCATTGTTTATGCCCTTGCAGGGTTTCTTTTTGTTGTGCTCCATGAAAATGAGCTTTTGAATGTTGTTTTGGTTTATGGCACACATGCTTGCACTTCCTTGACCATTTTCCCCATTTTAACTCATCTAAGAGTGTTCATCCCCTTCTTTCTAGTGCTATCACCTTCCCTAAGCTTAGGATTTCATTTTATGCTCCTCCTTCTCACATTGGTCCCTCATAATCATACAACGAGAGTTAGATAGCTGCATTTTCCTTTTGTAGGTGTAGTTTTAGTTGTAGAAGTAAGTAGAGGAAGTCGGCCTTCTCCGAGATATATATCAAGTGCAAGGTCCTAGAACTTGGAGACAACCCCATGTTGCCTCAAAGCATTGAATCATCTTGATTCAAGATGGGTGAAATTTTGAGCTCCAACATATAGATCCTCCCCTTCTAGCCATGGAAAATGGCTATATGTTTACTTAGGGGCCCACCCCTATTTATATGGCCATTTCTTCATTAGGTTCTTATCTTAACCCAACATGTTATTGTCTAGATAAGATCAATGAACATTATTGGCTGTATACTATATATTTCTATTACCCAATTATTTTACAAGGGGTTGGCCATTGTGGCTCAAAACAAGGTGGCCTCAAAAATCCATCCTGCACCCCTTTGAAAAAGGTTTAACTTGCTTAAATGCCATCCAAGCATGCTTAATTTTTTTCATGTGATACTAACTAGTGTTGAAGTTATATGTATACTATGCATACTCAAGTCATCAAATGAACATATTCCATAAGGCACACTAGATTTAATATAATGCCTTAAAATCACTTTCCAAGTCTCTAGTCATAATTCATTTGGTGCAAAGAATTGTTCATTTGTGTTGGATAATAATAATAATTCCCACACTTCCTTTCTCCTAGAGATGCAATACGAGAGTCCCAAAAATGATGGAAACCATTGGTTTTCTTAGAATTAGCTCTAAAAAAATGTTGGAGGAGTTTGGTAAGTTTATTATATACATCTTTAGAAGGCATCTAACATGAAGATTATAAGTAAACATCAATCGTAACAAATTATAACTCATTGAAAATTTAGAATTTATCAATTAGAGATATAGGTTTGGTTATTTAGTATGATATTTTTTCTTCTACTTGTTGAAGAACACATTGATAAAGAGAGGAAGGAGAGTTTTAGATGGAAAAATATATTTTGAGTGGGGTCCAATACTTGCGATGGTACTTAGGAAGGGAATACCTAATGTTTAATCAAATAAAAATAAAAATTAGCAAATCACATTGTGATATATTATATTTACAATTTTTAGATACCCAATACATATCTCAATACATTAAATTTGCTAATTTAGTTGAATTCCAAAATTTAGTTACTAGATATATATATATATATATATATATTAAACATAACATTTATTTGGTATATACGAAGTTTCTTCACTTAATGTGACATTTATTCGGTATTTAAATGACACTATATCAGTATTTGAAATATATTTTATAGTTCATTCAACATCACACACACATGTCACGTTAGGTGAACAAACTTCGCACATTAAATTTTTTTAAGCCGAAAAGAAAAGAGTTGTCTATATTTATTTCTAGCCCATTTCACTCCTTCCCAATCAACTTGATATTATCAAAGAATATAATATAAAAAATTATGATAAAAATGACATTTAATATATTCACATTGAAAATAATGAGAAGACCACGAGAGTTTGCAAGCACCCAAAACATGCCATATAGGTTTTGGCATTTGTCACTATATAAATTTCTGTTGTGAAATAAACTTAAACATTAGTTTAGTTATACATGAACCATTTATCATATCAAAATTTGTACCGCATGGTTCCCACCATGCATTTTCATATCGAATACAATATTTTATAATAGTTATTTGATCAGAATTTTTATTTATTACCTCCAAGTTACAAGGAGAGCATGAAAATGGAGGAGGATTTGTGTTTGGTTTTGCTTACAATGAAAGACATATTAGTTAATGAGTAAATCATGCTTTTAGTTTCGTTCGAGATTTTTTTAAAGATTAATCATACCCTTTTATAATAATTTGAGCATCATTTCATAAACTAAGTTAATATTTATATTGATAGAGTTTATGTGATAATATAAGAATATTCAATTTTGGTATGGTTGTTCGTAATTGTAGAAGAAGAATTCAATATGTATTTGGTCAACTAATTTGAGATATTTTAAAGAATATACCTTGATAGAAAAGAATAAAATATTCTAGAGTCTATAAAATTTACATCCTCATCAAGTAAGATCATTGAAGATATACAACATTTAATAAAGAATTTTTCCTATATTCGATTCATTCATATTATATGCTAGTTTGACACTTTGAGTCTAGATATCATAGAAAATTATGATGAATATCCTTTAAAAGGATGGCTTGAAGAGAGAGGATATATTTTTTTGTGTTGATTGTCACTATGTATATATTTTTACTATTGAATAATGCAATTAAAAAGGAAATAGGCAACTTGCACCTTTGTGGAGAAAAAATACAAGTTCATACAGAAACAAAATAGACAAGTGTTGTAACTTGTAGACACCTAAAATCCACCTACACAGTTTTAATACTAAATTATACTAATTGTCCTCTTTCCCATCATTTCCATTATAATTAGTGATTTCCCGCTAATTAACTAATGTTTCCCTCCATTTCGGTCAATTAACAACACTTTGTTAATTAACTAGCCTTTACCCCATTTCGGATGCCAATTAACGATACTTCGTTAGTTATAATCCTCCTCCAATCAATTAATTAACTATTATTAGTTAATTAAGCCTTTATAACCTTGTATTTAATTAATAAACCTTCTTATTAATTAAATACCCCTTTTAAATCATCTCAATCCTACCTATTTCCCTCTAAATCACCTCTAAATAGCTTTTTAAGCTTATCCTAGCCTATTAATTAATCCTAGTTGATTAATTAAATCATCTCCAACTCCCATGAGTTGCTAATCACTTGTTAATCCCTCTAATCATGCTTATCCCTTCTAATTATACTTTATCCTTTATCCCACATTCACTAGGTTTCTAGCTTCTCCCAAATTGGAAAGCTATATAAAGAACCTACTACCTTCCTTCACACCTTACACCACACTTTTGCTAGTGATTACTATAGGCATATTATAAAAGCATTCTCCATTGTTGGAATAACTTCTTCATCTTTGCATCCATTCTTCTCATAGTTGAGTAGTAAAGGAAGATCCAAGCATGGCCATTAAGCCATTTTGGTGAGATCCTTTCCTCACTTGGAGATAACATATAAATTGATTGCTTATGATCTAAATAGGTTCATATTAAATAACAATCATACATTACAAAGCACATCCATTTTTAAGGGATGACTTAGCATTAGATGTTTTGTTCATGTTGATGCACTAGATTAGCCATTTATTTTAAAGCTTTATCATGATGTTCTTATTAGATTAACTTTGTTATTGGAACTACTTGGTGTTAGTTTCATTCAATTAGCTTAGCTTCTTTAGTATGCATACATTTGGCATGCCTAGTGGGACATACTCCATTGTCTCATGCACTTATTTTCAAGTTTTTGTAGTTTAGTTTCAATTTTTCTTACTAACCCTCTTTTTAGCATTTTTAGATAAATCTTGAGTTTTTAACTTGTTTTGTTGAGTTTTCTTGGGTTTTGTTCTCTTTGCAGGTATAAGGGAGGTGAGGTACTACTGAAATTTAAGAAAATTGGTAAATATTTGAGTTTTATGACATTTGTTTTGTCAAAATACGGTGTTTTTGAAGTTGCACAAGAGCCTTGCATTTCTGTTAAAACCCTTGTGTTAGCGTTGAAAGGTTTGCACTACCATCATTTCATGTGTGCTATTGTTGCTAGGATTACGCTAGCATTTATCAACCTTTCCTTACCATTTCTCGATCTGCATTACTATTCGTATGAATTGGCTCCTCTGTGTAGCTCATGTGTTAGTGTTACAATAGCCCCGTGTTATTCTTGTCTCTCTAGCCGCACTAGCATTGCACCGATTTTATTCTCTATCTACACAAAGAATTGGCTTACATTTTTTTATAGGATTTTGTTAATGTTAATATGCTTATGCTATAGTTAATATGAGTGTGCTACTATTCATAGGATTACATTACTCATTAGAAGTCTTGTGCTAGCGTTACGTGTCAATTTTGGTTCAGATTTCAAAGTTTTTAGAATCTAATTTTTAGTGTTTGTTGTTACTTTGCATATTTTCTAACTCTGTTTTACAGCTTTAAAGTGTAAAAATCAAACTTTAGTCTTCTTTTTCTAACATTTGGATTAACTTGGAAACTTAATCATTCATTTTTGCTTAAGGGAATGAATTGTTTACAAAGCATTTTTATGGTCCTTTGATTTAGAGTTTTCCTTTTCTATCTAGTTGGGTTAGTTATTGTGTATGCTCTTCTCTTGCATATTTTTGACGATCTTGAGAATCAGAAACAACCTTTGATCCTTGTTGGTGATTTTTTTTTTTGATGTGGAACATTAGGTGTCTCCACCAACATTCACGGGGCTACGCCCCTTTGTATTAAATGGTACAACTCCAATTATTGAATGTAACTAATATAATTATAATATAAATGTTGTTAGTGGCCAAGTAGGCTAGGGATCACACAGGTCTCTCCACCGAACCTGTGGCAAAATGCTTGTATGGGGGTATAAGGGAGGAAATTACAACGATTTATGGAGAATGATGTAAATTAGGAGGGGAGTTACTGCTGTGAGTAGGAAAATTATAGAGTTCACACCCAAGAACTGCAGTAGTTCAACATTTAATATAGAATAATAAAACCTTACTACATACATCAAGACGAGGTGAGACTATGAGCACAAAGTCTTATCAATCTCCTCGTCAAGAAAAGCCTCAAACTCTTTTCTTATTTATTGATCAAAAATTTGTATGATAAGAGAGAAATAAAGGAACTAAAAGGAAATTGAAAAATAAGAAATGTATCCTTTATTCCATGTGTAGTGATGAATACAAAGATTCAATCAAGCTACAACTATTCACAATGCTACAAAGTAGAAATTCTCAAAATTCAAGATCCTTTGGAATAGAGAGGCCATCCCAATTTATAGCAATGTAAATTGTCCTTTCACCTCCCTCACATGACTCTTTGTGTTCCATTTTCCACTTGTGACGCTTTATTTTCCATAAATTAAGTATTTCTCTTTTAATTTTGAGAAAATAATTTTACAATTGTAAAATAGGTCACTTAAGTTAATAGGAAAAGATACAATGATGAAGCCCAACGAAGAATTAGAAGGAGAGAGAAAGAAGAGGGAGAAAGAGATAAAGAGGGAGATGATGCTCTGAAGCATGGATGAAGAACACTATCTCTAGTGAAGATCAAATCCACTTCATTAATGAATAGGTGAAATGATCCAATGTCACGATGAATTGTGACCTTTGAACATGAGAAAAATATTCTCAAACAATACGTGAGAAGGCACCACTTCATTTGACATATTGCATATGGATGAAGGCTTGACACAATTATTTGCACAATGCACCCATGATGATCCGCCACTTAGAGGATTTTTGAAGATGATACTTTGAATAGTGATGATCCTCCACACTAATGAAGGTTGCTTCTCTAGACACCTTTGAACATTTTCCTCCTCGCCGATGATGATTTGTGATCCCTTACTTGTATGATACATGAAAACCCTAAATTGATTGTTTAGAAACATTGTTGAAGGATTCCCCGAGGATTCCAGATCACCCACAAGTAATGCTTGCGATGATCCCTTATGAAACTGTCATGCTCTGTTAAAAAATATTTCTCTTGGAATGATGCACTTTCTCGCATACATCGGAAAGGAAAGTGATGAGCACCGATGATTGTAACATTACTGAAAAAGAATTCCCATTCCTTGACATGAAGAACCACCATTCTTGTGATCTTCTGGTTATACATATGAATGGGATGAAGTCATGACAACCTCGTTATCTTGAAGACATGAATGACCATAATTTGGGACCATCGAACATGCGTTCTTCAAGGTTCAACGAGGTCTATGTGAGTGACACATTTGAATTTATAGATGACGAAGCTGAGACTAGTTTGATACATGTGAACTCAAATTTCATGATGATCAAGGCACTTCTCCACACTTAGAGAGTGGATTTAGTATTTTTAGTTAATCATCATTTTCACCCCTTTCGACCTTTGATCACTTTGTCTCTCCTTTTGGTTAATCACTGTGCACACCACCTTTTTGGAACAAAATCTTTGGTGATGCCTTACTAATAATGGAAAGTGTCAAATAGGACATTTAATATTTTTAGTAAGTGGTCATTTTTACCATTTTCAGCACTGAGAAACTATTTTTATCTCCTGACATCCATGGTGCACACTTCCTTTTCCACAACTACTTCTGGAGATGGCTTACCAAAAATAGCAGGCACCCATGTAGAAGGGATTACTATTTTTAGTAAGTGTGTTTCTAGGTATCAGTTTGCGATGGAATGAAATTTCCCAATATGGGTTTTGTTCTATAATGCACCTTTGAAGTTTTAGCTCAATCCAGTGTTCGTTAACATGAGATTTTAAAAATTCAATTTTTTTCTATGGGGAAAATGGGGTTTCTCGCCCTAAAAATATAGGACTTGCATGTAAAAATTCTTCTTGGGTCTTCAAGGTGCCTGGGATATCATAAGAATTCAAAAGATGACACGTCAATCCATTGATTATTTCGGAGATATGATTGAATCTCATTCATGACTTTAGGTTTTCTAGGAAAAATTGCTTCGCTTTTTCTTCATTAAAATCCATATTTTTTTGTGCTTCTTTGTGTTTTAAAGATATAAGAGCATTAAAAATATTGTTTTTCAGAAAAAATGGTGTATGTATTTCTGGAGAAAATCGGGCAAAGATTCCAAAGAACGCAAGAGAATGTGGGGGTGAGAATGGAAAAATTGGCTAAGTCCTCACGTTTAAATACTCTAAAATGAGAGGGAAAAGGGTGGGGAATTTTTTTGTACCTCATTTCCATTTTATTTGGTGTAATGGGTGCAAGAAAATGAGCCTTTCCCTCATGAGGACAAGTGGTAGATTTTAATTTGTCATTGAGTTAAGGAGGGGGCTGAAACATAGCACTTGAGAGCCAAGAGATGGTCACATGTGTGACCTGGAGGCTAAAAGGGGGTGGGGCACATTTTTTTGCACCTCATGTACCCTTGGGAAATTTTCAAATTTTGTAAGGAAATGTGATTTTCTTTGGGATTTACAAGTGTCACGAAGCGGGGTTAGGTAGGGGCTAGTCAACATGGTCAAAGGGGCTAAAGAGGTCGTTTTGGGTCATATGGGTGACCATGAGGATTCATGGGAGTGGGGTGAAATTTTTTTGCACCTAATGTCCCTTTGGAAAGGTACAAAGGGGACATTAAAATGCACCTTCACCTGGTACTTCCACATGTCCCATAAAAAATTGCCTAAGTATGAATATCGTACCTTGAGAGCCAACTTGTGAAGGCCATATCTTGAGCTCCCGGATGAGTTTTCGGGTGATTATTTATATGATTTTACATGAAAATGAAATTTTGAAAAGAATGGTGATGACCCAAAGGCTTGATTCAGACTGAAAAAACTCCAAATGGCTCATTTTTCTCGAGATTTTTGGTTGTGCATGGGAAGATTGAGATGGCTTCGAGAAATGCATGGTACTTGAAGATGGTATAAGTTTTATACCATGTGGGAGACTAGATGAAATTTCCAATGATATATTTTTTGATCCCCAAATCCTCTCAAATATCCCTGAATCACTATTTGAAGATTGGATGCTTTTTTTGGTGCAAGCTCCTTATGCCTCAAAAACTAACCTTTAGTGACCTGGATCCTAAACCTCAAATTATTTCCATATTTTCCCTGAATTAGTTCCTTGATGCTTTGGACTCTTAAATACACCTCCATGATGAATATTGGTCTTTTGTTTCACTTCGATGATAGTGCACTTGGCTCGAAAGGTTGGTGAGAGCCCCTTCTAATCATGCTCGAAAACTCGGTTGCAAACCATTTCTCTAACATGCTTAAATGATTTTGTTTGTCCTGAAATCACCTAAGGAGGGAATGATGAAAGCAAAGTTAGAATATTATCAGGAAAGATCAGATTTGATACTAAGGGGAGGTTGATTTGGGGGTGTCTCGGAAGGGTATGACATGAAAATTGTGACACTAGGGTGTATTTGACCTATTTTTGGGTGAATTTTGCCTATGCAAAAACACAAGACAACAATTGGCTCTAGCTTGGGGACACATTATGGATCGAGAAAAAAAAAGACATGATGTGAGAATCCCATAATCTCAATTTTCTTTCTGGACCGGTGCCTTATCCATTGGGCTTTATAGATTCATTAGAGAGATATGCTACACAACTTTCTTTATTGAACACACACACACACACACACACACACACACACACACACACACACACACACACACACACACACACGTGTGTGTGTGCATGTGTGCACAAACAAACAAAAGGGAAACACATGAGAAGGGAAAATAAAACACATTAGAAAAGGAAAATTATATACAAGGGGAGGGATATCTATAGAGGTAGGGAAAAAATATACACATACCCGGAAATGGGTTGGGAAAAGTACATGCCATCATGAAACAATGGACTGAAATGTGATCTTTGAAGCACTAAAATCAATGTCAAATCAAACCATGCCCTTGTGAAGGATTTTCATGGCTTGAGAAGAAGAAGAGATATCAAGGCTACACCTTCATACTCATTCCGCACTTTGAAAACATTCTTACATCCGATAAAATCTTGATTACCCTTTTGAAACTCTTGCATCTTGAAGCTTCCTCTTGATGTCCTGCGATCACAAGGTGCCATTTCTCCATGTCTTCAGGAGTGGGAAATTTGATCTCTTCATGGATACATTCTTCATCCTTGAATTCTAGCATGAGGATATTTGTTGAATCTACAAGGCCCTATGAAGGAATGAGTAAAAATTGACTTTCTTCATCTTCTTTGAACATATCACTTTATTGCTTCAAAAAATTCTTTCAAGAGTAGAGGTTACATCACTAGGCTGGAGGTTTTCATCATCCTTGAGAAATTGTTGTAGTATGGAAGTATGTTCAAGATAATTCATGGATTGGGAGATGGTGAGCTCAATCTGATTTTGAATTCCTTAATAAGAATCATGCACATCCATAATTTTTTGTTTGGAGAAATTATCACCAACATCCATTTTCTCGAGTCCACCTTGATATTATTTCCAAATTTGCAACCCTCAATTTCTTCATAAAGGCATTCTTTACCCTTGAGTGTATTTTTCCACATGAACTCTTGCTCGCATTGATGGAGCATTGTGGAGTGGTGGGGAAAAGTTGATCTCGAACATGCTTTCAAAAATCTTGTAGCTTTTCACTATTTTTTGAACAAATTTCTTCAATGCAAATCAGCTCGACATTTTCCCTATTAACATCCCTTATAGCAGAGATGTTGTCTTCAAGATCGATGAATTATAAAGGGTGTTCTAGGTCCTTCCTTATTTTAGACTCATGAACATCTTAACACAATGTGGAAAAAATATACATGCTTTCGCATGCGGTCTCACTAACCAAGGCATTAGGAAAGACATTAAGTTCATCCATTTACTCCATGTCAACATCAAACATTGGTGTGTCAAAAATAGGAACACAACGTGAATCATGACTATCTTGCATCTCCATATCTCGAGTCAATAGTTCAAGACTGAGTTAAGGATCTTTAGTTTCTTCTACAACCTTTAAGATGTCTTGTATAGATGGATCTTCCAAGTTCGCCATAGGATCATCTTCATTCTCATTGAAATAATATCTATATTGTGCCTCCAAGATATGGTTAAAAAATAATCCATACATTCGCATGATTCATTTAAAGAAACCCCGAACGCACTTCTTCCATGCTTTGTGCTTCCCAAGATTCACTTTCTTGTAGGTATGAGAACACTTGATTCACGAAACCTTCCGATAAGGAGAATATGTCCATGCTTTGTGGGAGTGACACTCCTTCAAGCTCAAAATACATATCATCTTCTTGATGGGAAGCATGGGACCATGTTGGGGTGTAAGTATGGGAAGGATTCTTATTTCTATCTTGATCATTCGTTATTGAATCTTTGTGCTCATATGGAAAATGAAAGACTTCATAATCATAGTGTTGATCATTTTACTCCTTGGATTCAAAAAGGAAGTGGGCCTCTTCCATTTTTTTCATCCATGATTGAATCAAGAAGGGAGTTTGATTCTTCAACTGTCTCCATTTCTTCATTCAACATTTCTTCATCACTTGAAGGATCAAAATAGGAAGGAAAATCATCCATGACCATCTTGAATTCACCATCTTCGGTCCATGATGTAGGATTGATCTCAGGTGATTCTTCACATATCTCCATTCCACCATTAATCGAAAGATTAAAATTTGAGAGGATATTATTCATGCTTACTTTGAACTGGTCATCTTGTACTTCTTCATCGTTGGTGGAGTCTTTAGAGAGCAATAAATCATACATTATGTAATAAGAATATTCCTCTATTGAATATATTATTTCTACAATGGGATGTGCCTCGAGAAAAAATGAATTGATGAATGGTGGTTCCATCTCCATGTCCTTCTCATCATCTTTGAAAGTGTTTCTTTGATTGTCAATGGTGGGTTCCGAATAAGATCTTCTTCAATTGATCCTGCATCATCCTACCTCTCATCATATTCCATAGTGTTGATTTGATCTTCATCGGAAGGCTCAAGGATAGGATTTTATTCAGTAACATTCAATAATATTTCAGGATGAATACCCTATAGTATGAACGATCTTCAGATCTTCCTCCATAGGAAAAATATCCTCTTCTTCTTCCTTGCTATGGGCTACTTCAAGTTGCTCGTACATCTCTTGCAAAGCTTCAACATATTTTAGAATTTTGAGGTAGATTTGGGAATAGAATTTCCTTGCATAGTGCTCATGATTATTTCCATATAATCAAGTTTTAATACTCCCATTTTATCATTCCTATATGTAAGGAAATCATCCCAAGGGAGGGTGATGAAAGACATGGCTCCAAGATTTTTATTTAGTTGTGCATAACTGAGAGTATTACCTTTGGCATATTCTTGAGATTCTTAGGATTCACACAACATATTGTATCTTATTCATGCATATTTAAACCATTCCTTATCTCCTTATTCACCGAAAAGTTCTATTTTCTTTCCTTTTTCTAACTAGCAGATTATTGCTTGAAGTAGGAGTCTCTTTTACCATTCTCAATTTTTCCTTTTTGCAAAGACTGGTCTAGAACCATGGTTGATCAATGATATTATTTTCTTGGTCAATATCTTCTTCTTCTTCTTCTTCTTAATCTTCATTTCCACTCATTTCTACTTCACTCCAATCTAGAAATTTCTTCATTGTGATGTGGGAAATAAATGTGACAGGGTTTGTTCCTTGATGGAGTCACCTTCAAAAATTATTTTATTTGGAATCTATTTTTTTTTTTTTTAATATATACTTTTGTGTTTTTATATATTTTATTTTTAATATTTTTTGGGAAAAGATCATTTTTTGGATGCACTTGGGAAAATATCTCCCCAATAGAGTCACCAAAATTGTTGGTGAGAAAATTTGTCAATATGAAAAATTAGGTGTCTCCACCAATGTTCATAGGGCTACGCCCCTCTGCATTGAATGATACAACTCCCATTATTGAATGTAACTAATCTAATCCTAATCTAAATGTTGTTGGTTGGCCAAGTAGGTCAGGGATCACATAGGGAAACTCCACTGAACATGTGGCAAAATGCTTGTACGGGGTACAAGGGAGGAAATTACAATGAGTTAGGGAGAAGGAGGGAAATTAGGAGGGGAGTTACTGTCGTGAGTAGGAAAATTGCAGAGTTCACACCTAGTAACTAGAGTAGTTCAACATTCAATATAGAATAATAACAACCTTGCTACAAACATCAAGAAAACATGAGACTTTGAGCACAAAGTCTTATATATCTCCTCGTCAAGAAAAGACAAAAATATTTTCTTATTTATTAACAATCACAAATTTTTATGATAAGAGGGAAATAGAGGAAATACAAGGAAAGTGAGAAAGAATAAATATATCATTTATTCTATGTTTAGTGATGAATACAAATCTTCAATCAAGCTACAACTATTCACAATGCTACAAAGTAGAAATGATCAAAATTCAAGATCCTTTTGAATGGCGAGGCCATCCCAATTTATAGAGCAATGTCAATTTTTATTTCACCTCCCTCACATGACTCTTCATGTTCCATATTCCACTTGTGACCTTTTGTTTTCCATAAATTAAGTATTTATCTTATAATTTTGAGAAAATACTTTTACAATTTTAAAATAGGTCACTTAAGTGAATAGGAAAAAATATAATGATGAATCCCAACAAGTAATTAGAAAGGAGAGAGAAAGAGGGAGATGATGCTCTAAAGCATGGATGAAGAACACTACATCTCTAGTGAAGATCAGCTCCACTCTATTGATGAATAGGTGAAATGCTCATATGTCATGATGAATTGTGACCTTTGAACGTGAGAAAAATCTTCTTGAACAATATATGAAAATTCACCACTTAATTTGACCAATCGCATATATATGAAGGCGTGACACAATTTTTTACTCAATGAACCCATGATGATCCACCACTTTGAGGATGTTTGAAGATGATACTTTGACTATTGATGATCCTTTACACTGATGAAGGTTGCTCCTCTAGACACCTTGGAAAAATTTTCCCCTTGTCGACGATGATTCATGATCCCTTATTTGTTTGATACATGTACACCCTAAATTGAGTGTTTAGAATTTTTTTGAAGGATTTCCCGAGGATTCTAGATGACTTACGGAAATTATTACGATGATCCATTATGAAATTTTCATGCTTTTTTAAAAACCATTTCTGTTGAATGATGGACTTTCTCGTACACATCGAGAAGGAAAGTGATGAGAACAAATGATCAGTAACATTTATGATGAAGAATGATCATTCCTAAACATAAAGCACCACAATTCTTGTGATCTTTTGGTTATACATATGAATGGTATGAAGTCATAACAATCTCATTATCCTACACACATGAATGACCTCAATTTGGGACCACCGAACATGCATTCTTTGAGGTTCAACGAGGTCCATGTGAGTGACACATTTGAATGCCCAGATGATGGAGATGAGACCGGTTAATACATGTGAATTCAAATTTCATGATGACCAAGGTACTTCTCCATACTTAGAGAGTGAATTTACTATTTTTAGTTAATCACCATTTTCATCCCTTTTCACTAGTTGATCACTTTATCTCTCCTTTTGGTTAAACACTGCACACACCACCTTAGCTAGAATTTATTCTTTTGTGAAAAATTACTAATAATGGAAAGTGTCAAATATGACACTTATTATTTGTAGTAAGTGGTAATTTTTACCATTTTCTAACTAACCAATTATTTTGATCTCCTCGACGTCCGTGGTGCACACGTCCTTTTCCGCAACTAATTCTAGAGATGGCTTACCAAAAATAGAAGGAACCCATGTAGAAGGGATTACTATTTTTACTAATTTCATTTCTAGGTATCAGTTTGGGATGGAAAAAATTTCCCGATATGGATTTTTGTTCTACAATGCACCTTTGAATTTTTATCTCAATCCTGTGTCGAGAAAATGAGATTTTTAAAAATATTTTTTCTACGGGGAAACTAGGGTTTTCTCACCATAAAAATTATGGGATTTTCATGTAGAAAATTCTTCTTGGGTCTTCAAGGTTCTTGGGAGTTTATAAGAATGCAAAATAAGGCACGTCGATCTGTTGAATATTTTGGGAGATATGATCGAATCTCCTTCACAGACTAGGGGGTTTTCTGGGAAACATTTCTTTGTTTTTCTTTATTCAAATCCATATTTTTTTGTGTGATTTTTGTGTTTTCAAGATATGATATAATTAACAATATTGTTTTTATAGAAAAAATGGTGTATGGATTTCTGGAGAAAATCTGATAGTGTGAGGAGAATGTGGGGGTGAGAATGGAAAAATTGGCTAAGTCCTCGCGTTTAAATACTACGAAATGAGAGGTAAAAGGGTGGAGAAATTTTTTTACACACCTTATGTCCCTTTTATTTTGTGTAATGGGTGAAATAAAATGTGCCTTTCCTCATGAGGATAAGTGGTGGCTTTTAATTTGTTGTTGAGTTGAGGAGGGGTTGAAACAGGGCACCCAGGAGCTGAGAGATGGTCATATGTGTGACCTAGAGGCTAAAATGGGGTGGGGCACATTTCTTTTTCACCTCATGTCCCCTTGGAAAAGAAAAAAAAGGGTGAAATAAAATGTTCCTTTCTCTGGGAGTGACAAGTGTCACACATGCGGGGTTAGGTAGGGGGCTAGTCAACATGGTCAAAGGGGATGGAGAGGAGGTTTTTGGGTCATATGGGTGACCATAAGGCTTCATGGGAGTGGGGCACAATTTTTTTCACCTAAGGTACATTTGGAAAGGTACAAAGGGGACATAAAAATGTGCCTTCACCTATTACTACCACATGTCCCATAAATTTGTTTCTAAGTATGAAGATTGTACCTTGAGAGCCAACTTGTGAAAGCCATATCTTGAGCTCCCGATGATTTTTCAGGGCTTATTTATATGGTATTGAATGAAAAGGAACCTTTTAAAATAATGGTGATGGTTACAAGGCTTGATTATGATTGAAACACCTCCAAATTTCTCATTTTTCTTGGGATTGTTGGTTGTGCATGGGAAGACTGAGATGGAACAAGAAACGCATGGTACTTGAAGATGATATGATTTTTCTACCATGTGGGGGACCTAATGATATTTCCAATGATATCTTGTTTGATCCATAACTCCTCTTGAAGCTCTCAAAATCACTCTTTGAAGATCATGTGCTTTTTTCGTGTGAGCTCCTTAGGCCTCAAAAACCAACCTTCAGTGATTTGGCTCCTAAACCTCTAATTATTTCCATATTTTCCCTAAATCAGTTCCTTGATGTTTTGGACTCTTAAATAAACCTCCATGATGAATATTTTTCTTCTGTTCCACTCCGATGATAATGTATTTGGCTTAGAAAGGTTGGTGAGAGCCCCTTCTAATCATGCTAAAAAAATCACTTTGCAAACCATTGCTCCAACATGCTTGAATGATTTTGTTTTTTACTAAATGACCTAAGGGAGGACTGGTGACACAAAATATGGACTCTTGGGAGGCAATAACATAATTTATACTAAGGGGGAGGTTGATCCGGGGTGTCTAGAAGGGTATGGTATGACATGAAAATTTTGATACTAGGGTATAATATTCCTTTTTTCAGGTGAATTTTACCCATGTAAAAACACAGGAAAACAATTCTCTCTTGTAAGTTGCTTAGAAAACTATTAACTTTTATAGTGCAAGACCTAATTTTCTTATCAAAGAATAAGGATCTAAACAAATACTAAATACAATTTTGTTGTAGGTTTTCAATGGTGTGCTAAACCAAATTAAGTTCAAAAGATAAAAAAACACATCACTATTCAAAAACCATATTTGCGAGTTTCGGATAAGGGCTACAACTTGTCAATCTCAAATTGTGGGAAGTATCTTGGCATAATCCATAAAAATCATTATGAGGATTACCACAGGAACCCTAAAGTAGTCCACACCTTGAGGGAACTAGTGGATGAAATGAGAAGGTCCCCACTACTTACTTGACTAGTGAAAACCCATGAGGAAAAGCTTCAAGTTACCCGTATAAGGCCTTTATAGTTAATTTGATTGTGGGGTAATGGTCCTTTTCCAGGATTTATTTTATAAAATCGTACCTCTCTTAGGTAAGAATTGGAAAGTTTGTGAACAAAATCCTAGGAAACCATTTGGCATTGGAGCAAACTTGACTTTATCCATCATGTTCTAAAGAGCTCTCACAAAGCAACGAACTTCTCAGAGTCAAAACATTGTTATTCGAATAAGAAGAAATTCCATTAAAGTTGGAGCCACATGATATTCATCACAAAACTTACAAGGAATCACTTTGAATTAGTTTATACCTTGTTTCTTTTAAAACAAGGTGAAACTCTGCCAAAGTTAGGCTAAGTATTTTTCATCACCACTTGTTCTATCTCTTTTGTTCTCTTGTTTCCGTTTTGGGACAAAAGAGAGCATACATACGTGGAACTGCCAAAAATAATCGTGTCCTCCATTTTATTGTCACTTACATGACCGTGGCACAGAAGGAATGTAAGTATTGAAAGTGTGTTGGTACGTCTTCATGTTTTGGTAACCCTTATCTTGATACCCACGTCAAGACTATTTCATTGTAGTTAGGTTGTCTCATCATTGATTTCCCCTTGAGTTGTTACGTTGCTCGCATCATATCACTATAATTTTGATACTTACATCTTGTTTTCTTTGTAAAACTTGATTTAAGTTTCTAAATTATGTTGTTACACTGCTCACATAATAACAACTTCTTGTTATACCTAGACCTTGTTTTTATCCAAACATTGCCTTGAGTTTTTAAAAGTGTTGTCGTTACGCTATTCACATCGTGTCAATACCATTTTGATAATAATATATTTATTTTCTAAAATCTTGATTAACGTATCCAAGTTGTATTGTTGCACTGCTCGCATCGGTAGCCACCATTTTAAAGACTTGGACTTTGTTTGTGTTTAAACTCGTTTAATTATACCTTGCTTCGAAATAACTTCAACACTATTTTAATACTTAAGTCTTGTTTATCCCAAACTTAATTTAAGTATTGAAATTGTGTTGTCATTGTCAAACCAAACCTTATTTAAGACCTAGGGATTAGATACATTTTATATTAGATTCTTATCTTGAGATTGTGTGATTTATGTTTGATTCTTTTTGTTATATAGATTTTTTGTCCTTGCATTATTCTATGATTCCTTGATTGATTTTCCCTTGATTATTTGGATTATTTTCCTTAGTTATTTTACATTCTTTGTGACCTTTGAAGTCCTTATGCTGCTCATTATTTCCTAGGATCTGCGACACTAAAATTTTTCTCCATAATTTCTACTTCATTAATGAATGTATTAGGAATAGGATGTTATTAAGTATAATTAGTAGTAGTGTCCGATAGAGATAACGGCACTTCCGCACGACGCCGCCAATAATGTATAGTACAAGAATAGTCAAAAGTACAATAGGAATGTTGTGGTAAGTGGTCCGGTAATGTTAAAATGTCAAAGTTAGGGTAAGTAGAGAAGTAGGGTCTACATGATTAGGAATTAGAAATATTATATTGGTAATAAGGACAAGGAGTGAGGTCATAAATATTTTGTGTATTTTATTTGTAAAAAGTCTAAAAATATGGAACCCATGTGAAATGATAAGGTTTATCTTATCTTAAAAGATAAGCTTACATGTACGAGATAAGAGTTAAGGTATGGAATATGATTCGTCGAGTAGATTTATTATCCTATCTTACATGATTAGATGGATAAGCCTGGAAGTTCTATAAATAGAGAGGCCACCCCCTCAATTAGCATAGAGAGAAGTAGTGTGAAATACTATATGAGTAAGTGTGTAAAGGAAGCCATCATTTAGAAGATGTGTGAAAGAATCCATTGTGAAGTTTCTCCCATAGTTATTATTGGAAGGAAATTGAAGTCAATAACAATTGAAGTAGCTCATGGGTGAGATTGTAACAATTTCATGTTGATATTATAATTTACAATTATATTTCAAATTTGTCATCATTCCTTCATATCATAGTCTATGGTATTCTTGTGTTATGTTTGTTGTTGTGTTTCCAGATTACATCCACCAAACTAAAGGTTGTGCATTAGTAAATAATCATAACACGAGGAGTTCCCAGTGGAGAATTATCATAGTGCCAAATTAGTGATGACATTTTGGTTCCATTACGGACCATTCCTCGTTGGTGGATTTTCTGAAGAGATATTCCCACTTAGTCAGAAAACATTTGGAGGGTAACCTTGTTTTTATTGTGCCTAGTAGTTACCATGGTAAAGTCACTTTTTACCATGCATAGTATTTACCACAGTAACTTTACTTTTTACCGTGAATAGTATTTACCCTAGTAACTTTATTTTTACTGTAAATAGTGTTTACCACAAGAAAAGTCGCTTTTACCATAGTAAGTCAAGTTTTATCATAGTTTACCATGGTCATTCCTATTTTACTGTAGAAAGGTGTAAAGTCACTTTCGATTGTAGTGAGTCCAATTATTTGTGCACATAAGTCTTACTAATTGTACTTGTGAATTGGTATTTCACTGTGGTTACTTTTTAAAATGGGGAAGATTCTTGTTTTTTCAGCCCAATCTAATAAAGATGCTTCCTCTTTCATTCAAGAGTTTAAACGATCTTGCATTAGTAATGGCCTCATAAGAAGGGAAAAATGGACTGGATTTTTTCCTACCTTTTTGGATGGTTTAGCTCTTAGGTGGTTTGAAACACTAGGTGATAATGTGAAAAATTCATGGGACTTATTAACTCAAAGTTTTCTTAAAGAATTTGGTGAATAACAGAAATATGCAGATCTCATGATCGATATCACAAAGCTATCCCAAGGAGAGAAGGAGAAGATAAGGGATTATCATGCTCATGTTCTAGAGCTAAGGAGGAAGCTCGATGCCCAAATCCGGAAGGAAGGATTAGTGGATGGGTTGATGAATGGCATGGATAATATCCTCTGTAAGCACTTCATTCTTGGGATGAAGCTAGAGATCGACAATGAGTGAAGTATGACTACCCGAGATACCATTGAACAAGCAAAGGAGATTGCAAAAGGTAAGAAGAAAACATGAAGAGGAGCCCAAAGAAATTGTTGCTAAAGTAAAGCCTACACCAAAGCACCTTTGGTCTAGAATCCACAACCACTCTCGGTGAGCACAAATCTTTCTCCTAGTACATCTACCGAGTATGAAGATCTGCAAGCTCAGGGAAGATGGGCTAGTTAACTATTAATCTTCTTCAGGAAAAGAATTTAGTTCTCGGGTAGGAGATAGAGGTCCAAAAGAAATATTTCTGAAGTTGTATGTTATGGTTGTTATAAAAAGGGTCATTATAAGTATAATTGTCTAGATAGAGCTTCTACATCCGGTACAAGAGATAATGATAAAGGAAAAGCACCTATGAATTATTGATAAGAGCATAAATAATGAAGTAGATGTGTTTGTAAAAAAAAAAAGAAAGAAAAAGATAACCAAGATGGAAATGATCCTAAGAAGATGAAAGGAGAAACTAGTAAGAAACATAGGAGAAGAAAGTTGGGTGTGCAGGATTTTCTGATTTCATAGGGACAAGGACCATAATCCATCTTAGAAGATCTATCCAAAAGGCCTGCAAATATTACATATGGTCAACTCTTGGCTATGTCTTCTGAGAAGAGGCGGGAGCTGCGAAGTGGACTCAATGCTCGACGAAGGAAGGAGGTTGAGGTCCCTGTTTTAGAGGAAGAGGTGGATCCCTATGCTCCATAAGCTGAGGTATTATGTAATGGTATTTCAATTCATGATGTCTTAGTTGATGGAGGTGTTGCAGTTAATGTAATGACCGAGTCTGTAATGAATATGTTGGTTTAAAAATTGATCGCCCTCAACACTTATGTTAAAGTCATTAAACAAGGGAAAAACTAAACCAGAAGGTGTAGTTTCAAATGTGGCAATATCTGTTATGGGTGTTGTATGTGTGGCAGCCTTTCAGGTGATGAAAAATGGTACTGTTGCATACCCAATGTTGTTGGAAAGACCACGGCTAAGGAGAGTTCATGCAAGAAACTACTGGAATGAAGGCTTCATGACACTTGGACGTGGTAGAGAGAGGGTGAAAATAAATGTGATCCCTTGACATCATAAGGCAGAACCTGTGGATTCAAGTGATGAAACTGATGATTGGACATCCTCTCGATTACTCTAGTACCAAAGTGAAGTGGACACCAAAGATGAAGAAAGTGAGGTCAATGTTTCGGTCATAGATATCCTTCCACCACACCGACTCATGACCCCATAAAATTATCTCGAAAAAGAAATTGATGATCATCTCCAACAAATAAAGATTGGTGATGCTATGATGGAGAGTGAGAAGGAATCCTACCTCCATCTCTTTTGAAGGTACATACACATATTCACTTTTGATTACAAGGAACTCCATCAAGTAAGTTGGGTAGAACATTCTATTGAAATGGAAGCAAATGCCATATAGAATGAATCCTAATTTTTCTAAGAGTGTAAAAGAAGCAATAGATAAGTTACTTGATGCAGGATTCATATTTGTTGTGGAGAATTTAGAATGGGTTTCTCCCATTGTGATCTCAATAAAAGAATGGGAAGCTACACATTTGTGGTTATTATAGGAAGCTCAATAAGGCAACAAAGAAAGATCATTACCCTCTTCCATTCTCAAATCAGATCTTGGACAAAGTACCTAGCTAGGAGTGCTATAGTTTTGCTGATGGATATAGCGGAGAAAGATCAGCTGAGGACCACTTTCACCACTCGTTGGGGAATGTTTGCTTATAGAGTTATGCCTTTTGGGTTGTGTAATGCTCGGAAATATTCCAATGTTTGATGAATAGGATGTTTGGACCCTACATTGGGAACTTCATCAAAGTATTTCTAGATGATTTTTACATCTATGGGAGCAAGATGGACCACCTACACCAGATGAAGCACAAGCCTCAATAAACCCTAAAAAGTGTGTCTTTGGATGTTCTAAAGGCATTTTGTTAGGGCATGTTGTATCCAGAGATGGTATTGGTACTGATCCTGATAAAGTTTCAAAAATCAAAGAGTTACCATTTCCTATGAATAGAAGTAAGTTGAGATCATTTTAAGGCCATGTGGGTTATTATAGAAGGTTCATCAAGAATTTCTCAAAAATTACACAACCACTAACCCAGTTTTTGAAGAAGGATGTTACTTATGAACTAGGAAATAAGGCGCATGAAGCTTTTGAACAATTGAAGGAAGCCCTGGTGTCTTCACCTGTTTTAAAGAATCCAAATTGGAGCAAGCCATTCATTGTGTATATTGATGCCTCAGATGCAACACTAGGAAGTACTCTGAGCCAAAAGGATGAAAATGGGAATGATCATCCAATTTACTTTGGGAGCGCATAAAATGAGCAATGCTTTGAGGTAAATTATACATAGAATCAAGAAGAGGCTCTAGTTATAATTTTTGCTCTAAATAAGTTTAGAAATTACTTGCTAGGGCAGAAATTTATAGTTGTAATAGATCATCAGGCTCTAAAATATATTGTAAATAAGCCTAACCCATCAGGGAGGATAGCAAGATGGATAATTTTGCTACAAGAATTTGAATTTGATATTATAGATAGGCCAGGAAAGAAGCATGTCAATGCAGATGCACTCTCTCGAGCATATGATGGTTTAGGTTCATCTTGTGATGATGATGATTTCCCAGATGCAACATTGTTATCCCTTGACACAATCCCTAGTGAATACATAGATATTTGGAATTATCTGAATGAATTCAAGTTTCCTGATGGTGCCAATGTAAAGACTAAGAGGAAGATTACTCAAGCCAATCATCTATATTCTATTCTGCATGGAGTATTATTTTGAATAGGACCTGATGGATAGTATAAGAGGGCAGTTGGACGTGATCAAGGGAAGGAGTTGATAGAAGAATTCCACAATGGTACATGTGGAGGACACTTCTCTAGACAACTTACAACAAGAAGGATCTTGGATGCAGGTTATCACTAGCCCACTCTTTTTAGAGATTGTTATAATTATTGTAAGACATGTGATATCTGTCAAACACATAGTAACCGTAAGACTTCATCAGCTCCATTATGCCCTATTCTTCCACTTGGTCACTTTGAAAAGTGGGGAATAGATATTGTAGGTCCACTTCCAACTACCCCACACCAAAATAAGTATATTGTAGTTTCCATAGATTATTTAACCAAGTGGGTTGAAGCTAGGCCATTGAAAATAGCTTCCATAGATGAAGTGGCAAGGTTCATATATGAACGCATTGTCACCAGATTTGGTTGCCCATTAGAAATTGTAATAGATCAAGGAAGCCACTTCATTAATGAGGTGGTAGAAGCCCTAGTCAACAAGTTTTCTATTAAGCATAGGAAGGCAACAACATACAAGCCAAGCACAAATGGACAGTGGAACGAATAAATTTTGTGTTGTGCCAAATTCTAGCAAAAGATGTAGCCTTGTAGGTACGTAAGTGGGATAAAAGGATTCATGCAACATTGTGGGCATATAGGGCAACATCAAAGTCAAAGAACATGATACTCCCCATTTCAGTTGGCTTATGGCATTGATCCAGCTTCTTCCTATTGAGTTTGATATTCCCACCGTGAGAGTTATAAAAATGAAAGGATGGATGAAAGTGATTCAAGAAAAGAAAGTTTGGTACATCTTCATTTGCTAGAGTAAATGAGGGAAATAGCGAAGGATACAAGATATAAGAAGAAAATGAAGTAGAAGGAATACTTTGATCAAAAGATCCGTTGGTCTCCATTTCATGTGAATGACTTGCTTCTAGTATATGATTCCAGATATAAAAAAAGAAGACAGAGAAAATTTCTTCCAAAATGGATGGGGCCCTACAAAATAGCAGCTGTGCATGAAAATGGTACATACCGACTGGAGGAATTGGATGGCACTCCCATTATGAAATGGGTCAACCACGACAAGTTAAATATTTTCCAAGCACTGCATAGTCTACTTCGAGACGGAGTAGAAGCTAGGAAGGGGGAAGATGTCGACACTAAAATTTTCTTCCATAATTTCTATTTCATTAATGAATATATTAGGAATAGGATGTTGTTAAGTATAATTAGTAGTAGCATCCGATAGAAGATAATGGTACTTCCTCCGTGACGCCACCGCTAATAATGTATAGTATGGTAATAGTCAAAAGTACAATAGGAATGTTGTGGTAAGTGGTCCGGTAATGTTAAAATGTCAAAGTTAGGGCAAGTAGAGAAGTAGGGTCTACATGATTAGGAATTAGAAATATTATATTGGTAATAAGGACAAGGAGTGAGGTCATAAATATTTTGTGTATTTTATTTGTAAAAAGTCTAAAAATTTGGAACCCATGTGAAATGATAAGGTTTATCTTATCTTAAAAGATAAGCTTACATGTACATATAAGAGTTAAGGTATGAAATATGATTCGTCAGAGTAGATTTCTTATCCTATCTTAGAGATAAGATGGATAAGCCTGGAAGTTCTATAAATAGAGAGGCCACCCCCCTCAATTAGCATAGAGAGAAGTAGTGAGAAATATTGTATGAGTAAGTGTGTAAAGGAAGCCATCATTTAGAAGGTGTGTTAAAGAATCCATTGTGAAGTTTTCTCCCATACTTATTATTGGAAGGCAAGTGAAGTCAGAATAATTGAAGTAGCTCATGGGTGAGATTGTAACAATTTCATGTTGATATTATAATTTACACTTATATTTCAGATTTTTCATCATTCCTTCGTATCATAGTCTATGGTATTCTTGTGTTATGTTTGTTGTTGTGTTTCCAGATTACATCTACCAAACTAAAAGTTGTGCATTAGTAAATAATCATAGCACGAGGAGTTCTCGGTGGAGAATTATCATACTTGCCATATTGGTGATGAAAAATCCTTGTGGTATTTGTACAAATATCTCAACCTTAGTGAAACATTTCCCATTATGCCAATTCTTACTAGAATGGGACATAAAAATTAGGCTCAAAAAAATTTTCATAGACAAATTAAACCCCTTATTTAAATAAGATAACATGATTGACAATAATGGTGACGATGGAAACTCTTCTTAGGAAGACTTTGAATTTTATCTCGTCCACATGGATAACTTCCTATTTCAGAATAGAAACAAAGTCTTAGTGTGTGTCATAGAATTAGGGGCTAAAATGCCACCTAAATTTGACCACACTCTCCTCATGAACATGGTTCATGGAGACGAGGAAGTATAATTTCCCCTTAAAACCATTGATGACATATTAAACCCAAGACATGCTTCTACTTCCGACCAAAGGAATGAAGAAGACATGCCTTCTAAAAACATTGGTAGTTATCGCATACCCATTTTTCGAATTAACCATGATGGTAATGAAGAACATGAAGATCATGAACAACCACCTCCACATGAAACTCACAAAGAACCATAAAATGATGAGGTTATGGTTCAACAACAATTACAAGCTCTTAGTCATCAATTGGCGAGTTTGGCTTCCCATGTCCATAAAGACCCAAGAATAATTGTTAGAACTCCACATAATGAAAAACCTAGGGCTTCATACCAATATTTTTACACTAAGACTCCCCATTATGAGAAACCTAAGGTTGCGTATCATGAGCTACACACTAAAAACTCGAGGCAATGAAACATCCAAATTTAACCGTGTGTATATGCCCTCGTCATCTACATGTGGAAAAATATTTGACCAAGAATGGAAGTCCATGAAGAATACCCTCACCAATTTACAAGAAAGTAACGTAGGACATAATTTAAAGAATTATGCCCATATTATTTTGATAGAGCAATGTTGCAGACACCCTTCGCTCAACACTTTGACTGCCCAAAATTAAAAAAATAAAAGTGTAAAGGTGATCCACGTGATCATATTAAATACTTCTTTATGGCTTGTCAAAAGGTTTCTTATAGCGATAACTATCTCATTCGCCTATTCCCATGGAGTCTTGGGGGCTAAGAACTTGAATGGTTCCTCCATATACCTAAAGGGTCTATCTTCACATGGGCTGAATTGGCTAAAAAATATATGTGCGCCACTTTTCATTTAATATGGAAAGTGACATTACCATGTTAGACTTATGCAACGCCAAACAATGAAACAATGATAACTTCACTAGTTTCTTACAAATATGGCAAGGGTTAGCTAGTCACTTCCCTTTCTCAATACCAAAGAAACAACTTGTTAGCATTTTTGTGATCCCAAAATTACTTTCCACTTGTAGATGCACTGTGGTAACACTATTGAGGATGTCATAAAGAAATGAGGTAAAATCAAAAAAGTGTTGATAGATATAGGGAATTTGAAGTCCTTTTCAAGAGAAAATCACGAATCCAAGCCTATGGAAAAACCTAAGTTCTTTAACAAGAATAAAAACATTGTAGGTGATGGTATAACAGACTCAAAATGCATGTAAGTAGTCTAGAATAGTGCTCCATTGAAACTTGCCAAAGGGCTAGCTGCACCTGAATTTAAACGTCATGTGTTCACCCCTCTCATGGATTCCTTGTCATCTATATTGAAAAAACTAGACATGGTGAACATGATCAAATTCCCAAACACTACACCCTTCACAGATGATGTCATTAAATTGAAATGGTACAGAGACCATAAATACTATGAATATCATCATGTTAAGGGTCATAATATTGACAAATTTTTGAAGTTAAAACACTTCATACAAGATCTTATTGATAGTGGAGAGGTTGAAATGGACTCACCTGGACCCAAAAATATTCTAATCAACAGTTGGGAATTTATAAAGAGCCATTCCCTAAGCACAATAAGGGGGAGAAAAATTTGGATCAAGGTCAGTCTTCCTAGAATAAAAGTTGCAATCATGTTATCGAAATGCATAATCTATTTGATTCCCTCATTAGTTGTGTTTATCCACCTATTGAGCATGTAAATACTATTAATATTAAAGAAAGAGAGTGTTTCGTGGAAATGCAATGCGCTCCTTGATTTTCCGAACCTCTTCTCGCCTACCCCTTAGGATAGTCACTATGATATTTTAGAACAAATTGAGAATACCACTACTAATATTTTGATCTTAGATCTTCTTAAAATATCCAATGTTCATAAAGACATCCTTTACAAAACACTTTAGGGGTTGGGATTTTCAATTGATATTGATCCTACGTGCTTCCAATCCTTGGTCGTGTAGATTTCTCCTACTGAACACATCACTTTTAGCCAACATGATATTCCTAGTGAGGATCATATGCACAATATACCCTTACATATTGAAGTCATTTTTAGTCGTAAAAATATAAAAAGGGTGCTTGTAGATGGCGAATCAGGCCTAAATATTTATACTTTAAAACTTGTTAGACAAATGGGATGCATTGACATAGATTTGGAGCCTAAAGTCATCACTATCAAGGATTATGATAATGAGGAGAAACAATCAACTTCTATGATTACATTTTCTATGGAAGTGGGGCCTACTACTCACGATACCCGGTTCCATGTCTTGGACTTGGAACTACCCTACAATATGCTCCTCGGTTGCCCATGGATTCATGTCATGCAGTTTGTGCCTTCCACTTACCATCAATGTCTTAAATTGTATCATGAGGGAAAAATTGTTACCATTCTTGGGGATCCTCAACCCTTTTCCCATTCTAGAGAATTTTCGGTTATTTTACCACTACATTTGAATGTCCTTTAACTGAAATGGTTGTTTAGGATCAATAAGATTCTCTCACCTCACGCATTGATACATATACATTGTGCTCTCATGATAATGGTGCTTCTACATCTATATCTCCCTTTGCTTCATGGGAGATGAAGACCCTTACAACCAGTTGTGGAGAATATAATCTCCAAAAGGCCCTCCTAATTTCTAACCTCCCCCATCACCTAGAACACATGGTAGGCCTTGATATAAATATCAATGGTCCCAGGAGCATTGCAACATAGATACTTTCACTCATGAAAACCTTTTATCATATGAGAAGCTACATGATAGTTCTATATCTTAGTATCATATTGATGAGATGGCTTCATGATATCAAACACCCAAGTATGCCATCCCAAATAAAATTATGTATGCCATGGGATATCAAGGATATGGATGTGGTATAGATGAGCAGGTGTGTGGGAACCTCTTCGACACCACATCATAAGGTTTGAAAATATGGTATTGGTGTCTAACCATATGGGTCCCATCCTCCGAGGTCAAATCCACCTCTTCTAAATGAGAATATAGTTCCTATGATTATGAAAGTGAAATAGATTCTTGGTGTAGTCTCTATGAATACCTTTCCTCCATGAATCTATTTTCTGACATGGCTATCCTAACCATATCCCCTACCATTCTTGAATTGAATATTTTCCATCCTTCCCTTGTCAACTGGGACCAAAAACAACATATACCAATTGATTTATTTGAGAATGATGAAGCAATTAGTGAGTTTATGGGTATCCATGATGAAATTATTGTTGGCGACCACAAGAAGAGATTCTCCATCAATCTTGACGAATATGCGTACTTAAAGGAGGAGACTGAAATTAGTGGTCAAAAAAATTTAAAAGAGAACAAGGGAAAGATATCGTCAAAAATCCTTGTAAAAAGAAAAAGTCCAAGTCCCATAGTGAAAACCTCTTTGATGCACTAGCGGACAAATAAAAAGAAAAATCAACGGACATAAAAAGTGACCATTCTAAGGGTGAAAATATCGTTGAGATGCCCTTAGAGGAAGATCTCAATATCTCCCCTTGATCTTATGTGTATGGAAGAAGAATCCAAATTTCTCATGGAAGAAACTATCGATGTTAATATTAGAAAAAAAGATCAACCTAGAATGGTTAAGTTAGGAGCTTCACTCTTAGCACAAGAGAAGAAAATATTTGTCATGCTCCTATGGGAATTTTCAGACATATTTACTTGGTCCTATGTGGACATGTCAGGCTTAGATCCCTCATTGGTAGTGTATAACCTAGTTGTGCATGAAGAAGTGAAGCCCATCAAGCAAAAAATTATAAAGATACATCCTCGCGTCACCATTTTAGTCAAAGAAGAACTTGAGAAATTACTGGTAGTAGGATTCATTAGGCCTATTGACTATTCAGTGGATTTCCAATATAGTGCATGTGCAAAAGAAACCCATTGGCATCAGGATTTGTACGGACTTCAGAGATATTAATAAAACATGTCCTAAAGATGATTTTCCTCTTCCAAACATTAACATGATTGTCGATTCAACTGTAGGTTATGAAATTATATCCCTCATGGATGGATTTTGAGATATAATCATATCAAATTTGCAGAAAAGGATCGACATAAGACTACTTTCACTACCCCTCGGTGATATTCTGTTATCAAGTTATGCCCTTCAGCCTCAAGAATGTAGGTGCAACCTATCAAAGGGCCATGATTGTCATCTTCCATGACATGTTAAATGATATAATGGAAGACTATGTTGATGACATCTTGGGAAAGTCCAAGACTAGAGAGGACCATCTATAAATCTTGTGGCACATCTTTCAACATCTTAGAGACTACAAGGTTAGGCTTAACCCAAAGAAATGTGTCTTTGGGGTGTTATCAGAAAAATTGTTAGGTTTTATTGTTTCAAGAAGAGTAATTAAGGTGGACCCAAAAAAGGTTCTCGACTATTACAAAATGCCTCCTCCTAAGAACCTCAAACAAGCTGCGTAGTTTGCAAGGGAAAATCCAAGCTATCTGAAGATTCATTTCCCAACTCGTAGATAAGTGTCATTCCTTCACACATATTCTTAAGAAAGATGTTGATTTCCATTGGGGTCCTGAACAACAACAAACATTTTCCTTGCTTAAATAATATTTGTCTATACCCCCTGTTATCATGCCACATACTCGAGGTGAACCATTGTTAGTATATATCTTGGCTACAAAATTTGCTATAGGTGTGCTTCTAGATCAGTATGATCTGAATCAGAAATATAAATCCATCTACTACCTCAGCCACAGTTTTATTGCTTAGCATCTTAACTACCCAAAATTTGAGAAATCTTTCTTGGTAGTTGTTTTGGCATTCCAGAAATTATTCCAATATCTATTAAACAAAAAAACAATCTTATCTCCGAGTTGACCCACTTAAGAACCTATTATCTAAATCTACACTTATTGGGTGGATGGCTAATTGGATCTTCCTACTTAGTGAGTTTGATATTGAGTATGTCAACCAAAAATTAGTCGAATGGAAAGTTCTTGCATATCAACTAGTCAAGCCCCTTTATCGAAACCAAACCATTGAGTCTAGAAATTCTAGATTCTTCTCGTGATGCATATTGAAGAATCTATCACATGAAAAATGTACTTTGATGGATCATTTACTATTCACAATTCAAGAACATGAGTTTTTCTTATCACTTCTATAGGATATTTTATCCTTCAATCTTTCAAGATTAGTTTCCCATGCACAAATAATATCGTATAATATGAGGCCCTTATTACAGAATGAAATTTACTATCGAGATGGGATATCGAGACGGTGTTAATGTTTTAGGTGATTCTCAGCTAATCATCAAGGATGTGAATGAGGAATACAAGGTTAAGGATGAGAATCTCAATCTTTACAAGAATTTGGTTGATATTTTGAAATAATTCTTTGTGCAGATCAAATTCCAACAGATACCTAAAGGATAGAATCACTTAGTGGATGTCATGGCTACCATTGGGTCTATTGAAAACATCCCACTAGGAAACAACGACATGCCTTTCATTGTGGAGAATTTGAGGAAACCTACATACGACATGTCAAAATATTGCTTGGTATGTGAAGTTGTTGGTCCCTTATCCCCCTGGTATATTGACATCTATAACTACCTACATGATGGAACCTTTCCTCCCAACATTACCCATTCTAAAAAATGTAACCTTATCCAACTTATGGACCGTTATACCTTTCTTGGGGGAAATACCTATCATAGAGGCTATGACGGGAATTCATTATGTTGCCTTAAATCAAAAGATTCCATACTAGTAATCAAAGAGGTGCACGAAGACATATGTGGAGCCCATACAAGTGGAATGGTTTTGGTTAAAAATTTATTGAGAGTAGGATTTTATTTTCCTACCATGGAAAATTATTATCGTCAATATGTTAGGAAATTATTGTTGTGTTAAAAGTATGGTAATTTAATACATGCTCCAAAGATAATCTCTGCAACCCATCACAACATTGTAGCCTTTTTCAAAGTGGGGACTTGATTTCAATGGAAAACTTACCCCTACGTCCTCTAATGACCACACTCACATCATAACTGACATCAAGTATTTTATGAAATGGGTAGAGGTTGTTCCTCTTACTTATGTCACTTTGGTGCACAAATTTCAAAGTTCATAATGAACCACATCATTTTTCTTTACAACATTATTTTTCCATTGTATCTAACAATGGTAAGTCTTTCAAGAATAAACAAGTAAATGCATTATACCAACGCTTTCAAATCAAACTTAAATGGTCAATTCCCTATTACCCTTAAGGTAATAGAAAGGTTGAAGCCTTGAATAATACTCTTATTCACATAATAGAGAAGATGGTTACCAAAACAAGCCGTAATTGGAACCTAAAAATTCATCCCACCGTCTGGGCTTATCAAACATCCATCTGCACCCCTATTGGTGCTACTAAATAGTCCTTGGTTTTTGGCACAGAGGCCATCTTGCCCTCTTGAGATGGAGCTCCCTTCTTTGCACATATATTTGAAAGAATACTTGGAAAAAGAAGAGGATTATAGAGTGTGTTGGACCCCTAAAATAGCTAAGTACTAAAGGCACGGAGCCTTGTGGTGCGTGGAAGTAGGGTGGGAAGGCACATAAAGAAGTAGTTCTTGGAGAGATGCGAAGGGTCGCACACAGGTTGGATGGATTTGGGACTTAGTGAGTTTTGGACAACAAGAAAAGATGCACATAGGGAGAAAATGGAAAAGTAACTAGATATAGATGTGGATAAGCTATGGAGACTTATGACTCAAGGAAAGGATATTCTAGGGCATCAATACAATTATCATGAAAGGATAAGGAGTCAAGGTTGTTAAGGATTAGCTGACACATGCATGCTAAAGGAACTCAATTGAGGGAAATGCATGATGACATCTGAAATATTCTTGGGTAGTGGTAGAGAAATCATGAGAGGATTCCTTCAGATTTCATAGGTAATGATGAGCGGTTAAGAGAAGATTCCTTCTTATTCTTCATATGGATGGTTTTCTAGTAGGGTGAAAAAGGGAGATAAGTTAGTATGTGTAGATATGTATGTGAGGAGAAGAGAAAGAAAAATATAGAGGTATTGTGTAATGTGTAATGGTGAGCTCTATAATGTATAAAAGCTCTACTACTATGAACGTTCCCAGAGATGGAACCCTTCTTGATGTAATCTTGGCTATTGTATTTGATTAATGAATATAATGAAGAGTTTCGAAGCACTCATGTGATGGATCTTGATCTATACATTTCCCTTATGTTCATGTGCATGTTATGAGTTTTCTTGATATTATTCATGGTTTGATTCTACTTTCAATTAGTTGATCATGTTATACCATGCTCTAATGCATTAGACTAGGACTAGTTCTTTATCCCAATTCCCAGAATGGGTATGTTCATCCCATGTTTATGCAGTGCTCCCTTACCAAGGGTGATCATTCTCAAAAATCTCACATAAAGGAGGGGCTCGGTGCCTATGTGCACCTCGGTGAGCTTCCAAACCAATCTGGATGATATGCCGACACATTTGGGGTTTGTTGTTAAAGCAAGTGGTGAAAAGAGACTACATCTTGGTTTTGTTGCTAGGACCTCTTTTCAAATTTGTTGTGAGAATGGTGTGTGATGATAGAGTGATTGACCTTGGAAAATGTTGAATCATGGATTAAAAGCATGAAGGATGAGTTTGCTCAGATATTTAGTATTGGACTTGAGTTTGATGTACGTAAATGGAAAGAAAAACATTTGTATCATGAGTTGTATGAGACCTTATTTTTTTGTTTTCCAATGGATTTGTATGAATGGCTTTTAGTGTATGTATCTAGATCAGGTTGGTAATATAGACCTCGTGTATGGACCCAAGATGAGAATCGAGAGCACAGTATAATGTTGATCTAACTTGACCACGTCTTTGGTGATCACCGGTGGAGTAGAGTGTTGCCGAGTTACACCTTGGGGTATGTGATTTATACATATTCATGTCCACATATTACTGAGTTCAAGTTCTTTAGGGAGCCAAGAGGACCATTCTTGCATGTTATCCCTTTAGTTATAAATATCCTGATCATTACACTAAGTTTGGAAGCATTTCCTATGGTTGGCTAAGATTCTTCTGAGCGTTGGGTGAGGAATCTAGAGTGGAGGAAGATGGTGTAACTTGTAGCTGAAAAGGAGAGGGAAGAGAGATGAATTAAGTATAATGAGGCTTGGGAGAGGGAGTTGACAAGACAACGTGAAGCTATGGGAGTGATGGATTTATAGAGGTAAACGTTGTGGGAAGGATTTGAGGTTCACGCGGAGGAAATGAAACCTGAGTAATCTATGTTACCTCATCTTGGAAAGCGCCAAAGAGAAACCCCTCGGATTCTTGAGAGAGCTCGTCATATGAAGAAAGGAGAAGAGCCATTGGCACACATCTGAATCCACCTAGTGACCAACCCTTGGCACTTAGTTTTCCAAATCTAGAGATAAGTATTACTAACCTATTTGGTATTGGTGGAAGTAATCGATCAATACCTAGGAGGTATAAGTTTTCATTTGGTACATCCATGGTTGCACAATCATTTCTTGTGTTTGGAGGTATATTTTCTGTACAACATTTGGACAAGGCATGGGTACACAAAGTTTGGCTATCGCATATGAAAGTGATACGAGACACACATCTAGTAATGGTGTAATATCACAAAGTGTTGGTGTATAGTTTAGCATGATAATGGGGACACAAGGTGCGACCGATTCAGACCTTTTCCAGATTACGGGAGGTGGATCTAGTGGGTCATGTTGAATAGGAACTAGCAGACCTAGTAGATCTAGGATGATTTGGTGGGTCGGGAGGCACAAGTGCTTGGTGGATCTAGTGGATTTGGTGTCTTTGAAGGAAACACCGAGGGGAATCTAGGTTTTGGATTAGGCATACAAGGGACTCAACCACCTCAAAAAGTGTTCTTTGAAATGTATTTGCATCTGCCAAATTAAAAAGGCGTTGAGGATGCTGCAAAACATGTACAAAAATTAGAGTTACTATGGCACGCAAAGGGGATCATTACCCCAGAACGAAAGGAAATTTATTTTGTAATGACGTTGAAAGGGTACGCACATACATAGTTGGTACCGTAGTATGACCATCACCGAGACAATATTATATTATACCGTACTACGTAATGCCTTCTTAGTTGAATTCCATATTCCTAAGTTTGAACAGAAAAGCATTAGCACATTGAAGGAGATTTAACAAGGTATGGCAGAGAGTGTACGAGAGTATGATGCACACTTTAAGACTCTCTTGTTAAAATTTTCTTATGATATTCATCCTTCTCAACATGCTCAATGGTTTGTTGGAGGATTAATAACACCCTTCAGGAGAGCACTTTCGCATAAGAATTTCATAGACCCGTGCGAGGCCTTGGAGGCTGCCCCTACATGCCGAGGTCAGGAAGTGTGGATACTAGTTTTAGTCCTTTTATTGAATCTCATATTACTTCCATGGAAAATCAGCTGGAGAAGCTATCTGCAAACTCGGCACATGAGACTCGCAATGGCCTATGGTGTGTAGATTGTGAGGTAGAGGGGCATACGAAGGATAGTTGTCCTTGGAGATCAATATGTACCATGATGGTAAACTATGATATTTTCCACAGAGATCATGATGCAAGTAGGTGTCCACTACTATAGCGTGCGATCCGTAAGAATGTGTCTTGCTATTGCAAGATTTACACCTCTACTACTCATGACACCAAGGATTATAGATTGATTGATCAAATACATGATGCCATTGATATTGGTGTGTGCCAAATAGTGTTGTGAATAATTCCAAGGATGATGGTCATCATTATGAAGGGTGTGTGGATGGAGGAGCTCTTGGAAGAGGATTTCGCAAAGGATTTAGAGGTTATGGCAATCACGGAGGTGGAAGAGGTGAATTCCCGTATGGAACTTGTTATAAATGTGGGTCCATAGAGCATTACAAACACGATGTCCTAACTCGCTACAAGGTTGCTCTTCGTGTGGGAAGAAGAAAAAGTATGAGGAGTGCCCAAAATTATTTGAACTCATGAGCCAACAACAACGGAAAGACAAGGGCCTTTGGGATGGTAAACGTGAAGAAATAATACTCACAATGGATGCTAAAGGTGGCGTGTGAGTCAAAATTAGAACTGTATTGGTGTCAACATGAGATGAGGCTACACACATAAGGGAAATACCAAAGTAGATACCACTGGTTACAAGGGAAGAGGTGGTATATGGGAATTATCTAGACCCCGCTCATCAAAAGGAAGTTTATCAGGATACCATGGATGTGATTCGAAGCCTACAAGGAGAGATTTAGTACCTGAAGGAGTAGTCACGAGAGCTAGAGAAAAAGAAGAGCGTTGAGGCTACACAAAAGGATCTGGACAATGTCAAAGAGGTATGCAATATGTTGAGGTAATAAAATATCATCCCCTTACTAGGAGAATGGTTAAGGGAGAAAGTACCAAGCACTATAGTAGAGTATGAAAGGTAGGTTTTACATACTAATCTACATCCTTACAACATCACCTATGATAAGGAAATTACCCTAAATGACATGGTTGATGGATGGATCCTAAGAAATATCCTAATTGACACATGTGTAGAAGTTAACGTTATCACCTTGGATGTGTGGAATCAAATGGGAAGGCCTCCATTAATTCATATTTGAATGTGTTGTATATGGCGAACAAGATGAAGACAATTCCCATTGGAGTTTTGAAGGATGCCACTATCACTATCCAAGGGGCGAAATTCACTGGAGACTTTGAAGTCTTAGCACTTGCTAAGGAGGAAAACTTTCTAGCATTACTTGTGCATCCTTGGTGTTATAAGAACAATGTTGACTTACATTTCAATAAGGGGTATATAAGTTTTGAAAACAAGGAGGAATGTGTTATCATCCCGTTGACAAATGGAAAGTCGAGCCCTATACTAAACCCTTGGGAGAAGGAGATATAGACAGAATATATGTGCACACTATCAAGACCCTAAAGTTGTGCATCCTATAGAAGGGGTTATTCAATGGGAAGACACTCAATCTGTAAGTGATACCACTAGTGTAGCATATGATAATTGGGTGCATGAGACATATGAGTTGGTCGAAAGGTAGTTAAGAGGATTTGTAATGAGAGTAACAAAGGTGCACTCAATCAAGTGCCTAAGAGGAAAGAATTTTCCAAGTTATTTTGGGGGAGCCAAACCTTATGTTTTCCTATGATAAATGGAGACCTATGTGAGATGTGAGATCGAAAGGAGAAGGATGCTTAGCTATACCTTGCTCGGGACCACAACACATTGGTGGGTGACCCATCACGATAACCTTATAGAGTGGCATGAAGTGAGAATCATGTTCTCTATTAGGTTTGTTTAGAGCAATGAACCTACTATCATATAAGATTATCACGGGAAGGAGCCTGCCTCATTTCATGTCCAAGCATGTGAGAACGCCTAGATGGAAGGCACGAAAGCATTACCACCTTCTTTATGGGTGCATAAGATGTACTCCACATTACAAGGTTGCACACGCATGGTGTATTCACTCAAAGATGCACCGTTAGACAGGAAACTGGTAGGAGTTGATTGGTGATCTCCTTCAAGCTTTCGAATATTAGAGTACTAAGTCATTGGTGGATGAGGTGTTGCAGGTTGTTAAGCACCTAAATATGGGAGATAGTGCCATGGTGGAGGATAGAATATTGGAATTATTGGGTGAACCTAGCTTAAGAGCACAATTTGATGAGGAAGAATAAGAGGAGATACAACTTGAGCATGCATGCATGGAAAAAGAGAAAGGAAAATTGGTTTATGTGATTGATGGTGAAGAGGTGGAAAACTTGGATGTTAACAATATTGTGGGTACGTGTGAGGTTATGGATAATGATGATGAGCAAGCACACACCTACCATTAACCCCTAAAACCAAGAAGGTTAACATTGGTTCTAAGGTGGAACCTAAGGAGGTTACTATCGGGACTACTGGTCAAAGAAGGAGGTTTCAAAGATCATTGATTTGTTGCACAAGTTTCAGGATTTATTTCCACGTGGGTACCATGAGCTTAAGGGAGTTCACCACTCTTTAGGGGAGATGCAGATCAAACTAAAGGAGGGAGTGTGCCTAATTCGAAAAGACCTTACCGATGAATCTGAATCTACACGTCAGGGTCAAGGAAGAGATTGATAAGATGATAGCTTTAGGTATCATTGAGGCTATTGAAGAATCAAAATGGATAAGTCCAATGTTCATTAGCATTAAGAAGGATGGGAGGATAAGGATTTTTGTTGATTATAGGGATTTGAATGCGGTATGTGTTATTGACCCATTTCCAACCCCCTTCACTGAAGAGATCCTAGAAGGAGTAGCCAAACGTGAGATCTATTCTTTCACAAATGGATTCTCAAGATATCATCAAGTTAGAATTGTAAAGGAGGACCAAGAAAATACAACTTTAACCTATGAATGGGGAAGTTTTTCCTACACAGTCATGCCTTTTGATCAAGAACGTGTTTGCTATGTTTTTCATGGATTGTGGTTTAGGCGTTTCAGGATTTCATCCACAATTTTCTACAAGTATACTTGGATGAATGGACAATATATGGATTACTGAGGGACCATTGTGACAATATGAGGCTGATGTTTGAAAGATGTCGGTAGTTAATGATATCCCTCAACATTAAAAAAATGTGTTTTTGCTCTTGCATTTGGAACCCTATTGGGACATATCATACGTAAGGAAGGATTGCTAGTGGATCCTGCCAAAGTTGTCGTTATTGTAGGATTGGGGGAGCCTACCAAAGTGAGAGATCCATGCGTGGATTCCTTAGACATATAGGGTATTACCAAAAATTTATTAAGGGGTATGCCAAGATCGTTGTAACATTGGAAAATTTGTTAAAACATAAAAGTACATTTCACTGGGGAGAGGCACAACAGATGAAATTTGATACATTAAAGAATAGACTTATTACTGCACCCATATTACACTTTCCTTCTTGGGAAAAACCATTTCATGTGCATGTTGATGCTTCAGGGATGGAAATTGGGGTAGTGTTGAACTAACCAGTGAGGGAACTATTGACCACCCTCTTTGTTTCGCAAGCAGGAAGCTAACCCCAACAAAATAGAACTATACTACTACTAAGCGTGAGGCATTGTCAATGATCTATGTGCTGCAAAAATTTAGGTAGTATTTGTTGGCAACACCTTTTATATTCTACACGAACCACATGGCATTGAAGTACTTGGTAAACAAGCCCATTTTACAAGGGTGCATATGCAGGTGGGTCCTGTTGTTTCAAGAGTTTGAGTTTATGGTTGTTGTGAAATTGGGTAAGAGTAATTTGGGACCTAACCATTTATCAAGGATTGACTTAGGGAGGAAGAGAAGAGCATTGAGGATATAATGCTAGAAGCACAATCACAGTTTAGATTGTAACACACACCCTCTGACTTGCAAGATATTGTTTTGTTTCTCAAAATGGGTGTGGCGCCATAAGGAATGAAGATTTGAGAGAGAAAACAATTAACTATACATGCCATGCCCTACATGCTAATTAGTGGAGACTTATACAAACTAGGCCACGATGAGGTTTTGTACTAGTGATTGATAGCAAATGAACACGCTACAATCATGGAAGAAGTACTTGGTGGAATTTTAAGAGGACATTATGTAAGGAATGCAATCACACGTAAGATCCTTCTAGCAGATTTTGGTTGGAATGATGTACCAAGATCGCATCATGTATCAGTAAGGTCTATGACCACTCGCTAAGCTTCTTGGTAAACTAGGGAAAAGAGATGAAATTCCATTAAGGCCGATAGCTAGTGCTGAGCCATTTGAGAAGTGGGAAATTGACTTTGTAGGCCCTATTTCACCTATCATACGAAGGACTGGTTCACGCTATATAATTACCTATACTTGATTACTTAACATGGTGGGTGGAGGTAGTGCCTACAAGGGATTGCACTACAACCACAACAACAAGATTCCTATGGGAAAATATAATCAACAGGTATGGGTTCCCTTTGAGTTTGACTAGTGATAGGGGTACACATTTCTTGAATGAGACAATTAGGATCTTGTTGGTAGAATTCATGGTGGCTCATCACAAGACTACCCCTTATCACCCTCAAGCTAATGGAATAGCTGAGGCATTTAATAAGATACTAAGTCACACATTGACCAATATTTGTGATGTTGGGAGATAGGATTGGGATGAAAAAGTCTCGACATGCTATGGGCGTATAGAACAACCTACAAGATATTGAATAAAGCCACACCATTTCAATTAGTGTTTGCGCGGAAGCCATTTTACCGATAGAATTTATGCTACCCTCTTTGTGTATTGTGCACATAGGAGGATTGGTCGATGAACAAGAATTACAAGAGCACATGGATAAGTTAATGTAGTTGGATGAAAGGTGATCACTTTCTAGATGGAGTCAGAAGACTAAAAAGAAAGACAAAAGCATGGCATGATCGTCACATTAAGAATAGACAATTTGAGGTTTGGAAAATGGTTCTATTATATGATTCTAAGTTTCTACGCCATCCTAGGAAGCTCAAAGTCCATTGGTTAGGGCCATACATTGTGTCTTACATCTTTGATTCAGGTGTGTGTCAATTGCAAGCGATGGATGGGATAAGGTTGCCATGATATTTCAATGGGAGTAGTCAAGCCCTACTATAAATAAGGCTTCTATGTGTCTATAAAATAAGGTAAATTTTCCAATTAGATTAGGTCTCCCTTAATGATTTCCCCTTCGATTGTTTCCTTTGTCATAATTTTTGGTTTTGTGTTATGCATTGGTGTGTCGATTAGAGCTAATTGCATTAGAAGTGGTTCTATGCGCAAATGACCAAGCATAAATTTTTGTGTGGGGTGGATTGGCAGATATGCTTGGATATGTTTAAACAAATTCCTTCGACAAGGAACTATTGGGAAACTCATTATGAAGACAAAATAATGGGTGGTATGGTGGATTAAGGTGTTTGGATTTGGGCGGTTATAAAGGTGTGTTGAGAGAATTTTAAAGACCAAAAAGAGGAGAAAGATCACACAATATAACATAAGGTAGGTAACACCATGGGAAATTACTTGGTAGTCAGTGTAAAGGTTATGTACTTTGACACGGTGACACACACGAAGGAGGTATGTGGTAGTGAAGTAGTGTTGGAGTGCCAGAAGGTTATAGCTATGACACGTGAAGGGAAGTCACAAAAGTTAAGTTGAGTAAAATAAAGTAATCTATTAAAAGAGACATTGAAACACGTGGTCAAAAGAACTTTAAGGTGCTGGAAAAATATAAATAGAAGGGTAAGGGTAGTCATTTTAACTAATTTTCCTTAGAGAATTTATTTGTATGTTGATAAGCTCAAAGTTTGATGAGGGTTTTACAAAGGAGAGTGAAGAAATTTTCATGAACCAATGCGATTATGTGAAGCTATGGAGTAATATTGTGGTGTAAACAAGAGGAAAAAGGAGACAACATGGCAGGAAGGGGTTGCATGAGAGAGAAGCATGGAATTCATCGAGTTTGGGAAGATGCAAGAGATGTTAAGAGTGCTTAGGGCATAAAGGAACGAAGGAAGATGACACCGAAGAAGGCCTGTATAAAGAGACTAGTGGTGGAAAAGGAGGATCCCGTGGAAATTTACTCAGAAGTACAGTAGCCTCATGGAGTTATCAAGGTAGAAAAGTGGAGCTTGAAGCTTTATAAATGAAAATTTAGCCAAGATAACCACATAAAAAGTGACAAAGATAAGCTAATGAGGATAGACTTGGTTTCGACACTACGATGGTAGATGAGCTCGAAACCCTAGGGTTGACAACTTAGTATGACAAATATTGTAGAAGACCAGAGTCTTGCAACTATGGGAGGTGCCTTTCTTTACGAAATCACCCCATTATTCAGATGGTTAATGTTACAGGTGCACGAGGACTTCATTTATTTTGTAGGGAAAAGGATGAGGATAACATGCCACTTGATTAGGATAGTTATAGGCTTGAAAAACACCGCAAGGACATGGCACTTGATTTATGTGCCACTACCAAGATTGAGGAGTTGATGAAGAAATTGAACTACGAGAAGGGAGGTAGGGCGCAGGTAATTACAGATCTCCTAGACCCAACGTTGAGAGTCACCTCCTAGATCATTAGCTGCAAATTGGGCACGTCAAAGAGATGGAAGGAAATTAACAAGAGGTTCTTATACATGGCCTACAGAGTGTCCAAGCAGGCACATTACAACTTTGTAGAGTTCATCACGAAGGGCATTGTTGAGGAAGTGCAAGTGCATAATGAGGTGGGAGAAAAGATCACATGGGGCTCCATCCTACTTGTTGATCATGTTATGGGAATTTTGTCCCATACGGACCGGTTGGGAACATTTGGGTTCACCGACCTGCGTACACATCCCCTGCAGTCCAATTCACAAGGTTAATCTACGATGGGACCATCTCGAGTGCTTACAAGGCTCAGATGAATAAATTGTTTGAGTGACCGCGTGAAGATTTTGAGAACGAGTGGCGCATCCCCCATGAGTTACCACAAGTTGTTGGGGACTAGGTAAAGTTTGTTATCACACAAAATTTTTGTCTAGCAAAATTTATAATGGCTAAGGGAGAGATAGGGCCATGGTGCAAAATCCCCTTCGTAATTAATGCCAGATATTTGAAGTGTGCCATCAACCAGATAATAGAAATGTAGAAGTTGGTTTTTGATGTGGATAAAGTAGATGTTGATGTCCACACATTGTGTGCAACATAAAAATTTGACACTCGACCTACTTACATTGAAGTTTTGGAGCCGATTTTTTGGACTTACACCCTCCAGTCAGTGTTACCATTAAGGGGTATGTGCATCGGGTGTTTGTACAATTGTGACCAAAAACATAAGGGGGGGTTGAGGTGGAGGTTATAGACTCTCCCTTTCCAAATCCATGGGAGACACCAATCCCACCCATGAAAGTAGTGTAAGAAGAAGAGGAAGCAGAAGAGGAACAAGACGAGGGAAAGTTAGATACTTCTAGGAAAAGGAAGTACTACACATGCTAGAATGGGAGCAAGGGTGCAAAAACTTCACAAGATAATTCCAAGGATTCATTTCTAAGGCACAAGGAAGGAAAGGAAGATGTGGATCCTAAAAAAGAAGTGGAAAACATAAGATGCATCGAGCTCCTCTACATGCTCTGAGGAAGGAGAAGAAGAGGATAATGCCACCTTCAAGGCAGAGTTAGAGGCAAAAATTGAGGAGTAGGAAGCCAAAGCTAGAGCCAAGGTTGAGGGTGAGGTGTGTGATAAAGGGAAGGAGAACTTTGTAGAACCAAAGAAAATTCCAATGCACGAGACCTCCCCAAAGACCGACCTCCATCCCAGGAGGAGGAGATAAAGGGGACTCCTTCACTATAAAGGAGGATAAAGGATTTACCCTAGGATCAAAGAAGAAAATGACCAAGCACAAGACAACAAGGAATAAGTGGGCTCCCATGTCCCCACATATGGACTTGTGAATGACCCCACGAAGGTTTTGTGCGTGAGGTTCCAAGCCACCCACCCACTAGAAAATTTGTATGGATGGGATTTAATGGACCAAGACAGGGGTGTGCCTAGGACCAAGAAGATGCAAACCGTAATATGCACAACCACTCCAAGGAACTTGATTTTGAGGTCAACAATCACATGATCAGACCATTCATTTGAATAAGAAAGGAGGATATACATATAAGGTGGTGGATCCTAACCACCTAACAAATGAGAAAAATGCAATGCATTACCGAAAATATCCGCAGAGGTGATTTGGTGCAGCTTGGATGCAAGAGCCACTATTCGGACCTTGGTCATGGAAAATAAAGAGAAGGAAAAGGAAGTAGAAAAATTGTGCCAAGGACTAAAGGGAAAACAAGCATGAACCAAGGAGGCATATGAATGAGCTAACACCCTAGTAAAGAGCATTCTGGGACAATGTCCGACATTGGTAAGCAGACTAAGACCGATTACATGAGGATGAAATGGAGTACCTCAAAGACCTCGTGGGGATGTTACTCATTAACATCAAGGATGGCGCAGGCCCCATAGTTGCAAAGCTTGCAAAGGAAAAATAAGAGAACAAGGTTTTCGTTGAAGCCTAGATCACTGAGTTAGAAGACTTTCTCTCCCAACTCAAGGAAGCAAATATACTAGCAGATAGGGAATTTAACAACTATAGAAAATGCGATCTAATTATCTACATGCGGGTGATAAAGGAGGTGATAGACCTCAAGGTTTTGTAGGATACCATCCCTACCAACAAGGTAGAGTGTGCACAATTGGTCATTAACACCACGACCTAGAAGGAGAAAATCAAGACAAAGCACGAGAAGCTAGACTTCATAATAAGCAAACTATGAGACTCCATCACTGAATGGATGGATGAGTTTGAAGGTTTTTGTGTAGAGTTAGAGGTGTCTATCAACACACTAAAGGGAAGGTAGAGGAGATCCTCCTGAACAGTGCCCGCGCCATAGGAGAAGTGTTAGGAAGGGCCCTATCAGAATTGAGGGCCTGGGAAAAGTTGAAGGATGATATAGATATGGATTTCCCAAACTCCTCTAATTGGTTGCATCACATATTCCCTATCCTTCAATTATTTATTCAAATTCTTTCCCAACCACTATTCTTTATTCTTTGGGACAACATTCTTGCCTTAGCAGACTTTGGTTGACAAGTTTTTGTTCAGTGAGCACGGGGATTTTGGGGCGAAACCAATTTAGTGATTTGTCTCTCAAAAAATTTCTAGGCTAGGGGTGTCATTAAATTCCTACAAGTTTCTTTTGTTTATTTGAATAGATTCAATCAAATACAATAATTTACAAAAATAAAATTACACTAGTATTTATAGTAGTTTCTATTTGCAAATATTATATTGAGGATTTTTTCTTAGCTCATCCCTGTGGATTTTTCTAGGAATAATTTAGAGGAGGTTCTTACTACAAGCATTTTTAATTCTCCACAATTCATTTACCTATAGTTTACATTTCTTCATTTAGAAATATTTTGTTTTACCGGGGAAGTTTTAGGGGAAGAATTGCTTCTGAGAAGATTTTCATTCTTCTTGTGATTCTGAGGTAGAGCCAGAAGAGGAAATATCCACAATTACAAATTAGGAAAATAATTTTTTTATTATATTAGAGTAAATCCTCTGCAACAAGGAAATAGCCACATCCAACTATTTCACTATTTAGTTTAATTTGTTTAGAGTAGAAAAATTTCATTTAATTAGAAGAAGTTGCATTTTTTTATGCATATTTTATTTATTTTCTAGTAAACACAAAAATACAAAAACATTAGATTAAATTAGTTAGTTTATTTTATTTTTCTTATTCCCTTTTTTAAAATCATTAAAAAAGCAAAAAAAAAATAGATTAGATTTACTTTCTTTGTTTAATCAATTATATTTTATTTGTTAATTTAGGAACATAGAGTTAATTAGGAAGGAACTAACACAAATCCTTACGTATCGTTAGTTAGCTTAGGTTTCCTAAACATTGACCTTGCCCACTTGTGGACTCTTTGCATGTTTTTTTTTTTATTTCTTTTCTTTTAGCAGTTCACACATCCACATGACCATCTAAGGCCCTAGGCAACCCAGATATTATGTGTGTGATCCAACGGTGCCACAACCAAACCTAGCTCCATAATTGGCAGACATTGACCAAGGCCTCAGACAGCTTATTTTCCAAACCACCCCACTTTTGCTTGTTATTATCTCACAATTAACGGCTTTAAATGTCAAATCGGATAGTGATTACGAGTTTTGGCAAAGTCATCCTAGTCAAGATTAGATTTCATGATTCACCCATTCATCCTACCCATACGTTTCTTCTCACACCTCCATGACCTTGTTTGGAGACTTTATGAGGAAAACGCATGACATTTCCCACGTATTCCATAGCCAATTCGAAGGGTGTTTGGTGACACTGATATTGATAGACTCCTTCATGTTTCCATTATCCTCAACCATTCCATTTCACCCACCCAAGTCGATAAGATTTCATTTCCTTAGGCGAGCGATTCCCATAGTTCCCGTAGAATACATTTGATTGCCTTGATTAAATTGATTATCCTTTTTCACCCATTTTTCGCATATTTCACCTATTCTCCATTTCATAGCCATCTTTCCATATAATATTGGCTTTCCTGGCACGACCTCGGGAGGTCAAGTGCATCCTAGGGTCACGTGTTAACTCTTAGATGTACATGTACCCTAATGAGGTGCACAATGAAATAAAAAATAGGTTGCCTAAATTTCTAGGTAATAATGTCATTAGCAGTGATCAACACCTTAAGTTGTCTCAGTATATCATGGATGATTATGAAAGAGTATATTAGAATGTTTGTTTAAATTTATATGTACACACTTTGGAAGAGGATACTAGATAATGGTTTAATGCATTGCCTTGTGGGTCAATTGATTCTTGGGAAGAGATGAATAATGCATTCATGATTCAATATGGTGATAAGATTGACCCTAGGTTCCTCTTGTCTGAATTTGAAAATATAAATAAGAACCCTACTAATTTTGCAAAAGATTTTAATACAAGGTTCAACAAAACTTTGAAAAGATTACCAACTAATCTAAGACCATGATGATTTTTTTAATCAAATATTCTTATGCATTTGACAAAAAGGTAGCCTATTATTTTAGAGATAAAAACCCTATTAGTATGAGACTTGCATTTTCCATGGATATTAAAATTGAAAATAACATTAAGGCTACTTGATAAACCTCCAAAAATATAAGGGGTAAAACTTGTTAATCCTAAGAAACCACAAGCAAGTAAATCTACTGATTTGGAGGATGTGGTCTAAACCTTGGCAAGAGAAGTAAAGGAGATATCGTAAAAGTTGGAAAGAGATGATAAAGTGTTGTCTTATGGGCCTCAAAATAAACATCACTCTCAAAATCAAAATCAAAATAAATTTAGAGGAGATCATAAAATTGATGATAGAGGAAAGAGACATATGGGTCAGAATGATATACAACATGAATTTAGAGACAATAAAGTAGTTCTTGACCAATTAGGTGAAAAATTATAGTAGTTGAAGAATAACACACCATTGATTGGTGTGATAAGTATTTATTGCCTCATGTTCCATGTGAACATCCTACCTTGGATGAGGATGCTACTAGGTCAAAATTTGATGATGCATGTGTTCTTTACCATTAAATAAAATTTGATCATGGTACTACCTCTACTAATATCATGTGTGTTAAAACTTTGGATGATATTTGGGCATGTGTGAACAAGGTGTGTTATCTTACCCTTGAGGTTAATGCTAAGATTGATATGAATCAGTCGTTTGAATTGCTCAACCATGTTTTTGAGTATTTGAAAGCTCTAATGATAAATAAGTATGATGGGGAAGTCCCTTCCAAAAACATAGGGAATTGTTGATAAATGTAGTTGTTTCTCAAGAAAAGGAGTATAATCTAAGGAGTACGCCCTTCCCCGGATCTAAATATCAAGATGCCTATCTTAACCAATGTTCCCAATGGTGCCATGTAAAACCCATGTTGTTGATCTAAGTCCAAGCATCCCTCATGTTGTTTCCACTTTTAAATAATGTGTACCATATGAGAAAATTGTTACTCTCCCTCCCAATACATCCCTACCTAAGTACAATGTTTGTGACATGGCCCAAATTTTAATCCAATTATAGATTATAGTTCCTTGGTGGATTTTCTTAGGATACCTGAGAATAGAATAGGGGCATTTGAGTATTTAGGGTTTGATGAGGGTGTTGTTAGTGATGATACTCTTGTTAAAAATAAAGAAACCCCTCCCATTATTATTACAAATGAGGTTGAAGAACCTTAGGAAATCATTGATCCTTCCCCGAGGTATATATAGGCACATCCTTGGTTGAGATTCATTTAGATGTGGATCTTTCTTCGCTACACCGATTGTGAATTCTTGGCTCATGTACAATTGTATGTTTGACTTTGGTACTTCTTGCAATATAATGTCATTAGTAGTTATGAATGAGTTAGGTATAAAGATAAAAATGCCTATAGAAGATGTTATGTTATGGAATCAAGATAAGTACTTGTTATGGGATGTGTCAAGGGTTATTTGTGTAGTTAATATCCCACATGGGAAAGTATTTGACAATGAATTTATTTGTTTTGGATTTCCCACTAAGTGGGGAATTTTTTTGTAAAGAAAGTGGGTAGTAAGTGTGGGGGAAGTGTGTAGATGTATATTTCTTATGCTACTATCCCTATAGAAGGAAAATTAGTAAAATTGTACGAGAGAAGAAAAATTGTTTTACTTGATTAAAGATCCTATGAATGCATCATATGAAGTGATTTATACAGATGTGGACTTGGATATGTTTTTTGTAATGTTGATTTTGAAGATCAATGTCTTAACCTTTTAACTCGTTTGGAAGACCCTTATGATCCTTGGACCATGTTTTTTGATGGAGAATGCTCTAGCTTGGTAAATGGATCGGGTATAATGTTGTCCTCCCATGGTTAACGATCCCTCAATTTTTCTTTTAATCTATGATTTGAGTGCAAAAAAATATTGCTAGATATGAGGAACTCTTACTTGGCTTGAGAATTTCTTGGAGGAATGGAATAAAGGACTTAGTTGTAAGAGGTGACTTTGAGTTAGTTTTAAAGCATATCATAAAATTATATGCAACCAAAAATCATATGTTAAAGTAATACTTTTGAAATGTAGTATGGGACTTAATTGAGCACTTTGATTATTTTAATATTGAATACCATGAAAGGATTCAAAATGCGGTAGTTGATAGGATATCATTGTTGGTTTCTTAGTATGATAATAAAATTGCATCCCCGTATTGCAAGTTTGAAGTTGAGATTCTTGTTAGGCATTCTATACCTGACAACATTGAACATTGGAAAGTGTTTGATGATGATTCCCATATCATCAAATTCCTAGGTTGTAAATATGAATTTTCTAGTCGATGATTTATCTAGAGCTTACGATAGAAGTGTGTGATGGAAAGGAAAACTTTTTTGGGAGGGAAATAATTTAATTAAAAACCAATACCATCCCAAGAGGGTTAGTTGGCCTTGAAAGTACTTTTGGTAGTACTAATAGAACTATGAACAAGTCTATCCACACTCCAAGACATGTAACTCGAGTGCATCTTAGGAATTGTCCAATATCCAGGGAAAGTTTGGTTGGGTAGTAGTTTAAGTGCAAATAAAAAAATAGGCTTATATAAAATTACTAAAAATATCATCATTGTCTTGCTTGGTCTTATTATGATTTGAAGCCTTATATGTAAGACATGTTTTTGTATGTGATACCCCTAGAGCCTCTTACCAAGCCTTTCAGGAAAAATAAAAGGCCAATAAACCCCATCCTTGAAACCAATATGTAGGAAGATCTTAAGATGATCAAAGATGAAGATATGATATAGCCCATAAGATATTCTTCATGGGTTGTTAATTTGGTCGCTATCAAGAATAAGAATGTGGATAATAGATTGTGTGTGTATTTTAGGATTTTGAACAAGGCTTCACTAGAATACAAATTCCTTTTTTTTAACATGGACAACCTTTTGCAAAAGTTAACAGAGTCGAAATGGTTTCAACAATTTATGTTTTCTCATGGTACAATAAGGTGGTGGTCAAGGAATGAGAAAAATATAAGACTTCTTTCACCTCTCCTTGGAGAGCCTATTTTTAAGTCATAATGCCTTTTGGATTGATAAATGCTCAAGTTACCTTTTAGAGAGATATGGATGTTGCATTTTTTGGATTCATAAATGAATTAATTTTGGTCTATCAAGATGATATCAAAATATTTTCTAATAAGATAAGTGATCACTTAGAGAACCTTGAGAAGATTTGGATCAGTGTGTATAAAAGCTAGAATTTCATTTTATCTAATAATATGTCACTTGGTGTGCGAGAAGATCTAAATTATTGGGACACATTGTGTCTCGGAGGGAGTCATGATTGATTCTAAAAGAGTAGAAGTAATTGGCAAGGTACTTGTTCCCTAATCTAAGAAGGGTATATAATCCTTCTTTGGTCAAATCAATTTTTTGAGAAGTTTCATATCCAATTTTGTTGAAATTACTTTACCTATAAAAATTATGTTGAAGAAGGATCATGTTATCAATAGGGGAAATGAGGAAATCTAAACTTTTAAGGGAGTGAAGGATGCATTAAAACTCGCCCTATGTTGGTCAATCCCGATTATAAAAAGGAGTTTCAAATCTTCTCCTTTGCATCTAAATCCACTATTGCCTTAGTCTTATTACAAAAGGAAGATGAATTTCAAAATGTGGGTGGAAGTATAATAATCTATTTGCACTAGGTTTGAGTGAAACAATGCAATGCTAATATTTCCTAGGTATAGTGGAGTCACTAGACCAGAGGAACATCTTCAAAAGTGCACGGATTTATAGAAAACAATAAAAAAATTAAATCAGAGCTATGGACCTAGGTATTCTATCATATACTACATGTATGGGCATGCACATGGTATGTCAGATGTGAGTTGCGTAGAGATACAAGTTCCTAGACAAGACTAATAAACGGGTTTATACATACTTTTCCTTTACCTCATCAATTCCTTGGCTATATTACCCCTTTCAATGTATCAAAGAAGTAGTATTTAGAGATGATGTCATCATGGAAGAAAGGGTTTTGGCCCTACATAGTAAAAATTGGATTGCACTAACAAAAAATTTGAGGAAAAATCTATGAAAACTAACTTAAGCAAGGAAGACGAAAAAGTATAGAAAAATAGAAATTGGATGAGGAAAATAACCACCATATATATATATATATATATATATATATATATATATATATATATATATATATATCCAGAGAGGTTATAGAAAAGAAAGAATTGGGGATTCAACCACATGATGAAGCATTCAAATCCATAAATTCAACATAGTCAATGATAATGAACTAAATTTGGCAACAATTGGTGACTACTAGAGTGAATAAGAAATCATAAATATTGTTGAACTAGCATGAAAATATGATGATATATTCCCTAGAGGATACCATGAAATGAAGAAATTACACCCATATCTAGGAAAAATGAAGATTAAATTGATTGAAGGGACCAAACCAATCAAAATGTATCCATACCAAATGAATCCCAACTTACATGTAAAAGTCAAACAAGAGATTGACAACATGTTGGCTGCAAAATTCATTATACCTATGGAATAATTAGAATGTGTAATTCCAATGGTAATAAGAAAAAAATAAATATGGGTGCATACAATTTTTTTGGACTATAGTGCTTTGAGCTTTGTGTGCATAATTAACCCACTTCCTACTCCTTTCATCAAAAATATTTTAGAAGAGTTCACGAGAAAGGTAAATCTATACCTTCACATATGGATTCTCCCGACATCATCATCCTAAAATTGTATAGGAAGATAGGGAAAAGACAAATTTTGTGACTGAATAGGGATCATTTTGCTTACAATAATTCTATTCTAACTAAAAAACTCTCCCGCATTTTTCTCGCATATCATTGTAACCACATTTGAAGATTTCATATTAAATTTTCTTTATGTATACTTTGATGATTAGACAAGTGTATGGATTGGTGTGGGATAATTGAGATAATTTGAGACTAATGTTTGAGCACTACAAACATCTATAGATTTTCACCATGCAATTTTAATACTAAAATTGCACTAAGTATCTTCTTTGATTTATGTCACTATAATCGGTGACCTTCCACTAATTCGATAATTTTATCATCCTAGTTGTCGATTAATGTCACTTCATTAGTTAAAATCATATTTTAATTAATTAGTTATCTATTATTAATATGTTACCCTTTCATGAATGTTTTATTTAATTAATAAACCCTCTTATTAATTAAATCACACTCTCAAACCCCTCTAATTATACTAATTTGCCTCCAAATAATCTCTAAATAGCTTCTATAAGTTAAACATGGCCTATTAATTAATCCCAACTAATTAATTAAACCTCTTATAGCACCCATGGGTCATTAATTCCTAATTAATCTCTTGTAAACATATTTATCTACTCCTAATCCTACATCTCCTTTATCCCACATTTACTAGGATGTAAGCTTCTCCGAAATTGGAAACATATATAAAGAAACTTAGTACCTTTTTACTAATCTACACCATGTCCTTGTAAGATATTTGATACTCGTTAATCAAGAGATCATTTCTATTATAGGAAGGATTTACCAATTTATAAACCCCCTTACTTGCTAAAAGTAGTAAGAGAAGAATCGAACATGGCTTTTTTGCTATTTTGAGGAGATCTCTTCCATTTATCAAGCATTCTTGATTATGTGTGTCTTACGTTCAATCTAAAAGGAAATAACTACATATCAAATCACATCCAATCAATGCAAGTAGGTTTACATTCTTAGTTTTTAAATTTTTTTAAGTTACTTATCTTGTTTTCATGTTTTATCTTGATGTGTTTGTTTAAGGGATTAGGCTAGGATTTACTTGGTGTTAAGTCTTTTGTTAATTATCCTATATTCTGTTGCACCATGTTACATTGGTGGTTGTTTTCATTGGTGTCACATGGAATTTATGGAAAATAGAGAGTACAAGAGCATGCATATCAGGTTTTACTCAATGATGCTCAGAGGTTCAAGGTGATTTCAAATAGCTTCAGGAGTTCTAGGTTGGTTTCATGTACTACAAGCTCATTGTGATAAGAATTTGGTCTCTAAGTCAAAATTACAGGTCATAGGAGCATGGGAGAATCCTTGTAAGAGTTTCTAAAGCATGTGGGAGACAATATTTGGCTCAAACAGCCCCGAGTCATATTTCAAAGTTACACATAAGTTAGTCTTGTGATCTATCAGTGTAAGCAGAGGTAAATGAGATGGAATAAGAGATTTCAGGAATATATGTGGAAAATGGGCTTATGTAATATTTATTAGGGTGATTTTGAAGCTCCAAGTCAAATTTCATCAGATTCTGAGAAGGTATGTGGAAGTTGTGTTAGTTTTACTAAAACAGGCTTTTTGAAAATTGAATAAAAAGTAGCTGGATTCTTAACACTCAAGAAAATATATAGTGTGCATCCTTCAGATAAATCATAGAAGGAATTTTTGTAGAGGACTCTAGGCTTAAGATATTTCAAAAAGTTTCAGGACATTTGGACAAGTATTAAGAAAGTTGTGAGCATTTTTTAGATAGGCTTCTTTTCCTTTCTAACATGTGTTCTGAGTCTTCAAGACCAAGTTGAGTTCTTTTTGTCTTCTAATCAAATTTTTTAGTGTTGACTACTACAATGAACCTCTAATAATCCCTACAAGCTTGTAGGAGGTTAAGTACAAGTATCAAGGTGAGTCTCTCAAGTAAATTCTTCAGTGGTTATGAAATGGAAAACTTGTCCCCTCATGTTTGATTAGTACAGTCTTGTGCAAGGATAAATAGTAGTGAAATGTTAAAAAAAAAGCTCAAACCTTCTTCAAAATTCTAATTCAAGATGCTTGATCAATTGGAGTTGTTGATAAGTGAATATCATGATGTAAACTCTTCCTCCTAGGCTGTTCTAGACTCTTGGAGTCTTGTATTTCTCACACTCAGGCATGTGACTAGAGTTTTCTTTCATTCAAGATGTAAGGTTGATCCTAAAAAGTGTGTATCCCCTCAGATAAAAGTGTTTGATAAATCATGTTCTTCACTGATGAAGATATTTTGGGAAAAATAATGAAGATTGTGGTCTTTGTGCTTGTTTGACAGTGTCCTTGAAGGCAGGATCATGACACAAGTCTACAAATCAATTAAATAAGTTGGTTAATATGTTATTTTTGAAGTCTTAGTTGATTTATAACACCCATTGAAGGTTTTTAAGTCTTTTACATTCTTCCACAAGTATTAAAAGGTAAACAATGCAAACCAATTGCTCTCTCAATCAAACTCTCTTGCATGTTATCGTCATATGCTCTATCTTTTTGTCTTGCTTGGAGCATACAAGGAAGGTTCAAGCTTGGAAATTGATTTGGAAAGATGAGGAAGGATCCTATTAGCCCTCAAAAATTGAAAATTTCAAACTTCATTAACATTTGGGTGAGTTATCAATTTTTAAGTGCAATCAGCCTACACAAATTTGCTCTCCTCACCTAGGGTTTTCTCAATTGTGTTTTTCCCATATAAAATATTTTGCCCAACCATTTTCAATTTTTTTAGAATAACCTCTGTAGAGCTTAGATGCTCTTCATGTAAAAAGAATTTTGGAAAAATATTGTGTGTGGAAGGAGAGCCATCTAACATAAATTTCTTGAAACCATTTTTGATTGTGGTAAGACCATTTTCTTTGAAATTCTTGGTTTGTAAGAAAACAATGTTGAATTTATACATGAGAAAGGTTATTAGAACGGTGTTAATTTTTTAATACCAACTAATGAGCTTAAATGAGCTTGAAAAAAAGATAATTTGATGACTGTGTTTTCTAAGAACCGTGAACAATGCATTGTTTCCGTGAAATTCATTTTCCTTCATGTTTCTTGAATCTTTGAACTTTCTAAATTGTATCTCTTGTTTAATTATGATGTTAATAATTTATCAAGGCTTTGAAGAGTATTTGGTATGGTTAAAAATGTTGGAGGTGATCATAGTGCATGAATCTCCTTGTAAGTGGACATATTGACTTCACCAAACTAGAAGTTCAAAGGGAAAGGATGAATTCATGAGGTTTGACAAAGAATGGAGTCTTTACATGTAACCATCCCATTAGCTTGAAGTGTATACCAACTTGAATAATTTGAAAACTTATTTTTGTGAGCTCAAAATTGTTCAATCTATTCTTGGCTCGAGGTAGAAGAGCAAGGGTATCTTTGTGTCATGTTTGAAAGTCCTTGATTCTTGAAGTTTCTAGGTAGGATTAAGAGTCTATTGACCTTATCAAGAGTTAAAAAAATGAAATATGATTAGTTTTTGTTTGTTTTCTTAAATCTAAAAAGTTGAATTTTAAGTTGAAGGGATGAGCGTGAATTTGTGTCAAGCAAGAAAAAGTTTGAAAGGTGGTGCATTTTATGTTTTTTTAAACCATGTATAACAACAGTGGCGATGTGTGATATAAATAGATGTATTGGAAAGTGAGAAATGTATGATTGTGTTAGAACCGTTGGTATGAAGTGTGAAAAATAGGAATATCAGTGATAGAAAGTATGGTTGTATGGTATGTGATTGAGACGTGGAAATCCCTTTGTAAATAAGCTAATTGATAGTGAAGACTAAGAGATAGAATTACAAGGCGAGTTAGAGCGAGAAGAAAACACTTGATCTTGATGGTTTAACAACAATGAATTTTTAGTACAAAATTGATTTCAGGTGATATAAGTAGGTGAATATAAGAGGATAGAGAATTTATTGAAGGAATGAAAGAAAATTTTCTAATCTAAGATCATCATCGGATGTTTCGACATCTAGTTGAAGAGTGATCACTTCTTATTTGTTCAAACTGAGTTGTAGCTTAGTAGTATTAGGGAGTTGTTGATTTTTGTAAATGGCAACTTACGGAAGGTCAATGTGTATTGAATAAATCATTTAGGGAAGTTGTTTCTTCCAACACCAAGTTGAAGCTTGAGTGTATAATTGAGGTTGTAGCCTCAAAAGTTGAGTTGCAACTCAACTAATCTTTGTAACCTTTGGCCATATAGTGCATTGGTTCAGTGGGTTGTTTCCCAAATTATTTTTTCCACTTAAAAATCCTTGTCTCCTATGTGTGTGTGTGTGTGTGTGTGTGTGTGTGTGTGTGTGTGTGTGATGATCTTTTCTCTTTTGAATTACTTTTTAGTTTAAGTAATTGGTTTAAAAGTTGAATTTAACAATGATTCACACCTTGTCTCGATGTTCCGGTTTCTAACATATTCTTTACCATGCATACATATGGCATGCTCACTAGGACACCCCTTTGTCTCATGTGCATTTTTTCGTTTTTCATGCCTCTTTCCTTCAAGCTCTTTCAATTTGTGAAAAATTCTAAGTTATTGTTGATGTTTGTTGGTATTTGGTATATTGTTTCTTCTTGGCAGTAGTGAAAAGGTGAAGTGCTATCAAAATTTGATCTTTCCAAGAAAATTTCATGGTATTTCACAATGTTTAACTCTTTTTATAAGTTTTAAAGCTTTCAACAACCTTTCCCTAACTTTCGGTGGCATCACCTATCAACTAATGACCTCACTTCACCTATCAACAACCTTGACCTATAAAATTTTCAACTTTATTTTACAAGTTTTAGTAGTTTTAACAAACACATCGCTGACCTTGACCTATTACATAATGGCCTTGTTGTTCCCAACAATGATTTTGTTTAGATCAAAAAATTTAAAGCACATATCAATAGTTTTGACCTCCATTAGAAATATCAAGTTTTTCACCAGTGCCTCACCCTATAGCAAAGGACTATAATTTTAATAATTTTAATTGCTATTTTTCCTTCTTCTTCGATTTGATCTTTTCGATTATTTTTGGACTATCTTACTTCTATTTTATAAAAATTTGGTACTTACATGTGCCTTTTATGCACCTTTTGGTAAAAACATAAGTACTTATTAAATGTTTTTGATTTAAAGGTATTCTTAGAAAACACTTGTTAAAGTAAATAAAATAACTACTTAGCTAGTTGGAAATAATCAAATCTCATCAAAAAGGTATTAATAGCAAAATATTGAGGTAATTGCACTAAACAAAATGATTGATGTTTTGTTCAATGGCTTCACCTTACTTATTGGAACATGTTTTCATTGGCCTCACACTTAGTGGTAGTGTCCTTTCTTAGATTGGTAACCTCACCTTATATAGCAGCGTCCTCAACCTATTTTAGTGGCCTCATGCTAACTCTCAATAGCCTCGTTATTTTAGCGAATCACTTTGGTAAACAATGGCCTCATTTTCTCGTGTCAGCATCCTTGTGATATAGAGCTTAGTTTTTAACCAATTTTCTTACTTTTTCATCACTCGATTTTGTATTTGAGATGATTGTGTTTTTATACTACTAATTTTGGTACTAGGTAGCCATATTCACTTACGAAAAGACAAATTTATCAAAACAAACAAACCAATTAAAAAATAAAATACCAAGTTGTGTGTACATCATTTTTCTCTTACTTCACACTTTGGTCCCTTGGCATGGTATTATTGCATTGATAATTTTATTAAACACCCAAGTTTCTTAACGAAAGGTTAAAATATTAGGCTAATAGTTTCCTTAACCATTTAGAATTCTTGCTAAAATGTTATATATTGGATTAACCTTGCTTTACTAATTGTATAAGGGTGTTTGTTTCCTTTTGGTATCTTTGGATTCTTGATTTTACCTCGTCTTAGTTGTGTATGCTTTATCCATGCACTAAAAGGTGATATTTGAAATTAGAAACATTTTAGACACTTCTCTATTTTAAAAGGGTTCATTGGTGAAGACTTTATTACCTAATCATTTAGACAAAGCCCATGTTACGATGAGCTATATAAATATATAAAACTATGATTGTAAAAACAATTTTTGTTAATTTACCAAACTTGAAACTTGTTTGTTTACACAAAACTCACAAAGAAAAACTCTACTCGAGTTAAAACATTGTTTTAGTAATAACACAAGGTGAAACTTTGTCTAAGTGAAACCATCTATTTTTCATCAAAAGCATATTCTTTCATCCACATTTTTGTGTCATTTATCAAAGTGAAAAACCTAAAACTCTACTTAAATTTGATCAACCATTTTGACACTCACTTTTAAACTTATATGCAAAACTTGGTTGTTTGTTAAAATTGTATTCGTATCTTTGCCAATTTTTCCTAGTTTCCTTAGAAAAATTTACAAATCCAAATCTAGGAAAAAAACCATTTGCGTCTATTACACTTCCAAAATCTTGTATTTTTCCTTAGAAACATTTGACAACATCAAAAACTAGGAAAATAGTCATTTAATTGTTACATGACGATTTTTGTAGTTTTCTTTAGATACATTTACAACATCCAAATATAAGAAACCCATCATTTCTAGTCGTTACATTGTAAAAATTTTCTAAATTTATGTGGTAAAGCCTCATCAAAATATTAAGCTTGCAAAATATTCATTTTTAGTTGTTATACTACCCATTTTTTCCTAGATTCCCTTTGAGGACACATACAAACATCCAAATATTTACAAAATTTTTATTTTACAGCCATTACAATGTCCAAGTCAACCTAAAAGGTTACCAAATACAAACGCATTTCAAACATAAAAACCTTTAAGATTTAGAAGTGTTCATGACACCTATAACCCGTTTAGGATACAAAAGACATGAACCTAATCCCTTCCTTTGGGATCCTCTAGAGAATTCCTCTAATGATGAGCAAGAGCTTTTTGATCATAGTGGAGGAGAAGAAGAAATACCCCATGACATATTTGAACACAATCTGGTCCAAGTGAATAACTTTCTATATATCAAAACAAAGATCATTTCCTACTATGATTGGTCAAATTAGACATTAAAATCCCCTCTAATTTTGATCGGGCCTTTCTTATTAGTATGATTAGAGGGGAGGAGCGAATGGAGCCTTTACCTTCCAATTATATTGAAGACAAATAAGATACATGACATGCCTCTATGTTAGCACAACTAGAGGGTTGTAATGAAGAATCCTTTACACACAAAACTAATACTAGAAATTGTATACCTTTTGTGAGAATAAATCACGAAACCAAAATAGAGGGTAAAGAACCCAAACCAACACCATGTAATGAAGATATGATGCTGCAACAACAACTCTAAGTGCTTAGTCACCAATTGGAAATTTTGGATTCTTACATCCACATGGATAAACATAAAGACACTCATATGGAAAAACCCAAGGTGACATATGCCACACATTATATATATAGAGAACCATGGAGGTGAAGAATCTAAAATGAACTAAACTCATATACCCTCCACACCATCACATAACTAAATATTTGACCAGGAATGACATTATATGAAGATGTGGTCACTATCTTATAGGAAAATAGTAGCAGAAACAATAATAAATATTAGTTTGAATAATTGTTTCCTTACCCCTTTGATAGAGAAATGTTACGTACTCCCTTCCTCCTAAGATTTGATTGCCCAAAATTTGATAAATATCATGGCAAGGATACCCTAGAGATCACGTGAAAGACTTCTTCATGGCATGCCAAGAAGTTTTTATCCAAAACTTGGGGTTTTTAGATTAAATTATGGAATACAAATTATGTCAGATGTAAATAGAAGAACTATATCTCGAGAAGAGATGTATAATTCTCAAAACTATACGTGAAAAGATATGTATATTTCTAAAAATATTGTGATTACAATAGTTATCTCTGCAAGGAGATGTCTTTCTTTCCTTGTAAGTTACATCTACTTATATACTAATTTTAGAAATATGAAGAGACATCTAGAATAATGTGGAAGGTCACCAATCTCAAGGGAGATAAGGTGATTCACCTTCTGTGAATTACATATGTAAGAATTCCACAAATTTATTTTTTCGAGACAACAATATGAAAATTACAATTTGAGTCTTTTAGAAGCAAATTTTGGGGGCCAAACCTTGCTCAACAAATTTCAACACACTTTCACCATATTCTACACATTCCATCATTCGACATATTTTGAATGGATTAAAAGAGAGCTACAGTGCAAAAGTTATGCCTCTTAGAAGTTTCCCCACTAGAATTACCACATGGGTTGTTGTTTGGATCATTCCTCCCTCTTTTAAAAGTAATAGTCCTTATTGCACCAAGGGGTCCCATCAAGTGTGGAAATTATTTATTTATCTGGTAGGTGGTTATCCAATCACCTTGATGAATAATATTTCATTTTTGATCACTGATAGAGTTGAATAAGACGTCCTTTGGTAGTCTATGTCCAAGTGTCCACAATTTGATCTTCTTTAACTAGATAAAATCTTTAAGGGTTAATTTCATATATTTCCAACTATTATCATATGACCTAGGTTTCCAAAAGAGGTGGGTGACATGGTTTGAGAGATCCACATTGAATATAAGATGCTAACCAAGGTAGGGTGGCAGATTCAACTCAAAAGCATTTTTTCCTACTTGTTGGGTGATAGTGTAAGGACCATACCATATAGGTCAAATTTTCCTGTGTGAGCCTGCAAACCTTTCCTTCGTAGTTGCAACCATAATTTATCATCCAACCTTGAAAATATGTAGAATCCTATGTTTAGCATGGCGTTGTTTATACTTTTCATTCATTTTTGTAAAATATCGTGGACCTGTTCTTTGAATGTATTGAATTTTTTAACAAACCTTGTTGTATTTTTACTTCAATGGGTGGTTGGAATAGATCATCATACTCATCTATCATTTGGTCCATATTCTTCTTTTTACACTTAATTTTAGTTCAAGGTGAGCACATCAACCTCCTTGGTAGTTTTGTCCCGATCATCATGATGAAGAGTTGTTTTATTTTCTCCACAAGATTTTTACATTACTTGACACCCATGATAGAATCAAAGTTGGAGGGAATGGCCTCAAGTATCCAAAAGCGGTGACTCCTAATGCTAATGGTGACACTTGAGGTCATGAATCATAGATGCCATGTCTATCCCACATGAATGGTTTTCCCTAGAGAACATCACAAACATCTAATGGAATAACATCACGTAGGACTTCATCCTAATAGGTTTTGATTATAAATGTGAGGAGGAATTGTTGTGTGACATGGAGATCTCTTTCTAGGTTAAACCACTAGATACTATTTGGATGGGGATGTGGCTTTATAGGAGGGTTCAAAATTTTCACAACATCAGCGGAAATTAATTTTTTTTTACTTCCACTATCAAGAATAAAATGTAGAGGATTTACCTTTACCCAAAGCTAGGAGTGAAATATTATTTCCTTCTCATCCATATTTTTACTTGTGAGGTGGAAATGAGCACATCTCGTTCAACATTTATAATTTCATATTCTTCATCTCTAACCTTTAGGTGTATCACCCGATGGAGCGGTGGTTGTTGAAGATGATGACTCAACGAGTAAGGACTTGATGGCTCGACATTTTCATTGGAATGATTATTAGTCTTTTGTAGGTTACACGACATACATATCTTCTCCTTATATTTTCAGACCTTACCTCGGGTCTAGCCTTCCTCATCATTTTCCCCCATCGGATGTTGGTTCTTTGTATTTCTCTTTCTATACTTTTATTCAATCTTGATCACAAACTTATATGAATCACTGAGGTTATGGAATTGAAATAGGTCCATGTCCTCCCATATGTACCATTATATTTCACTACAATATTTGATGATCTTGTGTCTTAAATACCAAATCTTGTAAATAGAGAATGGAAATTATCAATGTAATCTTGAACTGATTGGTCCTTGCCTTGGCGGAGTTGTTGCCACTTTGTATGAAGAGATCATGATAGGCTCCAAAAGGGTAGTATTCTTCCTTTCTAGCATCCCCAAAATCATCCCATGTGGGATCCTCTACAATTCCCAGTTCGTCCCTATTTAGTTTTTCTTGTACACCCCCACCATTTTTGACAAAAAGTGATGATTTCAAGAGAGAAATGTTATCTTTTCTTTATCAATGAATTTATTAAGAGAAAAAAAGGAGGATAATTGGTCCAAAAAATTTCTACTGCATCGGTATTTATTTTACCCTCAAAATAGGAATATAAAAATTTACTTGAACCTTGAAGGGTGTTGAGGCACTAAAGGGCTGGATCACAGAGGAGGATGTAGGATTTCCCATTTGTAGTTGTTGAAGGATCTGGGGGAATTATTGTAACATCTACTCTTTTTATCCATGAGAGCTTCATTCACCATTTTCTTGAGAGGATCATTTTTCTTGATTTTCTCTTCCATTTGAGCTCTCCTACAATGAGTAGTCAAATATTCTAAAGGATCTTGTGTGAACCACCCAAGATTCTTATATCCCGACCTCATCCTAGGAATCATACACTCTCAAGACAACTTAAATCTGATACCACTAATATAAAACTCTAGGTTTTTAGGATGAAAGGATAGAATTAAATTTTTTCCATATGTAAACGAAGAAATATCTTTGAGAAGATATTTATAATTCTAAAAATATCTCGAAAAGAGATATATATTGCTCAAAAGATTGTGATTACAATAGTTATCTCTACAAGGAGATGTTTGTCTTTCCCTTATGGGTTATATATACTTATATACTACTTTTATAAATATGAAGAGACATCTATAATAATGTGGAAGGTCACCAATATCGAGGGAGACAAGGTGATTCACCTTCCATGAATTACATATGCGAGAATTTCACAAATTTACTATTTTTAGACAACATAATGAAAATTACAATTTGAGTTCTTTAAAAGTGAATTTATGGGATTAAAATTTTCTAAATAGAGTACCACACCCTCTCACCATATTATACACGTTCTAATCTTTCCTACATATTTTGAACAGAGTCAATCGGAGCTACGATGCAAAAGTTATGCCTTGCACAAGTTGCCCCGCTAGAATTGCCACCTGGGTCATTATCTAGATCAGTTACATACAACTATAATTATATTATTCACTTGTTCTAATGGATTATTGGATTCAATGCACTTGAATGGTTTCTCCATCTCCCTAAAGGGTCTATTTTTTACTTTTTTGGCCTATCTGAAAGATGTGTTCACCATTTCTCATTTAATATGGAAAGTGATATTACTATGCTAAATTTTTGCAATGTTAAACAACGCAATAATGATAAATTTTCCTCTTTCCTATAGTTATGGTGAGGGTTAGCAATCTGATTCCCTTGTTCTATTCTAGAGAAACAATTAGTGAGAATTTTCATCCTAAATTTACATCGGGAAATTACCTTCCACTTGTAGATGCAATATGTATGTACCTTTGAAGAGGTCATTGAAAATGCCTTGTTAGTAAAAGGGGTCCATAAACCTTTTAAAATATATTATGACTCTAAATCTATGGAAAAATCTAAATTTTTCAATAAAACAATGTCATATGTTATGGAATTACCGATTCCAAACATATCAAGCGATCTAGAACAACCCACATATGAAACTCAAGTAGGGACCACTTAAACATGAAACTAAACGTAGGGACTATACTCCATTTATCGAGTCCCTATCATCAATTCTTAAACAACTTGATTCATCCAATATGATGAAATTTCTTAACACCAAACCTTTTGAGGATTATTTTCCTAACCTTTTAAATATCATTGTGTTAAATGTCATAGGACAAATCAATGTTTGATATTAAAGAACTATATTCAAAATGTCTTAAATTGAGGAGATATTGATCTTGACACACAAGAACCCAAAAATCATCCAATAATCAATTGGGAATATATAAGGAACACTTTCCTAAATATAAACAAGTAGAAATGAAGCCAAATTGAGGTCAAACCTTGCAGGGTAAAAATACCAACCATTATGAAATTATTTTGCAAGGATCAATACAAAACCTTGTGCACATCGAAGAGGTTAGACTCCAATAGTGATGTGAACACTCCAAGTAGTCGACAAGAAATTAAAAATAAAATAAAATCAAGAATGAAATAATAGATCTACTCATTCTCATAGCTCAAATAGAAAGGGTACATATATAGGAGTGTTGTGTAACTCCCATGCATGACACATGGAACCCTAATTACACCTAATGACCTATGATCTCACTAAGTGAGATGACTCACCATGTGAGGTGGAAAATACCCCAAGAGATGGTGATCCAGGTCATAGACATCAACATCCACCTTCATCGAATTTGAGGTAGAGGTAATGAAAAGTAATAGAAAGAGAACTCCCCTAGACAACTAAGAAATATGTGTCATCTGGGTCCCGTCGGTTAAAGGCCTAATAAAGTACCCATGTACAAACAACATCTTCCTAGAAAAATTAAGAAGAGAAGAGGACTATAAATCCTAAATAATATGGGTGGTTGCGAGAAGACCTCTCCCAATAAGAGACTGTAAGTGAAGAAACTTTTCCTCAGTGAAGGGATTGGTGAAAATATTTGCAACTTAATCGGAAGTCGACAATACTTCAAGTTGATGATGTCTTCATGAATCATCTCCCAAATGAAGTGCATATGGATCTCAATTTTCTTCATTTTCGATGTTGAAACATATTTTGGAAAATTGAGATGTTGCTCATGTTGTTACAGTAGATGATAGTAGGCCATTGAAAGTGATTACCAAACTCTGTCAAGATTAATTGTAACCAAACATATTCTTGTAGCATTGACCACTCCTCTGTACTCTACCTCTGTAGATGATATGGAAATTTCATTCTACTTCTTAATATACTAACTAAAAGGACCCGAACCAAGAGAGAAATTGTAGCTTAAGGTAGATTTCGATGATATAGATCGCCCCCCAATCAAAGTCTCAGTAAATCACACCAATTCAATCTTTTTTTCCTCAAAGATAGTGAATGTCATCTGTGTAAGTGCCAAAAACATATTGAAGGATCCTCTTTGCTACTCTCCAATGCAACTAATGGTGCTCCTGTATAAATATGGACATGATCCCAACAACATAAAATAGATATCTAAACAAGTACGAGTAAGGTAAATCAAGCTCCCCACTAACTATTGATAAATGGTACCATTAACCATAGGAGTAGAGAAATAAGAAACCAACTTAACCCCAGAAAGGAAAGGAGTAGGAGAAGGCTTACAATCAGACATATAAAAATGAGCTAGTAAATCAAGTCAGTGCTCAAGATGAGAAATAACAATTCCTCGGTTAGATTGCAAAATATGAATCCCAAGAACTTGATGAAGCAATCCTAAGTCGACATGGAGAAATTTTTGTCCAAGGAAATATTTACGTTGCTTCGAATATATGGGAATTCCACTAAATAGACGTAAATAGTGCCTTCCTTCATGAAGACCTAAAGGAAGATATCTACATGGAATAACCTTTGGGTTATGTGCATGATCCCTCCCTCTTTTCAATTTAAAGAAGTCTCTCTATGGCCTTAAAAAAACCCCTTGGGCTTGGTATGCCAAGATAGAATCCTTTTTACTTACATCAAGGTTCGCACAATGCCAATCTAACCCTCATGTTTACCTTCTATGGTAGGATGAATCCATGCTCATCCTTTTTATGTATGTTGATTACTTTTTATCATGGGAAACTCTTCCTCTATCATCAATTTGGAAAGGGTTAGTTGAATGGAAGTCATCTTTACATCCAGAGAAAATTTTCCAAGTAATTAACCCCAAATACCTAGGAGAAACCCTTAACTACAAGTCTCACTTTATACATATCAAATTCTCCATCAACACAATACTTTTTTTGGAAAACCCACTTACACCAAATGATTTTTCTTCCTTTCGGAAGAGGGGTGAGATCCCAAGTATCATTCTTCATCAGTGAGGAATACTCCTCATCCATGGAAGAATCCCACTCAAGAATCCCATAATCCTCCTAGAAATATTGATGGTCATAAGTAGAGGCAAAGAAGGAGTGAGTTCCAATGAAATCTGAGTGATTCCATCTCTTGTCGAAGGATCTCTCATCCATTCTCTATAACTCTGCAGTATGCCTATCCCAAAGAGGACCAGGGGCGATTCAAGCTCATAATCTACATATTATTCAGTCAAGTGAGAAGGGACAAAGTTCTCATCATCACTACTATTGATGTCAAAGATGACCCATCGAATTTCACACTTCTCTCGATATAAAGTTGATGAGTAGTATGGATCAACAATCTATACCCCTTTATGCCACCAGGATACCCTAAAAAAATACAAGGTCTAGACTGTGGTTCCAAGGCCTTGTGTTTCTTTTGGTAATTTAGGGCATAACATTAGATCTAAAGACATGAAAGTGCTCAACATCAGGTTTGTGTCTAAACGAAGCTTCAAAGGGTGTCATCCCTCTTACGGCCTTGTGTGGAACATAGTTCTGAATGTAGCAAGCATAATTCACTACTTCGGCCCAATACTACGGAGGAAGGGATTTCAAGTGAACCATAAAAGTGGTCATCTCCTTAAGCATTTAGTTCTTTCTTTCCACAACTCCATTTTTGCAAAGGGATATAAGTAACTATACGCTACAAAGCTATCCCTTTAGAGGTAAAAAAATATTCAAACCTATTACTCACATACTCACCTCCATTTTCGGTTCGAAGAACCTTGATAAAACCTTTTGCTTATTTCTCAACAAGATCCTTAAAGTCTCGAAAGTGATCAAAAACTTCATATTTTTGCTTAAGAAAATACACCCAAGTGTAATGCAAAAATTCATCAATGAAGGTAAGAATGTAGAGATCTCTAGTAAATGAAGGAGATGGGAAAGGGCCAGAAATGTCACTATGAACAAGATCTAAAAGATGAGTAGCTCTCCATGATTTTCCTTTTCTAAAACTTTCTTCAAGGTGCTTCTTAAGGGTACAAACCTCACAAATAATACCCTTATAAAATTTGGACGCGGTAACCCATTGACCATTTCATTTTGTCTCAATTTTTTAAGGTAATGATAGTTAATATGGCCAAAACATTCATGTCATAACTTACTAACATAATCTGCATGAGTGAGCAAGGAAGTGGGTGTCAAATTAGAAGTAAAGTGGGAGGATGTATAAAATTGTAAATAGTGATCTATATTTCCCTTAGCCACGGTAGTGTTGGAGTGAAGCTCACGAATAATCACCAAGTTATAACTAAATTCCACTCACATTCATGTTGGAGTGATAATGTAAAGTGGGATCAACCACTACAAGACACCCCAACATTAAATGCAAAATTTTGTTAAGAAAACTTTATTTTGAAGGTATTTCACATTAAAGAGTGAAGCAACTCAACCGATTCACCCACCCACATTGATTTGGGTGATCCCTCTCGTGATTGGTACATGTCTAGCCATCTACAAAAGGTACATGTTGTACAAACTAACTTAAAACTGATATCTTATTATAAGATATAGTCAATGATCATTGTATGATCTAATCAATAAAATATATGACTAGACATTTTGAATGACTATGAATTGGAAGTGGTAGTGCTTGTTTAAACTTGAGTTGAATTCTTAATAAAGACAATGCTTTTCCAAAGTGGAATTTTTCCTTCGAGTGTCTCCACTTAAATCTAGTGTTATGTGTCTCTTCTCTTGTTCATTATTTACTTTCAAGATCTAGCTCATTGAGCTTTATACTCACTATCTATTTTAAGACATTCATTTGTCTAATTGATTGCATATCTAACATGGTATCAAAGTTTGGTAGTTGTGTGTGTGCAAGATCAATTTAGAAGTTTTTAACTTGAAGAAGTAAAGAAGCTTGAAGTGTATTTACGAATCTACGAGACTCTAAAATATCCCGAGTCACCTTGAATAAAACTGGGTTTAAAATTCCAATTCCCATCCAAAAGCAGTTTGAAACATTGGTAAAATATGGGATAAATGGTTTTCGATTGTTTTAAGCTATTGTATTCTTAGATCTTTACTTTTGCATCCAATTTTAGTCGTTTGTGGTTTGAATCAATCGTATGTGAGCTTTTTAAGTTTTTGTGTCATTTATAGCCATTTGAATCATTTATTGAATTTGGATCCGAAAGATATATTTAGATCTAGTTTGTTTGAGGATTTTAAGTCCGTTTTATCTAAAAATCCTTATTTTTCACAATTTTTCCTTTGTGAAGCTTTGGCCAATCGTTTTGTGCCATTTGGCTTCGTATTTTAGGTCTTTTTGTTTTTGCAAATTTTGGGACAATAATATTGCTTCACGTAGCTTCTCTATTGTTCTTCTCGTGTTAACAAGGCCGCACCCACTCTTAGAGTGCCAAATCGATTCAATCTGACATCTTTTTGTCTTTGCAAAGCTTGGGCCAATCATTTTGTGCCATCTAGCTTTTCCCTAACAGACTTATTTGACTTCCTTTGACTATGAAGCTTGAGCCAATCATATTGCTCCATCTAGCATTGCATTTGTCAGTTTTTATGAAGCCCAAGCCAATCAAATTGCTCCATCTTGCTTTGAGGTGTAAAAATATTGTTTATCTGATTGTCATTTGAAATCTACATACTAATAACGGCTTTACACATGTCTTCTCTTTGTCAGAATTGTACTAGCTATCCTCTGACATTTGTGAAATCTGAGCCAATAGAATTGCTCCACATTTCACATTTGTTAGTTGTTTATTTGTGGCAGTCGTTATCCAATTAAAATTTTCTACCTTGTCACATTTGTCGATTTTGAAATACAAGCCATTTAAAAGGCTCCATGCATCTTGTTTAATTTAGTATTTTTTATTTCATTATGAAGTGTGATCCAATAGCATTTGGACACGTATATACATACATACATACATACATACATACATACATACATACATACATACATACATATATATATATATCAATTTTTAGCAGAGTGAGAGCTAATAGAAAAGAGACACATGTCTTTGTGTTTTTACGGTGTCATTCTTTAGTTCTTTGTACCGCGACTTCTAAATTTTTTCTTCATTCCACAATTTTTTTTAAGTCTGGTGAACTGTGAAATATGAGAAAGTTAAAAATTGACACATATTCTGCTATTCACACTTGTCAAACTTTTCCACACTTACAAAATGCAAACCAATTATTTTTTGACAAGTATTCTAATTGTGTCAAAGTCTCAGTATTTGCTTTGGCTTCTCCATTTAGATTGTGACAACTATCTTATTCCTTTTCCGGACCTAAACATTATTTCAAGTTTGGTTTATAAATTGTTTAAGCCATTGATTTTTTTTTGACAAGTGGCTTGTTTGACTTATAATTTCCTTTCGTATTGTGTCAGAGTGAAAAATATGATCCAATTAATTAAAGACACATGTATATAGTTATGTTTTTTAATTAATTGTCAGTCATCTTATTAGCTACATTTGTGAAATGTGAGATAATTAAAAAGTGACACGTGTATTTGTTGTCAAACTTGTTATAGTCATTTGACGTGTGTTTATTTGTCTTTTGTCGCGGTTTCTTTAATCAATTTCAGACTTGAAATAACTTTAAATTTAATTTTTTAAAAGTTTCACGTCTATCCAAGTATCTATTTTAAAGATGACACATGCCTTTCTTGGTATTGTTGATCTATGCCACGTGTTGTTCCCTACCTTGGTTGTTTATTAACTTATTTTATTTGTTAAAGTAGCATGATGTATTGGCCAGTGAGCCAAAGATGTGAGAACGGGTAGGAGACCCGGGTTCAAGTCCCACCGCACGTGCCAAATGTGTACAAGTATTTGTTAACAAGGTTAAGAAAGTTAAAAATAACACCTAGTAGTCCTATAATGAAACTAAATCAAATTCAATGCACCATCATGCTTAGAGATTAAGTAAAACTAACCTACTAACATCCTTGCATTAGAACATGAACAAATTATTCAAACTAACATGTTAATCCATTCCAATTCGGATATTCTTAACAATTTCAAAGCTTCAAAAAGATCTAAGAATCATTTATGATTCCCAAGATTTCCCCAAGGGACGTGAGGGAAGAGCATACGCAATCTTATTTTTTTATAAGAAAGCATGCAAAGTTTATCTAATCTAGTAAGAGCATGTAAAAACACCTGCAAAAATGAGTATTAATTAGACAAAACCTACAAGAAAGTTAGCACCTTAACACTTTAACCTCAAGAAAATAAAAAGATAAATGCGCCCTACTGTTTTGGTGTCTACATGCGGGTTAGGGTGGATGCACCACTTTGTTTTTTTCGACTTACGGTGCACCCGCACCACCCGAGAGGTGTGTGTGCCACCGTAAAGACATGTGCGCCACCGTAGCTTAAAACAATGTCGATTCGAATAGAGCACTTGCGCTACAAAAAAAGTGCCTACGCCACCCAAAAAGCATGTGCGCCACCACAGATTAAAATAGTATCGATTACAGATAGAACCCTTGCACCACCGAGAAATGCCTACACCACCGGAGGAACATCTCGTGCTTGGGTTGGTGTGTATGCACTTTGATCGATAGGTTTTACGTTGCAATGAAGGTACATTATGAAATAGCATTTGTGCCCAGATTAGTGTGCCTACGCCCTGGTTAGGGTATGTGCGCTGGAGTTAGTGTATGTGTACTAGGGTCAAAAAACAACAATTTAAGCTTCGACAATCCACCTACGCCACCCGAGAGGTGCCTGCAGGATAAGTGTATCTGTGCCCCTGTTTGTGTGCCTGCGCCACTCCTGCAACCAAAGTATGGTGAAAAACACAAAAAAGCTCACAATACTTCAAATTTTAACAAGTTAGCTTGAAATTAGCAACAACCCATAAAAATGATAGCTATAAGTGAGAACCTACACATATAATGTTAGCAAAAATCCCAAGAAATTGAACATTAATTACTATATGTGCATATCAAAGGGTTAGCCAAAAAAATAGAATTCAAGCTAAAAATGCTAAGGGACAAAGGATCCGTCCCACCGGGCATGCCAAATGTGTACAAGTATTTGTTAGCAAGGTTAAGAAAGTTAGAACTAACACCTAGTAGTCCTATAACCAAACTAAATCAAATTCAATGCACCATCATGCTTAGAGCTTAATTAAATCTAACCTACTAACATCCTTGCATTAGAACATGAAAAAATTATTCAAACTAACATGTTAATCCATTCCAGTTAAGATATTCTTAACAATTTCAAAGCATCAAAAGATCTAAGAATCATTTATGATTCCTAAGATCGCCCCAAGAGGATGCGAGGAAGATCATATGAGATCTTATATCTTTTATAAGAAAGCATGCAAACTTTATCTAATCTAGTAAGAGCATGTAAAAACACCTGCTGCAAAAATGAGTATTAATTAGATTAAACCTGTAAGAAAGTTAGCACCTTAACACTTTAACCTCAAGAAAATAAAATGACACCTACGCACCCGTATTGGCATCTACACGTGGGTTAGGGGGATGTTCCACTCTGTGTTTTTCTCGACTTACAGTGCACCCGCGCCACCCGAGAGGCATGTGTGCCACCGAAATACATGTGCACCACCGTAGCTTAAAACAAGTGTTAGATTCAAACAAAGCACTTGCGCTACAAAAAGTGCGTACGCCACCGGAAAAGCGTGTGCGCCACCATACATTAAAGTAGTATCAGATTTTGATAGAACCCTTGCACCACTAGAAATGTGCCTGCACACCATCGGAGGACGCCTGTACATCACAGGTTGGTGTGTATGCACTGGTCTGAGAGGTTTTACGTTGCAATGAAGGTACATTATGAAATAGTACATGTGCCCAGATTAGTGTGCCTATGCCGCGGTTAGGGTATGTGCACCAGAGTTAGTGTATGTGCATTAGGGTCGAAAAACAACAATTCAAGCTCCGACAGTGCGCCTGTGCCACCCAAGAGGTGCCTGCACTAGGATAAGTGTATCTATGCCCCTGTTTGTGTGCCTGCACCACTCTTGCAACCATAGTACGGTGACAAACACAAAAAATCTCACAATACTTTAAATTTTAACAAGTTAGCTTGAAATTAGTAACAACCCATAAAAATGATAGCTATAAGTGAGAACCTACACATATAATGTTAGCAAAAATCCCAAGAAATTGAACATTAATTACTATATGTGCATATCAAAGGGTTAGCCAAAAACAATAGAATTCAAGCTAAAAATGCTAAGGGACAAAGGATCGGTCCCATACCGTTGCCAAATGTGTACAAGTATTTGTTAGCAAGGTTAAGAAAGTTTGAACTAACACCTAGTAGTCCTATAACAAAAATAAATCAAATTCAATGCACCATCATGCTTAGAGCTTAAGTAAAACTAACCTACTAACATCCTTGCATTAGAACATGAACAAAATATTCAAACTAACATGTTAATCCATTCTAATTAAGATATTCTTAACAATTTCAAAGCATCAAAAGATCTAAGAATCGTTTATGATTCCCAAGATTGCCCCAAGGGACATGAGGGAAGATCATACGCGATCTTATTTTTTTTATAAGAAAGCATGCAAAGTTTATCTAATCTAGTAAGAGCATGTAAAAACACCCCGCAAAAAATGAGTATTAATTAGATAAAACCTCAAGAAAGTTAGCACCTTAACACTTTAACCTCAAGAAAATAAAAAGACACCTGCACTCTATTTTGGTATCTACACGCGAGTTAGGGTGGACGTGCCACTCTGTGTTTTTCTGACTTACAATGCACTGCGACACTGAGAGGCATGTGTGTCACCAGAAAGATGTGTTCACCACCACAGCTTAAAACACTGTTAGATTCGAGAAAGAGCACTTGCGCTACATGAAAGTGTCTCGCGCCACCAAAAAGAATGTGCGCTACCATAGATTAAAATAGTATCAAGTTCGACAGAACCCTTGCACCACCGTAAACATGCTGCACCACCGAGGAATGTGCATGTGCCTCTGGTTGGTGTGTATGCACTGATAAAAACATTTTACGTTGCAATGAAGGTACATTATGAAATAACATCTGCACTGGATTAGTGTGCCTACACCCCGATTAGGGTATGTGCATCGAGTTAGTGTATGTGCACTAGGTCAACAAACAACAATTCAAGCTCCATAAAGGTGCCCGCGCCACCCAAGAGGTCCTGCGCCAGGATAAGTGTATTTGCGCCCCTGTTTGTGTGCCTGCGCCACTCCTACAACCAAAGTACGGTGACAAACACAAAAAAGCTCACAATACTTCAAATTTTAACAAGTTAGCTTGAAATTAGCAACAACCCATAAAATGATAGCTATAAGTGAGAACCTACACATATAATGTTAGCAAAAATCCCAAGAAATTGAACATTAATTACTATATGTGCATATCAAAGGGTTAGCCAAAAACAATAGAATTCAAGCTAAAAATGCTAAGGGACATAGGATTAGTCCCACCGGCGTGCCAAATGTGTACAAGTATTTGTTAGCAAGGTTAAGAAAGTTAGAACTAACACCTAGTAGTCCTATAACGAAACTAAATCAAATTCAATGCACCATCATGCTTAAAGCTTAAGTAAAACTAACCTACTAACATCCTTGCATTAGAACATGAACAAAATATTCAAACTAACATGTTAATCCATTCCAATTCAGATATTCTTAACAATTTCAAAGCATCAAAAAGATCTAAGAATCGTTTATGATTCCCAAGATCGCCCCAAGGGACGTGAGGGAAGAGCATACACGATCTTATTCTTATAAGAAAGCATGCAAAGTTTATCTAATCTAGTAAAAGCATGTAAAAACACCCTGCAAAAATGAGTATTAATTAGATAAAACCTACAAGAAAGTTAGCACCTTAACACCTTAACCTCAAGAAAATAGAAAGACACATGCGCCCCTATTTTGGTATCTACACGCGGGTTAGGGCGGATGCGCCACTCTGTGTTTTTCCAACTTACAGTGCACCTGTGCCACCCGAGAGGCGTGTGTGCCACTAGAAAGACATGTGTGCCACCACAGCTTAAAACAATGTTAGATTCAGACATAGCACTTGCGCTTATAACAAAAGTGTCTGTGCCACCAAAAAAGCGTGTGTGCCACTAGATATTAAAATAGTATCGATTCGCGATGAACTCTTGCGCCACCGTAAACGTGCCTACACCACTAGAGGAACGCATGTGCCTAGGTTGGTGTGTATGGTTGGTCTGATAGGTTTTGCGTTGCAATGAAGGTACATTATGAAATAGCGTATGCACCTGGATTAGTGTGCCTACGCCCCGATTAGGGTATGTGCACCGGAGTTAGTGTATGTGCACTGGAGTTGACAAACAACAATTCAAGCTCTTACAGTGCGCCTGCACCACCCGAGATGTGCTGCACTAGGATAAGTGTATCTGCGCCCTATTTGTGTGCCTACGCCACTCCTGCAACCAAAGTACGGTGACAAACACAAAAATCTCACAATACTTCAAATTTTAACAAGTTAGCTTGAAATTAGCAACAACCCATAAAAATGATAGCTATAAGTGAGAACCTACACATATAATGTTAGCAAAAATCCCAAGAAATTGAACATTAATTACTATATGTGCATATCAAAGGGTTAGCCAAAAAACAATAGAATTCAAGCTAAAAATGCTAAGGGACAAAGGATCCATCCCACCGGCATGCCAAATGTGTACAAGTATTTGTTAGCAAGGTTAAGAAAGTTAGAACTAACACCTAGTAGTCCTATAACCAAACTAAATCAAATTCAATGCACCATCATGCTTAGAGCTTAAGAAAAACTAACCTACTAACATCCTTGCATTAGAACATGAACAAAATATTCAAACTAACATGTTAATCCATTAATTTCTATCTCTATTGAATGCTAAAAATGAAATGAACCTACTTAGATCCTTAGCAATCAAAATGTTTGATCATATGTTTGAATCTCAAGGTTTTCAAGAATGGAGTCTTGTCAAATCATGGCTACAAGACCATTTGACATATCTCCATATGAATTCAAAACTTGGATGGATGCAATGCAAGAAAGGAGGCCTTAGCTCTTCAAATGGTGGATTCTTCAAGAATGACAAAGAAGCTTATAGTCTATTTGCTATGTGCTTTGCTTTTGTCTTCTCAAGGAATTTAGGTGTAAGTGTAAAGGTAGGAGGAGGGCTCTTTATATAGCCCAATGGATAAAGGAATCACTACATCCCTTTGTATGTGGGATAATAGAGATGTTGAGTTAGTTGTGGATAAGGGGGTTTAGATAGGGTTGAGTTAACTTTAGGAGGGTTTGTTTGTCCTTTAGTGACTCATGTGGATAAAGGGGGCTCATTAATTAATCAAGATGATTTAATTAATAGATGTGTAAGCTTATAGAAGCTTTTAGAGGAATATTAGCATGATTTAGACTATAGAAGGGGATTAAATCAATTAAATATTGATTTATTGGTTAAATGAAAGGGGAAGCTAATTAATTAATAATAATTAATTAGTCTAGATAGCAGGGGAGATTAATTAATGGAAGGTCGTTAATTAGGATATTTGTTGGATAGGTGACTTAATTAATTAGCGTAGTGTAATTAATTAACGACAATAGGAGAGAAGATGAGCTCTTTTGACGAAATGTTGTCAATTTCCGAAAGGAGATAATTAGCATACTTTAAGTATTTAAATTGCTCAGGCATAATTATGGGTGTCTACAATAGTCATTTAACGCGTGTTTATTTTTCATTTTTCGTGGTTTCTTTAATCGATTTCGGACCAAATAACTTTAAATTTAGTTTTTAAAAGTTTCACATCTATCTAAGTATCTATTTTTAAGTTGACACATGCCTTGCTTGGTATTGTTGATCTATGCCACGTGTCATCCCCACCTTGGTTGTTTATTAACTTATTTTATTTGTTAAAGTAGCTCATTTTGAGCTTGCCCCATTGAGTTGCAAAATAACTCGTCAAACTTTCCTTGTTTCACGGGTTTGATAATTTGTCTTTGTACCGCTGGATTCCAAATTTTATTTGTCTCACGGATTCCAAATTAGACCCGGTATCCTCTTTCCTTTTTTATCTTATGTAGTTCAGTCCTTTAGCTCACGAGCTAAGTTGTAAAAGAACTCTCTAGCTCTTATAACTCGACCCAGACTCTGTTCTATAAATTTGACCTTAAATCGACCAATTTAAGCTTTTTTTAGACCACATCTAGCTATTTTTTGAGATTTAACGAACTATGCTATGATCTTAAGATCATAATTAATTAATTTATTAGCTAATTTTTTGATAAAACAAGTCTAGAACTAGAACATGACCTAGTCGTGTTAAGTTGATCTAGAATTTGACCAATTAAAGCTATTTTTAATTAAATTTGAGCTATTTGCCAGTTTGGTGAGAATCAAAGGCAAAAGAGTCAACCGCATGTAGAATATGGAAGAAGAACAAGACTGGGAGGGTTGCAACTTTCTTCTTATTTCTTTTCCTCTTTCTTTTATTTTCTCCAACAAAGTAATTGAGAAATCAATTAAATTATAAAACTTAAGTGATTGGTTTAAAATTCGTTACTTGAAGAAGTCAAGTACTTGGAAATAGGTGGCAGACATGCAAAATAGAAGGTTCTATTTTTCAATTATAAATCATGCATGTCATGCAAAGAGGAATTCCAAGAGGAAGATTGCCAGTTGTTTCCCTTTTCATAGCTTCCACATGCGGGAATTCATTTAAAGCTTCCTATTTGTAATTGCCCTTTATACACTATAAATAGAGGAAGAACCTACGAGTTAAATGATCAGAATTTGTAATCAGCATTCTTGTGTTCCAGAATTTGAGCTGAAACCCCTGATAGATTTCTGCAAGCAGAGGAATAGAGAAGGGATTTCGGAGAACTTTGTGTCAATGGTGCATTCGTCTCTTATTTATTTTTAGATCTATGCATAAAAATTGTGTTGTCTTAGATCTAGATCTAAAACTTTCCCTTGCTTCAAATTCTACATTTTAAGATCTATTTGTTTCATCTATGTGCATGTGATCAACTTTGTTAACTATTGGTTAGGTTGCACATTTCCTTTCCTTTCTTCTCACATTTAATTACTTCCCTTTCTTGCACATATTTCTTACAGTTGTTTACTTGCTGCAAAAATTTCCAGCTATGGTTCATGAGCTACATAGTTAAAGTAAAACCAAAAATTAGATATTATAAAATACAATTGACAAAATCTTACACGGGAACCTCACCGATAAATGAGGGAGATTTATCTCATGACTTCCTAGGTTTTTCAGTTGTGCAGAAAATCTAGCCAATAGTTTTTGCAACTCCGCTAGGGAACAACACAAATTAGCAGACCAAAGCTTTCTCTTGCTAGTTCCCTTTTATATTATAAGCTCAACCTAGCAGAATGTCCATTCACACAGTCTAGCAGAGCTCAAGGAAGGATTGACCATTTTTATAGATTACAGGAGTAGTTTAATTTCAGTCATCCTCCTCAAGTTAGAAGCTACATATATAGTATTTCACCAGGAAGAAGAGTGTAAAATCCTCCAAATCCAGATCATGTCTAGCATAATCCAACAACTGTTAGGATTATTCACCAAGTCTATTTTCAAAGAAGACACACTCCTTTCATGATGCAGAATCAACCACTTTCCCTGTAACACCTGTTCCATGGGGTGTAGCCTTTGGACCTCTGAATTTGACTCCTCCTATGCATGATCTACCTAAAGGGATGAGAAATAATTTTCCAAAATTCTTTGGAGATGGAAAACAGAATCTAGATGACCACTTGGCTACGTTCTTTATATCCTATGGAGTGCTTGCAGAGAACATGAAGATGTGTGTGTCTGCGGATTTTCATAGAGACTCTGCATGACTTGGCTGGAGAATGGTTCTACCGGCTAGCTCCTGGCACCATAACCAATTGGGCCTCTATGAGAGATGCATTCCTGAAAATATTCAAACCAGTTGAAGATTTTAGTACATTGATAACTCAACTGACTCAATTGAAGAAGGAGCCACATGAGCACATGTGGGATTTTATTGCAAAATTCCAAAGATTACTATACAAAATTCGGCTTCTACTTCTCTAAATGAAGAGAATCAAAATGTATTCTTCATCAACACTTTAGTTCCTGAAGTAAGCTATCAACTCCGAAGAGCACATCTTGCTGACTTGTTAATAGCCCAAAATATGGCGGTTGAAATTGAAGATGACCTCATCATGGCTGGAAAGATAAAGAGCAACACTTCTAGAGCTGAAAGTTCATCTTCTAATACTACATTTGATTCACTAATGAAAAATTTAGCAAATGAGATGTCGCAAATGAAGAAACAAATTGATCAAATGGCTCAGGGAAATAACACTACCCCAACTCGAATTTCAACAATGACAACCGAAATGTATTGTTGGTTCCTAAAGATTAGAAATTGAAGCTCCTTCCTTAAACAACATGGAGATGAATGAAGAAGACCAAGAAGATGACGTTGATCACTCGAGAATGATGATTTTGTAGGTCTTGTTGGTGACTCCAACATTAATTACCTAAACTACAAATCTAAACATGACTATGAGGAGATTCTTGAAGATGATCATGGTCATGCATATGCAGTATTTACACAATCACAAACTCACCAAGTTGAGGCATTAGCCGATGAACAAAGAAGGGGCAGCCCTTTACCTTCTTCCTTAGCTCCTAGAAATAATAATGTGAGTTCTTCATCTCAACATTGTTTATCATGTCAAGAAAACTATGATTCAAATGTCAAGATGAATACCTGAGAGCCTTTCCTGAGTAGTTAAAAAGGCTAGTCAAATATGTGCAATCAATAGGAACATACAATACATCAAAAGGCCTTTTGTCTAAGCCCAAGGATACTACTCCCCATAACAACACTGTAGTTGTTAAATCCTCACCATCTTCTAAAAGAGTGGAACCATTATATGTTTCCCTATTGCTTAATGGTTTCAAGTTAAGCAACTACGTTCTAAGTTTGGGTGCTTCTGACAATGTCATGCCAACTAAAGTTACAAATGCTCTTGGGCTTACCTTGACAAAAACCATAAAGAGGTATTACTCCATGGAGAGACAAGTCCCTTTAATTGGACAAATCAAAGATGCACAAGCTGTTCTAGCATCTTTTCCTGACAAAAGATTAAAGATGACAATCTTAGTTACAGATATTTTGTCTCCTACGGGATGTTGCTGAGCAAAAACTTCTGTAAAAACTTGGGAGGATAAGTAAAGATGGATTGGTCATGTGCTCATATTCCTATCAAAGGAATAAATCAAAAGCTGGAGTCAGAAAATAATTCCAAGTACACGGTGACAAAATTTGGGGATCCTAGATATCGATTCTTTTTCAGAATCTAACTGTGGGGTGTATTTCTTGGAAATGGATAAAAATGTACCAGAACTAGAACTTCAACCAGAGCCAAAACTAGAAGGAGCTGAAAAAGTTTAACCGAGCTAGAACCGGAAGGAGCTAAAAATTTTGGACTCTAGATTTTAAAGGCACCAGCTTGTTCTTTTGGATCAGGAACCGGCATTCTACTACAATCTCCAGATCATGAGATATTCCCATACTCCCACAAGTTGATGTTTGACAATGCCAAAAATATGGCGGAGTATGAAGCCTTGGTGTTAGGAATGGAACAAGATAGAAAGAAAGGAGTAAGACTCCTCAAGCCCAAGGAGATGTTAAACTTCTAATAAAGCAAGTTCAAGGGAAAAATCAAGTCAAAAGAGATGAGCTGAAGCATTAGAAAGATAAAGTGATTTCTACCACATTGGATTTTGCAGCCTTCTCTATCGACTTCATTCCAATAAATCATAATTCCAAGGAAGACTATTTAGAAGTCACAGATGCACTATTGAATCTAGATAGACCACCGTCTATATTCAAACAAGGAAACTATAAAGTGGAGATGATCTACCGCCCCAAAGTCCCTAATAATGTTGAACATGGGAAAACTTTCAATGATGACAAACAAACATATGCATGTTGAAGGGAAAAAATCACCACCACAAAGAGCAAATCATAGGAAAATCTGATCCAGTTATGATGACCATAGTGGAATAATCCAACCAAAAGGTAACAAAATCCCCAAAATTTTAGTTTCCTTAGTGGAGACTTTCAACAAGTGTGATCAGTACCTAAAGAAGAACAAAGAATATGGTGATAGTTCTTCCTCAGAAATGCAATAGGTAAATCTGGGAATGGAGGAAGTTGATGCAGACTTATCCACCACAGAGAAAAGAAACGATCAACCACCACCATATGAAGTTGAAAGGACTTTCCCAACGTATTTGACAAGAATTCCAAAGAAAGGAAGTTCGAGATCGAGACTAGGTACTCTGGTGGGACAATAGACATGAACCGAAGGACATGCACGACAAATCTAATTCACTTTGAAAAGGGCCCATCATGATCAAAATAGATTCCATAATGGAAAATTTCTTCCTTTCCTACCAGGATGGAATTGAGTTACCCCTTCCTTTCAACGAGAAGCACTTGAAGCCTTTCTGGAATTAAAAAAAGCAGGGTAAAACCTGTATGCATATAAATAAAACTTTTTTGTTTTATTTCCTTTTCTTTTTTTTGTTTTGTTTTTATTTGCTTGACCTTGAACCCAATTAACAAGACACAAAACCAAAGATGTTAGGATCTCATCTTCACTCCTTTCATTTTGAAAGAGGTAAATATTTCCATAGATAGAGCCGACTGGTGTCCCCGGATTTCACCCTGAAATCTGGGACTACCCATTTGAAAAAAATCATTCTTTTTAAAATAACGGGTCTTTTCATGTTTTATTGCACAAAGATGTATGTATTATGTTAAGATATTCCCAGTGAATCATATGAGCCAATTTTGAAAAATACCCAAATGCTGAAACTCATTTTATCCCTCCGCCAAGTTTTGTCTACGGAAATTTTTATTTAATTATTTATTAAATAAATAAATTCCCGTTTGAAATAAATTGTGCTCTAGTTAAATCCTGTTAAAGTTTTGCATGTCAATATTCACACATATCAATAGGATTTTCACCAGGAATGAATTCAGAGCTTTGTCTGTGACTTCTGGTAACATTTTTCATTTTTATTTATTTCTTTTGTATTTTTATTTGGTTTTCCCCATGGTATTTCTATTAAATTCCCCTGGTATGTTCTTTGTCCTGTATAGTCTATTTAATTTCTTGGAGCATTTGGAGATCATTTACGGCCGCTACACCAAAAAGGATCAGCCTCAGAAAGTAAACTTCTGACCAAAAAAGATGAATTCAAGCACAAAAATCCTCTCCTAGGAAAGTCACACTTTTTGGAATGAATGGGTTTAAGCTACAATGGGATTTTTGGTAGTGGCAGTAGGCGGGAATTTCTTACTTGCCTTGCAGGGTACTTTTTCCCATGAATTCAAATTCACTTAAGCTACAATGGGAATATTAGAGGTGACAGCATGCGGAATTTCTTACATGCCTTGTAGGGTAAAAATTCCCATTATAAAATAAAGAAAAATCACTTAAAACACCGATGGGAATTTTCTTGCTTGCCTAGCAAGCTAAATTTTCCCACCAAATATGTTTATTCACCCATGCAAGTCACACTTTATCAAAGGAAGCTATTTTTAATACAAGTCACACTTTTTGGGAGATGTTTTAATTTGCCAGTGGGAATTTTGGTAGTGGTAGGAAGGCGGAAATTTCTTACCTACCTTGCAGGGTAAAAATTCCCATTATGAAATTCAAATAACTTAAATGGAAGAGGAGATTTTTGTAGCTACAGTGCAGGGTGGAAATTCCCAACAAGTTGACTTCTTATTTTTAGAAATTCCTCTTGCTAAAAAGTGTGACCCACCTTGGGTGAATAACAATGCATTTAATAATATTTATTAATGGTTTATTCACCCAATTTTGGCGCCATAAATAGAAGGAAAGTCAATGCAAGTGGAAGAGCTAAGGAGAAGTCAAGGATCCATGCTATAAATAAATAAAATGTATTATTTAAAAACCAACCAAAGAACATGCAGACTTGGGCGCTAAATCGGATGAATAGACATGGCTATTAATTGATTAAATTACCGAAATAGGAAGAGGAAATTATTAAAAATAGAATGTTTGACGTTATATAAGCATGGGATGCCATAAAGGAGAAGCACTTATTTATTTTTGATGAAGATTGTAGCCTTGATAGGTTTTGGCACCAAAATAAGGAGGATGTTACATTAATAAATATTTTCCATCTTGGGAAGCTTCCAGTTTTAGTGCATATGGTCGGAAAAATAACTAGAATTCAACACACTTATCATGCCTTGATGGCTTTAATCATATCAAGATGTTATATGGCTTCAATCTATAAAGGATCAATACAGTGCTTTAATAAAAATGACACTTGGGAACTAGTCCATTCTCCTTCTAAAAGAAGCATTGTAGGATCCGGGTGGTTGTTCAAAATTAAATATAACTCTCTAGGAGAGATTGAAAAATTCAAAGCAAGACTGGTAGCTCGTGGTTTCACTCAAAAAATGGGTATTGACTATGTTGAGACTTTTTCTCTTGTTCTAAGATGAGCACTCGTAAGAGTTCTTCTTGCATTGGCTGCCCAAGACGATTGGGTGATTCACCAAATGGATGTCAAAAATGCTTTTCTAAATTAAAATAAGAAAACTATATGAGTCGGCCTAAAGGATTTTAAGCTCCCGACAAGGAACTTTATGTATGTAAGCTCAAAAGTCTTTGTATGGTCTTAAGCAAGCTCCTAAAGTTTGGTATGCTAAAATTAACAATTTCTTTCAAGATCTTGGTTTTTCCAACTATTGTTCGATAATGATTAATATGTTAAAGTTGAAAACAATCATATTATCATCATTGTCTTTTATGTTGATAATATTTTGATCACTAGAAGTGATATAAATCTAATAGTTATACTCAAAGAAAGGTTAAAACAATATTTTAAAATGACTCATTCAGTTTACTAAATCATTTTCTTAACATGATTATATTTTAAGAACATAAGTCTATTGTTGCATCTCAATCTCAAAGAGATGCTATGAATTTTCTTAGAAGATTTAACATGATTTACCGTTAACTTGTTGCAATTCCTATTAAAGTTAGTGTTAATTTATATCCTAAACCATCTTGTGCTAAATTTGATCATACTCGTATAGGAAGCTAGTTGGGAGTTTAATCTACTTAACTATTACTAGACCTGATATCTCTTATGTAATAGGAGTAGTTTCAAGATTTATGCAAGATCCTTATGAACTTGGAAAATGGTAACAAGGATTTTGAGATATATTAAAGGAACCATCAATTATGGTATTTTTTATTCTCCTTGCGATGATGCACAACTATTTGGTTATTGTGACTCTGATCGTGTTGGTGATACTACAGATAGAATGTCTACTGGATATCTTTTCAAGATTGGTGCAGGTGCCATCACTTGGAGTAGCAAAAAACAGCCAAAAATGTCAATCTCTTCTACTAAGGAAGAGTATAGGAGTTCCTTGGAAGCCACTAAAGAAGTTATGTGGCTGAAAAGGTTGTTGGATGAGTTACAGATGGATGTCAAAGGGAGTACTACTCTTCTATGTGACAATTAGAGCTACATTTCTCATCCAAAGAATCCATTCGGCATCAAAGATCAAAGGATAGAGCATATTGAAGTTCATATGCATTTCATCGAGAAAAAAATTCCTTAATGGCTATATTAATCTCCGCTTTTTTTCCAATCAAGATCGGGTTGCAAAATATCTTCATAAAACCGTTGTGTTCATCCAAGTTTTACAAGTGTCGTGCCTAGTGGGCCTATCAGCTTTTCCCTTGAGGGGAGTGTGCATGATAATGCCACCTCTTAACGTATTTTTGAAAACTTCCAATACTTCCTCTATTTGTAATAAGTAAATGTGTCACATTTTGTGAAGTTACTTGTAAATCCTAGCGAAGCTTCAGCTATGGGCATGCCCGAGGTTATGAAAGGATCCATAGTCGATGTAAGTCTTCAAATGTAAAGCATTGGTCTTAAGAATTTTTGTATGGGAAGATATATGGATTTCCCTTGTTGGCATGCTATCTTGAATCACTATTTAAGGTCTATAAATCCTTTTGTATAAAAAGGTAATTCTAGCATGTCTTGATTTTTCTTCCCACTTAACATTAAGGGGGAGTGTTAGGGTGATAATGTCAAGTGGGATCAGCCACTACATTGCGCCCAACATTAAATGTAATTTTTTAAAAGAAAACTTTATTGTGAAGGTATTTCACATTAAAGAGTGAAGCGGCTCGACCGATTCACCCACCCACATTGATTTGGGTGATCCCTCTCGGGATTGGTTGTCTAGCTATCTACAATGTATACATGTTGTACAGAATGACTTAAAGACTCGAGTTCTTATTATAAGATACATTGTATGATCTAATCAAGATAATAGATGAGAAGACATTGTGAATTACTACGAACCGGAAGTTGAAGTACTAGATTAAACTTGTGTTGAATTCTTAACAAATACAATGCTTTACCAATGAAGTTTTTCCTTTGGGTTTTTCCACTTAAATCTAGTGTTATCTGTCTCTGCTTTTATTCATTATTTACTTTCAAGATCTATCTCATTAATCTTTACACTCGCTATCTATTTCAAGATATTCATGTGTCTAATTGAATGCATATCATTATCTATAATCTTCACTTTAATGGTGGATTTGTAATCTGTGGATTATTTATCCCCTCGCTAAATCTAACAATTCCTTCACTAAGGTGAGTGATTTTGTAAACCGATAGGAGATTTCTAGAGAGATTGGGAACACTCAACACTTGGTTAAATTATCCATTTTCATCTCTACCGATCCACTACTAGAAACCGACAACGTATTTTAATCAACCAATGTGATTTGGGACATGACACATGGTTCAATGGTTGAAAACTCAATATGTGAAGAAGCCATGTGGTGCGAGCCACCGGAATCGATAATCCACATTGATGAAGGAGAAACTCTAGCTACAAGGTAATTTAATTTCTTCTTCTTATATTTAGACTCAGCTTCCGATCATTTTATTTGATAGAATCAAGAACACCTCTGTTATTCTTCTAAAATAAATGAGTTAGGTGATTGATTTGTTTTCTCATACACTCGATGTTCTTCATGACCAGATATTCTTGTAGTAGGAACTGTTTCACCAATAATTTTTACGCTTTCTAGGATGAAATAGATAGAAGGTAAATGGTTAAGGAGGAATACCTATGAGGTGAAGGTGGAAGGTAGAATGCGCGCATTTTTGACGTTATCGAAGTTGATCATAGAGAACTCATTTTTTTGTAGGAAGGACTACATGTAGATATAAATCAATACCACAAAAGAGTATTAAATAGCATATGACATTAGACTGCCTAGCATATGTTATATCTAGGAAGCATGGTGCTTCCTAGAGAGGTTGTCAATCCACTATTTAATAACAATTAAATGTGAATAAGCAACTGAAATAAATAATTCCTATTGCAATGTAATGGTTTAGGTTTCTCGTACACACAATACACTATATTTTATCTAGATATCAAAATAAGACTAAATCTAATTAGAAACGGGGTTTGTTTAGGTCATACGTGTTTGGTAAGGGTCAGGGCTGATTGGTTGAGGTCTGGGATAGTTTTGGGTGAGTGGGAAGCTTTCCAGTTTGAGAATATAAAATGACACAGAGACTAACACCGGTCCGGTGACCGATGCCGCATGGGGATGAAACCGATGGCGGTCAAGGAACTGACTTCGAAAGGGACAATAGGTAATGAACTATTAAAAATGGGTTTTTAGGCTCTCTGTGATTGCATAGAGAGTGAGGGTAGTGTGGTTTGGGTCGTAATATGGCTGAGAAGACTCATGAATACTAAGGAGGTTTAGAAGGGTGAAAAGGCTTGGGGTGGTTGAATAGTGGGTTGGTGGGAAGAAGATGATATACGGGTAACAAAAGAAATAAAATACTGAAAGAAGCAAGAGATCTACAATGGGATAAACATGAATGATTAAAATCATAGTACTTACTTGGTATTTTATAGATCCTGTGAGTTGAGATGGTTGATGGTTGATCAAAGAAGAGGTGCTTGAGTCTAGTGCCACGACAGTACAACTTGTGTGCTCTTGTGAGTATTCCAATGCTCGGACGGAGAATTGAATGTGTTTCTTGAACTATGGTTGTGTGTGTTTGTCATCTAGATGTAGGAGGGCTTGAATATTCACGCTTGAATGTAATAAGGATCCAATAAATGAATGACCAACCTAGGTAAAGGGTTGTAAAATTCTATATAAAGGAACCGATGGTGGTTTAGGTGACCGACGTCGATCGAGGATAAATTAAGCGTCAATTAGGGTGAAATAGTCCAAGTTACCAAAAATAGCCCGATCTTTACTATTTTTGGTGTGATTTTGATTGTTGGGTCCGCTTAGGGAAGTAGAGTTCATGTGAGAGAAGGCAAGAAGATCTTAGAAGAATTCCAATTAGGTTTAGGAAGAATTCTTAGTTAGTTAGGTCAAGTAGTGACTCAACACTAGGAGTGATGACTCAATGTTGAGAGTGATGACTTGGTCACTTTGTGAGTTAAATGCCCCTGGAATGGGTCCAAGATGAGGTGTCATGATGAGGTGGAGGTGTGAGGATGAAATTAACTTAATTAAAATAATTAAATTAATTAATAATGTGAAGATGAATATTAGTACAGGGTAAAGGGGTCATGATTAGTTAAATGTGTCACCTTAATCAAGTGAAGGGGAACAAGGGGAGTGTGACCAAATTTTGGTTCCTACATTTTCCCCTTTTTGTTACGTAGCTTGTATTGCTAAGAGACCCTGACAAAAATAGGAAGTCGGTGCTCTAGGTATGAGTGAAGGTTAGGTTGCCCCAAGTGTGAGTGGAGGTGATCCCCCTCAAACTAGGAACTTATGAGGTGTTAAACGGATTCGGTGAATGCTTTGATAAATGGGTAAGTGATGAAATGAGGGTAGGTTAGTTGTAGGTAAGGTTGATTTCGTGGGTAATAGTAGTGGCGGTCTAACATACACACATGTAAAGAATGATAAGGTACTAGGTTGAAGAGATTACAAAATCTACATCATCAAAGGTTGATAGGTTTATCCAAACAAAGTTTAAGTGGTTTAGGTATCCAAGTTATAGGATATGGTCTTGAAACACAACTGGAGGAAAGGTACTGAATGGGCAATAGGTTTGTTCTGGGCACCAAAGGTTAGAATAAACATATAGATCCATAACTAATCCATCATTCTACAATGCATACCATATTCAGATTTATGAAAGAACAAGTTTAAACAATAATCATGATTGAATCAAGAACATGCACTACTTGATTTCACACAGAATGACACTTAGATTCAGCCAATAACTTCCATCTATTAATAAACACAGAAGCTCCTTACAATAATGGCATTCTATATCAATGCGCATATGGATCTGATATAATAATCCCATCGTATACCTCTCTATACATATATCTATCTATGTGATTCGCATCATATATATAGGGTGGGGACTTTCCCTTCACCGCTTCTCTATTCCAAAAATAGGCCACATGCTATTAATAGCCACACGCCATTTACAGGCATAGCCACACATGCAAGTGTGCTATCTATAGACCTCTTATAGTTAACTGAAGTGACAATCCTATTCTTAGCTCACCTCCATGCAAAACAAGCTTCGATCCGATCCTCTAAAGATAGACAATGTGTGGCACACACGTCCCTACATCGTTGGTGTGTTCCACACGCCATCTTCTAAAAATAGGTCTTCATGCTCAAAATAGGCTAAGTCCCGAATGCTTGAACTTTCCCTCATGCATGTGTTCTTCCTGTCCATTCGCACCCTTAAACTTGGCCTGCTTTCCCATGCACGGACTTCTTGTGTGAGTTCTGTCAAGTGTTCTCTAGATCAACATTACCCCACACTAATCACATTGTCACCCCAAAATGGGTATCTCAAAAAATTGAAGTAAAGAATATTAAATGGAAAGAATAAGAAAGAATGCAGATGAATAAAGAATGTTTTAAGAGGCAACATCCTCTAGTATCAGCTTGAAGGATCAACTCTGGATACTCCTCCTTTATTTTGGCCTCCAAGGTCTATCATTCAACGAGTGCTTGTTCTACTTTCTCTAGAATGTCCACAACAATGGATTCCAACTCATCCCTCACAATCTCTCCTTTTTCATTCTACAGAACCAACACAACACTGGACATTGATGTCATTCTTCCTTCTAAAAGATCCATTTTCTATGTAATGAGCTTCCCAAGCTCTTCTAGCTGAGTCTTATGTGGCTCTTGTGTTGCTTGCCAGGGCCTCACACTTCTACTTAACCATTGACAATCTTTCTATGTGGCCCAATGTTTCATCCTTCATTTCTCTTTGGACCTCATTGCTTTCTTCTAGGGTCTTTATATTGATAAGCACCTCTGGAGCTGTGCAGATGTTTAAAGCCTGGTCTACTTTCTTCAATACCTCTTGTAGCACTTGCAGCAGCCCTTCATATGATGCAATCTTTCACATCACTGATGCTTTCTCTCACCCTACCTCTTGTTCTGAGCTCCTTGGCACTGGTATGCGTAGAGAGAGGTTCATCTTCAAGTACCAAGTCCACCAACTTTCCTACATAGTGTATCACTGAAGGAAACATCTATGGTACCTTGGCCTCCAAGTGTGGCCTAGCTCTTATGACATTGTCCCCAATCTCCTCTGATGTTGATAAATACTTCATTCTTCTTCCACGCTAAGTCCCTCTCTTGAGTTATGTGTGCTATCTCTGCATCCTTTGTCTTGAGCTCCTCATGCAACGCTCTTATTGTTGTATCTTTGTCCATGTTTCTCCTTGCAACTTCAGTAGAAACCTTTACCAATGCATTGCTTGACCTACTCATCTGACATGACAGTAGGCTTTACTATCATATGTCTAGATTGTGGTGCCTTCTTCAACCATCTCAAAACATGACTCTTCACATATATCAAAGTCAGGCTCATCCATATGGGTGTGCATTGACCATGATAGTTTCTTCCGAGTGCACACAGAATCACCATATCCTCATCCATTAGCTCCCAGCCAAATAAATCCTTCTATGTGCTATCATGCTCTGGAAGCGGGCATGAATAATTTTACTTGCGTCCTCCGCATACCCCATGGCTGGTGGAATGTGCTCTCCACTTGTTCTTCTAGACCATTGCTTGCTTAGGGACTTTAGCTTCCAAATTTGGGACTTGTGTCTCCATGTCCTAAACATTCTCACAGCTGTCTCCTCTAGTCCCTTCTCATCCTCTCCTCTTTCCTTTGATTCCTCACCCTGTTCTTCTATGTTCTCTGGAAGTGTAGGAGAATTAGGCACGCTTTCCTCTGACTCTTCCACCTCCTCATTTAACTTCAGTTTCCTCCTTCTTTGCACATGGTTCCTTCTTCGTGGGAGAGATTCTGGGTGATCTGGCACACATGGTTGGAGTAGCACCTTGGGTCCTTGTTCTCCTAAACACCCTCTTAAATTTGTGCTCCCTTTGGACTACATTCACGTCCTCATCATCCCCTCTTGTGGCTGAGGTGGTGTAGTGGCGCACTCAACTTCACCCTTATTTAGTAGGATGTCTCCTACCTCTATGCTCCAAACCACCACTATCTTCACACTCTCCTCCTCATCCTCCACTTCAATTGGCTCTGTGGGCTTAGGCATTGGGATGTTCTCCATTGTATGCTTTCCCTTTGGTGGTGCTGGAAGTGCAAACTCACCTTCCACATACTTGTTATTCTCCATCTTTGGCTTTAGTTGGAGATACACCAACACTTGCTCTCCAATATCTCCCACCACCAAACTTATTGGTTTAATGCTCAAAACATCATAAATGAGTCTTTCAACATATGCACCCCACCCTAGATACACATATTTTTTCCTTAGTGTGTGGTAGTCACAATCTACCTTATCCATGTTGAATATCAGTCACCACACATCTGTAAACCTATGTACTGATGCCTGGAAGTACCTTGTTGTGAATGCATATGGAAACTTGCACCAAGGACTCCATGCCCCATCTTTCATTACAAACCATGCTATACAAAAATGTTGGTATACAAAAAATTGAACTACCTTTCCAACCACTAAAGGCAAGTCCTTGGGGATGCACCATTCTTCCTCAAAAGCCACACGGAGCCTATCATACCACTTCTCTGGCCCATTTCTTAACCTATTTGTTATGGATCCCTCACATAGGTACTTCTTGAAGCATTCTACAGTAGTGATTTTGTGTTCCATCGAGATACTCCCATACCTTCTCCTTTGGTCCATCAGGCACTCCATCTCCATGAACACTAGTGATAACAAAACAACTCCAAAGCTGATCTTTCCTCCTACGCGCACTTCTTCAATGATTGTCTCTATGATATACCATGAAATGTTGTAGACTACTCCTTCAGACATCTTTTTGGCAATGTGCAGCCACATGGTGTTCACTTGTGACCACCTTTCCTGGTCATTGAGCTTTGTAATGAGATGTGGCCACTTGTACAACTGGATACTTCTTTAGTTTGTCGATGTCCATACCACACGTGGACCCTTTGTATATCCCAACTCCTTCCTGGTCTCCAATATTGTGGTTTTATCTATCAGATCATCTCACAAATCATCTCTCGTGCCTTTCAACCCTGTCACCATGGAGATGAGCGTGGCTGAAATTCTGACTCTATGCCCTGCAAAGTAGAAAAAATCCTCATGCACTCTACTCATAAGCCACTAGTATAATGGCTCATACTTCTTCAAAAATAAGGGAGCTCATAAAGTTGGTAAACCCCTATCCTCTGACAATAGCTTCTCACCAACATCATCATACACTACATATCTTCCACCGTGTGTTTATTTGTCTTCGTGTTCAACAACGCATCAAGCTCCTTCTTGTTCTCAATGGTACGGTGATTGTACTCACTCACTTTTCTTTTCCTTATGTGAGAATCCCACTCTGGCCAACAATAACCCCTCTGATATTGCATCTCCAAAAATTACTTTCTGGAGCCATTTCTTCCTCCTCGACGACCACCTTCTTCTTTCCTTTTACTCCTGCTGCAGCTGCCTTCTTCGGTGCCATTTTTACCTTGTAATCCTTATAGATCCTTTCCATTCAAATTCTACAATGTGTGAAGCAAACCCTAGTTCAATTCAAGCATGCCCTAGGTGAAATTACATGCCCCTAACTCATCTCTGTCACCTCGCTTCACTCAAACCCTTCACCACCGGGACACAAGCTTCTTCTTGCACATAGATCTCTTCATCACGACTGGTTACACACCTCTCACACCTTAAAATGATCACTCGGCTCTTCGCACTTAGCTTCTTTCAAATACTCTTACTCACAATGGTAAAAATGAATTCACATCCCATCCTTATATAGATTTTTCAAATTTTGATGCATTTATTGCTCCTTCACCTACCAAATATCCCCTCATTCATTGACCAAATTCATTCATTCCACGCGGTATATCTTCACACCCCAACTATAACCTTCTAGCACCTCCCTACCCTCTAGTCACATAATTCTCTTCAGCATGCCCTTGCACCCGAGTACCTCATCACTATACCTTCTCTTCGTAGTTATCATGGCCTCCGCTTACCTCATGTTATATTGTTCCTTCTTTCATCTCCATCCTTGGTCACTTTTGAGAAGCAATCTTTCTTTTGACTTAAAAGCACACCCATAGCAGCTTATTCCTTTATCCTTTCAATTCCCACTATCTTGTACCTAGATATAAACAACCACCCCACACTAAAAGTATGTGCAGTCCTCTGCGCATAAACATTCTTCACATAGTAATTAGCTTCATGCGCATAAGCACACTTATTACACAAGAACAACAACTAAATTGACAAAGCATAATGACAATGAAGGAAATACATTAAGGAAATACATAATTGAAAACCTAATCTAAATGGCAATACTACCTTATTACAAACACCAAGAAGACTTATTTATAGTAGGGCTTCAGCCTACTCCCATTGAAGTAACTGGGTAGTCCATGTTCCATCAAGTGCTTCTAACTAGAAAGCACACTGTTTCAAGTATGTGAGTGATGATGACATACGGCCCCAACCAATGTACTTTGAGCTTTCCTAGATGGCACAAGAACTTAGAGTCATAAAGAAGTACCATTTGTCCAATCTCAAACTTCTTATCCCTTATGTTTTTGTCATGCCATGCTTTCTTTCCTTGGCCTTTTCCTACTTCTGACTCCATCGTGCTATGGCTCATCACTCATCCAGTTGAATCATCTTCTCAATACGCTCTTCTAAATCCTTCTCATCAGCTAGACCTCCAGCGCATGCAAATGCACAAAGAAGGTAACATAAATTCTATAGGGAGAATGGCTTTTGTGCCAAACACCAACTGAAATGGTGTGGCTTTGTTCAATCTCTTATAAGTTGTTCTATATGCCCAAAGAACAACTGACACTTTATCATCCCAATCCTTTCTCCCAACATCACAAATTTTTGTCAAAGTTTGGCTCAAAATCTTGTTGAAGGCCTCAATAGTTCCATTTTCCTAAGGATGATAGGGTGTAGTTTTATGGTGTGCAACCATAAACTCATCTAATAGGATCCTGATTGTCTCATTCAAAAAGTGTGTACCCCTATCACTTGTCAAGCTTAAAGGACATCCATATCTTGTAAGAACATTCTCCCATAGAAACCTAGCTTGTTGTAGCCATTGTACAATCCTTCGTAGGTGTTGCTTCTTCCCACCATGTGAGATAATCTATGTGCAAGTAATGATATAGCGTGATCCAGTCCTACATGCGGCTGGTGAAAAATAGGTCCTACAAAATCAATGGCCCATTTCTCAAATGGTTCAGCACTAGTAATCGGTCTCAAAGGCATCTCATCTCTTTGCCCTAGTTTTCCTAGGTGCTGACAATGGTCACACACCTTGCAATATGCCTTACAATCTTTATACAATGTCTCCCACCATAATCCAATGAGTAGGATCTTCTTCGAGCAAGTCACATCACCTACATAGTGGCCACCTACAATACCACCATGGGCTTCTTCCATAATATCCTTGCGCTCATGTTCTAATACACAACGGCGTAATACTTCATCTCTACCTAACTTGTGAGGTCACCACTAATTAACATAAATGGTGTCACATGTATAACAAGTTGTTTCTTTTCTAATGCCTTCATTCCTTCCGGTGCCATACCAGTTCATAGAAAGACAACAATGTCTTCTAATTCCATGGGTGTGCATGTGTAACCTATATAACTATGCATCTGGCATGGTTTCTTCAATTTTTGTGCTTCTTCTCCTGAGTGAATTCTAGACAAGTGGTCTGGTCCAGAATTACTTTTCCTTGGCTTCACCACAACTGTGAAGTCAAACTCTTGAAATAGGAGTACCCATCTACATATGCACCCTTGCAAGACCGGTTTGTTCACCAAATACTTTAATGCCATGTGATCTGTATAAAACACAAATGGTGTTGCTAACAAGTACTATCAAAACTTGTGCAATGCATAGATCATTGACAAAGCTTTGCACTTGCTCTGTAGTTGTATAATTCCTTTCAACAGAGTCAACTTCCTACTAGCAAAAAAATTGGATGATCTATAATACCTTCTCCAGGTTGAGCTAACATGGCATGCCAATGGCCATGCCAGAAGCATCCACATGCACATGAAATGGTTTATCCCATGAGGGAAAATGCACAAATGGGTGTGGTAGTAAGTTTCTCTTTTAATATCTCAAACACGCATTGTTGTGGTTCTCCCCAATAAAATGTACCTTTCCCTTTTAGTAATTCTTCCAAGGGTGCAACAATTTTGGCATACCCTTTGATGAACTTTTGATAATAACTCATGTATGACCCAAAAATCCATGCACCTCACTTTGACTAGTAGGCTTCCAGGCCTAGAATGACTACAACCTTAGCTGGATCAACCAACAACCCTTCCTTGCAGATTATATGCCCTAACAATATTCCAAAAGGTGTAGAAAATATGCACTTCTTGATGTTTAAAGAGATACTCAATTTTCTGCATCATTCAAACATTAAGCACAGATTGTCACAATGATCTTTCACAAGCCCATATATTGTCCAATCATCTAGATAAACCTACAAAAAGTTGTGAATAAAATCTTTGAATGCCTGAACAACTATACGCGAGAATACAACAGGCACATTTTTCAATCCAAAAGGCATCACAGTATAGGAAAAGCTTCCCCATTCAGTAGTAAATGTAGTCTTTTCCTGATCCTCCTGAGCAATCCTAACCTGATGATACCTAAAAAACCCATCTGTGAAGGAATATATTTCACGCCCTGCAACTCCCTCTAGTATTTCCTCCATAAATGGCGTAGGGAATGGGTCTGTTACACATGAAACATTTAGCTCCCTATAGTCCACACATATTCTAATTCATCCATCCTTCTTGATACTGATCACCATTGGACTAACCCATTCTGACTCATCAAGGGGCTTGATAATTCCATTTCAACATTTTATCAATTTCTTCTTTTACCTTTTCACACAAATTAGGATTCATTCTATAAGGTCTCTTTCTCATGGGGTGCACCTTCCTTAAGCTTTATCTTCATTTCCCCAAGTGATTCATGCATGCCTTTAAGTTCATGATACCCTCGAGGGAATAAGTCTTGATAATCCCTGAGTAACTCAATGATCTTTTCCACCTCCGAGTTTGACCAATAGTCTCCAATTATGACCTCCTTAGGCTCAGCCTCCAATCCTATATTGACCTTTTTGGTCTTCATTGGTTCATGGTATGCATGTGTATCCTTATCTGCACTATCCAAGACCTCGCGCCCCCCTGTGAATGGTCAATATCCAAATTTTCAACTTCCTCATCATCCACGATGTACACCATCTTACCTTTTTCTTTCTTAAGACAAGCATGATCAAGCAATATGGAGTCTTCTCCTTCTTCTTCAAAATGTGCTTGATTCTGTCTCACCCATTAATTCCTATATGAGTTCCTCCACCTTTGCACTATCTCCCATGGTTAACCACTTGAAAATTTTAATGCCTCTTCTATTGAGGTTGGGAAGAAAAATAGTCAAAGGTCTGGATCATTCCTAAGTCAATTTTCCAATTCCTAGTCTCTCTATGTAGTTCTGCATATACATACTAGCAAGCATGTGCATCCTTGTAGAGTAGAATATAGTCTATGCACCCAGAGTGAAGGTGGTAATGCTTCCTGTCCCATTGTCTAGAGTCTCTCACACTATTGAATGTGATGTTGAGCAAGGTTGATCACCATTATAAGTGTAGATCTACATAGGTGCATTACTTCTTAAAACTAGTAGATAGGGAAATTCTGATCTCCTTCCACTCCATAAGATTATCTCTATGAACTACCCACCAACGCATGTTGTTGTCCCACACAAGACATATGCTAACATGTCTCTTCTCCTAACCTAGTCTATGCACTATGCCTCCATGGCTTCCAAAAATATAGGAAGATCTTCTACTCCTGTATACCAGGTACTGCACCACCTATCCATCAATAGAATGAAGTCCCTTCTTACGTGCAACCACATTTTTCACCTCACGTCCTACTAGTTCATATGTACCATGAGCCCAATTGTCACAAGCAATACTCATGTAGTATCACTAATAGAATGAGAATCCTCCCACTATAGGATGCCTTCCTTTGATGGCTCATTGACCTCTGGATCCTGAAAAGCATGGACATAGATCTTGTTTAAGTCCTCCTCACTTAGAGGCTCAACATATGGTGTAGACTTCCCATCTATCAAAGGTATCACAACCCTTTCCTCCTTGTTCTCAAAGCTGATATACCCCTTATTGAATCTCAAGTCAACATTATTCGCATAACACCAAGGGCATCCAAGCAAGGCTAGAAAATGTCTCTCTTCAAAGTGCTAATACCTCAAAATCCCCAATGAACTTGGCCCCTTGTATAGTTATAGATGCATCCTTCAAAACTCCTATGGGAGTTTCCTTAGTTCGGTTCACCATAAACAACACATTAGATGATGGCTGCAATGGGGGTCTCCCCATTTGTACCCATGCATCTAATGTAAGCACATTTACTTCCACACCTATATCTATAATATTTCTCAACAACCATCCATCCACAACAACATTCAGAGTAATTTCCTTGTCATAGTCAATGCTATCAGGGGGAAGATTTACATGCAGGATCTGTCCATCCTATCTCAATACTTGCACGTGAGTGTTCCCTTTTAACCAACTTCCTAATAGTGGGATGATGTTCTCCTGGCGCAACATTTTGCATACTTCTCTCAGATCATCGATATCAGTTTGGACTATCTCTGATGCTTTCTTCTACTCCTTTAAGTACTATATTTCACCCTAAAGATTCCTTAGCACTTCCATGGTATCCTGATAAACCTCCTTCTGATGAGCCGGATCTGGGTACCTTGCATGCAAAACCTCCTCCTTGGTGATCATAGGCTTCTGGTATGATGCCTCTCTTGCACGTGCCACTTCAGCGCATGTGGTAATCTTTACAGTTAAGGCCTCAGGTTTTGGTGTTATCTTGGGCATCCACTAATTTTCCTCCACACACTGGATCCTAACCATCCTATGCCTTTGTTCTCCTACTTATGTTGTTTACTGAGATGCTCATATAAGTCTCGGGCACTCCTCATAGCTATGATTCTTTCCACAAAAAGAACATGTAACATTCTGGGGACATTCACACCTATAATGATCGGGGATCCACATGTATAGCACATTCCTCGAGGAAACTCACTTCTTCCTCCACCGCGGCCTCGTCCTCCATATCCACCTCGATATCCATCATCCTCTTCCATGACCTCCTTCAAAATGGCCCTCATTCCTATCATAGCACATTTGATTATGATCCCGATCCTGTGCTCATTCTTACCCTTAGAATTATCTATTACACTTGTCTGTCATACCCCAATGTCTATAACATCCTGGATCTGACCAATCAATCGACAATCCTCAGTATCATGGGTCATGGGACCTCAAAATTTTACAAAATCTGATACATTCTTCCTTATCACATGTCTATAATAAAGGACAAAGTGACTAGCATCATGATTCAAATGACAGATCTCATAGTCCAACAGTAATGAGCGTACTGTTCTCGTGAGGACAACTATCCTTGGTGTGACCTTCTACTTCACAATCTGTACACCAAATTCCTGAGCACATTTCATGGGCTGAATTTGCTGATAGCTTCTCTAACTATTTTTAGCCATAGCTGTAATCTGTGCCTCTAAGAATGGACTAACACCAATGTCAATGCTCCCAACTACCTCAAAGCATGCAAAGCTACTTCCAGTGCTTCACGTGGATCAAGTGTATGTCTTATGTGACAATGCTCTTCTGAATGGTGTAATCAATCCCCAACAAACCATTGTGCATGTTGGCTGGCATGTGAATATCATAAGAAAGCTTAGATAGAAGTGTCTTAAAGTGGGCATCATACTCACGTACACTCTCAGTGGTGCCCTGCTTGATATCTTTGAGCACACTAATACTTTTCTACTCAAATTCTAGGATATAGAACTCTTTTAAGAAAGCATCCTTCAATGCTTGCATAATCCACACAAGTTTGATCAGGGTCAAACTTCCTATACCAGCTATGTGCTCATCCCTGCAAGGTAGTAGCGAATTGACTTGCCTTGCACTCAACAACCATGATCCCTTTCACGCCATAAGATTTCACACATGTGCACATGCTCAACAACATCCTCTATGCCTCTATACTCTAGAAGATGAAGAGACATCTCCATATAAATGTTTTGTGTTGTCTGCGGACCTTGACCACCTGATCCAAACCTCCTGTGTTTCCTCTACCTCCAAACCACCAGATCCACCGAACTAGAACCACCTATACCTCCTGACCCTCCACCAATAGTGGGAATAGGACCTATAGATGTACTCCCCTATGCTCTAATAGTAGTACTATACTGAACCCCTATAGTCTTGTGAGGTAGTTCCACTTCCAAGGTGTGAACCCAACATTCAAGCACGCTTACGTTTGTGTGGATGATGCACCTGAAAACACACCTCCAAATAACATTGAAGCCATCTGTCCTACCATTGATGTACTTGCTCTCTTACTTCCCAAACTTTCTTGTTGATTACTTGTCATACTAGATACTAAAAAACCAAGCGCAAGGGCTAGGTCACTAGGTGGATTAAGATGCGCACCCGTGGCCCAAGTAGTCTTTGCTAGCGTACTTCCACATGAGGCCAAGGGGGATCTCTATCATGCTTTCCAAGATGGGGAGTTCCTAATGCTCTGGCTCCACATCTTCTACGTGAGCTTTAAATCCTTCATGAGCCATCTCTCTCCTCAATGCCATACTTTCTCAATGGTACATGTTCTTCTCTATCTCCCTCTCGCACACCTCATTATACTTAAGCCACCTTTCCTCTCTCTACTTTCCTTTCTACCGCTAGGTCTACCATCTTTCACCAAACTTGTTCCTACCCTCACACGTGGTGAGGTTTAGTTAGCCATCGGTTTACTCTCCAGGTTCAAAGTTACCATCAAGATCTTGATCACCAGTGGAATGCCTTGTAGATATGTTCCTCTAGGATACCGCAAAAACTAGAATTCAGCTACCTCCGAGAAAGAATACGTCAAAATTGAATATTCCATAATATAACTATTTAGAACACCATGAAACCACGTATCCACAATGCACGAGTCCAGATCAGGTCAACATCATAAAGGGCCTAAAATTTTCCTGTCCAGACAAGTGCGCGATACCTCCAATTCCACTTAGATGCATACGCAATCAGCCACTCATATAATTCTACTAGAAAGATGGCAAAAATCTCTCATATAAGTTGTCATACAGATTTTTTTCTACCCAAGTGCGTGTGTTAAACTCAGATCCACTATTGAACCACCATGCATATTCTTCCTCCAGATCATGTATCCACTCCTCAATACTTGCTAGAGTTAACCGGTATGTCTTCATTGTGAACCATCCTAAAACAACTAAAAAGAGGTCCCAAAATGGAACCAATGATGCAACCTAGAATTACTAGATAACACCCTAGTCATGTGGCACATCACTCAACCTAGACTGAGCACTCACCCAAGCACACAAAGGTACCAGTCCCTCTTTAGGGTTGTTGTTGTAGGATGTTAGCGTGATGAAGGAATAAACATATAGATCCATAACTAATCCATCATTCTACAATGCATACCATATTCAGATTTATGAAAGAACAAGTTTAAACAATAATCATGATTGAATCAAGAACATGCACTACTTGATTACACACAGGAATGACACTTAGATTCAGCCAATAACTTCCATCTATTAATAAACACAGAAGCTCCTTACAATAATGGCATTCTATACCAATGCGCATATGGATCTGATACAATAATCCCATCATATACCTCTCTATACATATATCTATCTATGTGATTTGCATCATATATATAGGGTGGGGACTTTCCCTTCACCACTTCTCTATTCCAAAAATAGGCCGCATGCTATTAATAGCCACACGCCATTAATAGCCACACATGCAAGTGTGCTATCTAGACCTCTTATAGTTAACCACAATGACAATGTGCTATTCTATAGACCTTAGCTCACCCATCTTATAAAAATAGGTCTTCATGCTAAAAATAGGCTAAGTCCCGAATGTTGAACTTTCCCTCTACACGTGTGTTCTTCTTGTCCATCTCGCACCCTTAAACCTGACCTTCTTTCTTTGTGTGGATTCCTTGTGTGAGTTATGTCAAGCTAAACCGACGTCGGTCAAATCGGGGTAGGGTAAAAATTAAAAATCCGTATGTTACAAATTCACTTTAACCTTTCTACATTTAGAAAACGATAGAACAAAGTGTATTTTAGCATTTTCCATGAAGAAAAGGACGAGGCGCTATACCAAGCTGAGTTGGAGGTATTTGAGTGGTTGGAGGAGCTAGGTAGATGGGTCCACGAGATCATTCAGAGTGATTGGATTGGTCGGAGGATCAAGAGTTTGATTGGAGGCATGATTGCAGTAGGTGGAGGTGTTGGAGGTCCACCAGTTCAAAGATCGGAGGTGCCAGTGAGGAGGAGGCAACGTGTTGAGGTAGGAATCAATCCATATCATGTTATTTTCAATTGAAATTTGAGCTAAAATGAAAAAATGGGGTGGGAAATTAAAAATTTGAAATGTGGGTAAAAATGAATGAAACTGGGTATTGGGAGGGTGTAATATAGATTAACTAGGTGGGAAAATGAATTGGGGTTGGGTTTAGGTGGGATTGGGGTAGAATTTAGGTTGTTTTTTCAATTTTTTCAAAATTTGGGGTGTGGGGTTTGGCCTTAAGGCCAAACCAGACCGACGATGCTTTGGCATCGACCAACGTCGATTGGGCATACTGGCATTGATGGTTAGATAGGTTATTGGTACAGTTAGAGTGACTGTGTCAGTTTAAGGTAACCGATGTCAGTCACTATGAAAAGTGACCTAGGGTAGAAAAGGGTAAATGATGGGGAAAACTAGATTTATAAAAACAAATAGGTAGTTGAATTTAGAGATATGAGAGGTAGATTAGAATAGAAGTAGGTGGGTGAAGGGAGATATAGCTAGGGATAGGTGGGTATGGGTTAGGTCAAATATCAAAGGAGGGAAAATGATGAAATGGAGCATGGGAACTTGTTTAGGTGAGATAAAATGGATGGTTGGTTAGGGAAAGGGTTAGGAAATAGATAAGTAGGTAGAGCCATGTGGGTGGGCGGGGGTAGGTAGGGGTGAATAAATGAGTAAATTTGGGAAGTAGTTGACATTATTGAGATTCTTGGATGTAGGTACGACATCGAGTTGATGATACGGGACATGGTCCCACCATTGTTAGTGGATATGCGACCTAGTGTCACTCGAGGACAAGTGGAAACACATGCAAGATGTTGGATTGGTTGGGATTATGCAGTATAGTTGGATCCAACGGGATCATAGTCTCATGGTCACTCTCATCGATAGATGGGATGCAGCGACCAATACCTTCCACCTACCCACCGGTGAGATGATGATCATGCTAAAGGATGTTTATAGGATTCTACGGCTACCAATTGATGGTGAGCATGTTTACTCAGTGTCAATAAATGGGACTTTTGAGGTGATGATTGCAGTATTTAGGGAGATGTTGAGTTACTTGACTAAGCACAATACCAATCTTGTTTATGGGCTTTTGTGTGCTACACACCCATAGGAGACGAATTAGCAAGATCTGATGATGGTAGCAGTGGGGTGTTATGCACTTCCAGATTTAGAGGGTGGCTGATTTCCTAGAGGATTGATGGGAGTATTGCAAGATATGATCAAGGATCGGGTTTTCTTTGCATGGGCACCTACATATTTAATACAACTATACAAGGAGTTGTGGGCTTACCAAAGGATGTGATGCTATGACATTTGTTGTACATTCCTACTACATTGTTGGGCATACAAGCATATTGTGGTAGCATGACCATGAGGAGTATCGTTACAGTTAGCACCATGGGGGACAAGAGGGTAGGTTATAGGAGGTGGGTGGTCAGTAGGTGGTCATCCTCAAGTAGAGGAGGTAGCTCATGATGTAGTATACTACAGGCAGGAGATGGAGGGATTGTATGCGATGGACATAGTCTAGTGGCCCTATGTCATTTTTCTAGCTTTTAGAGGGATGGCTCAAGAGCTACAGGAGTTATAATTATTACGATGGATACATGGCAGACGTGTTGGTGAGCATGAGATGATCCTAGTTGATAGAGTCTAACAACAGTTTGGATTACAATAGGATGTGCCACCACCCTTCCCACAATACCATAGGGATGATGTGGAGAGACCTTTATCTCCACCTCGGCCCATAGACCCCACAAGACATGAGGAGGTACTAGTGGATATGAGATTGGATGATGCAAGGACCACTATGACATATAGACAATGGTGGGAAACGAAGTTACAAGAAGCACCAAAGCATGGTCGGCCAATGGACTTAGCCATAGTGGTGGTTCAGAGGGATGCCCTACATGGACAGTGACTCCACTAGGAGTTCAATTAATAACGACATAGAAATGGGTAGTTACTTTGATAGGGTAGGTGACTACATTACAAGGTCAAACTGACTGCTACCCAAGCACATGCACGGTATAGGCTCCGTAGGGAATGGTGCACACGTACTAACGCTATAGGTGTAGTTCATTGGTTTACATGGATAATAGGTAGTTGTGTAGGCACAGTTGTGGCCTTATAAGCCCGAGATAGCTACACAGTACCAAAGACCAACACCGAGACAGGGTCCCATAGTACATGCATCGACACTAGGACATGATCCTCTATTGGTATGACATAGTTCCCATGTGGCATTTAGGATGATGGCACCGCCCCCAAACCATATCTATGCAAGGTTTAGGTATGACTCAACAATGTCTACTATTACCAAGAACATCTAGCCACTATAGGATTTGATGTCCCCTCTTATACCAAGCACTGTGCTCAGCAGGAATCTAGTGAGCGACCAAATCTAGGACCCATAGCTCGGGTAGCACAATGGTTCGTCGGCCCCAGACACAGGGTTAGGATGAGGTTACCAGCTCTCAGAGACTGATCCCGAAGAAGGCCAAGGGGAGGAGATGGAGGTCAGGAAGGGACTTGTAAAGGGTGGAGAGATTCTAACAGGGTGATTGACAAAGAGAGAGGAGGAAACATGTGAGAGTGGAGAGGAGTGCCTCAGGTGGGGCTGAGATATTTATGAGATTGTATTATGATTTTGATATATATACTAGCCCGTGTGTAAAATATTTTATGAGATTGTATATGAGAGTTTTTGAGACACTTATATCCTTGTGTACATATGTATTGATACACAAACATTCCCTTTATATAGTTGATGATTATTATTGGATGGATGATGTAATATCTTTAATTTCCATTGTTATTGTGTATTATGGAAACTAGGTGAGTCAGACATGGTTGAGTCTAGGTCATGTAGGCGTGGTTGAGCTAGGTACAAGCATGATTGAATCAAGTATAGGCATGATGGATTCGGTATAGGCATGGTGGAGTTAGGTATAGGTGGAGTTGATGGAGTCAGGTATAGGTATAGTTTGGTCAGGTATAGGTATGGTTTGGAGTCAAGGTAATTTCCAAGTTATTGATTTTATGGAAATAATGTGTTGTATGTATGTTTTGTTTAAATTTATGAGTAATTAATATCATGGAAATATGAAATGATTTAAGTAAAATATGGTTGTGGTGATAAAATGGTAGGTATGTATGTTTCTATGATATATTAATTTCCAAGTTTTTGTGTAAATGGAAACTAACTAGGGTAGAATGTGAACGTAAAGGGGGAAATTGGTTAGGGGTAAAAGTGGCCAAGCTAACCTCTAAGGGCCCCATACCCTCGGAGTGCTGCCTACATAGCCCTAATGAAAAGGGGCCTTGGGCCAATGTACTTCTCCCATAAGCTAGGGAAGAATATGACAAGGGGGATGAATGGGTCGAGAGGGTTTTACACATGATTAAGTTGAGGTTATTTAGGCATGGTTGAGTTTAGGTCATTTAGGAATGGTTGAGTTTAGGTCATTTATGTATGGTTGATTGTGGATTGAACATGCATGGTTGAGTGTAGGTTGAAATAGGTGTGGGTGATTTTGGTGGGAGAGGAATTCCTAGAATGTAGGTGTTGAAGTTTTGGTCCTATGTAGCAGAATCAATAAGTAAGAAAAGGGGTGAATGGTAAGAGGAGACAAAAATCCACCTAATTGGTAAGAACCATTATGAGTCTATCATACCAAAGATTGGCTTATGAACATAAGACCCTAAAGGCGTTGCATGATTGACTGTTCTAAGGGTGAAGAAAGTCACATGATCATGAAATGTCACATTTTTGGCACGTCCCTTGAGTAGGTAGAAGATTAAAAAGGAAATACAATGAGGTGAAATGGTATTTTTACCATAACCTTTTTAGGAGACAACATGCCTCTTCTGCAAGATACCCAAGACCAAAATAGGCAAGTCCATGACAAAAAATTTATATTTTTCTTTTTGCTTTTTTTTTATAGATTGATTGATGCGAGAAGTCTATGTGGGATGAATAGAATATCTCCTTGAGCTCTTCATGAATTTGATTGATGCGGGAAGCTTCAAAATATTTTTATTTTATTTTTACATAAATAGTCTTCTTTTTGATAGACTATGTACAATAGGGCTAGCTTTTTATAGTTTTCCTTCAAGGGAGCAGTCTATTTATAGCAACAAGATGGAAAGATAGATTTCCTTTTGGAGGGAGTCATCTATTTACAATAAGTTTGACTCAAGGAGTTTGAATTTGAAAATCCCATATATTACTTTTGAATTTTTGGACTTTTAGGTCATGGACAAGACTATAAAGGAGTATAGGCTTCTTTTATGAAGACAAAACCATAAAACATAGAGGTTAGATATGAAAGAGAGGTTTTAAGTGACAAAAAACCATGGGATTCCATCCTGAAAAGGGAAAAATTATCCATGAGAATCATGCCATGAGTAGAGTCGTGGTACTCATATTTAAGATAAGGCTGAAAGGTGACGAATAATCACACAATTCTGGTGTAGTCATTGGTCCTTAAAAGAGGTAGATGGAAGGTGAATGTTTCTCAAGGGATGAGCATTTAATAGATAGAAGGTGATATATGACTTGATTCAATAATAGAATGATCGAAGATGCAAGGCATTGAGGGGCTCAAGTTTGGGTTTACCTTCGAGTGAAGATAAACGATAAGCACCCAATCCATAGGCATGAGTAACAATATAGGGTCCAAGACAATTAGGAGAAACTTTCCCATTTACTTTCTCCACTTTTTTCACATGTTGATTTTCCTTCAAGATGAGGTCATCGACCTTGAAGGTTTGTTCTGGAAACGCGTTTATCATAGGTACGCTTTGATAAATTTTTGGTATATTTGAAGGTGATCAAGATCATTTAGACATAATTCATCTAATAACTCAAGATGTGTCAAATGATCATGGAAAAAATCATCATCGTTGAGCATATCTTTGAGTGAGATACAAAGAGATGGAATTTGGACTTTGAGAGGCAAGACAACCTTTGTACCATAGACCAAAGAGAAAGGTGTGGCAGCAGTTGAGGTGTAAATACTAGTGTAATAAGCCCATAAGGAAAAAGGAATGTGCGTGTTCCAATCCTTACTAGTATCATCAACCACTTTCATAAGAATTTTTTTTAGGGTTTTGTTATTCAATTCAGCTTGGCCATTTATTTGAGGATAATAAGGTGAAGAAAAATTGAGTTGAATGTCGAAGGCATCACAAAGTTTCCATAGGGTTTTATTTTGAATTGTTTTCCATTATCAATGATGAGGTAGTGAGGAACACCAAAGCAATAAATGATGTGATGGTTGATGAATTCATAGATTTTCTCATATTTTGTAGAAATAAGAGGTATGGATTCCACCCATTTAGTGTAATATTCGGTAGTAGTAATAATCTATTGATGACGTTGGGAAGAGTGATGGTTAATCTCTCTGATAAGATCCAAAACCCATTGAGAGAAAGGCCAAAAGTCTCGTGTGATTTATAAGGCATGAATAGGGGTGTGATGAAGATTAGCATGTTGCTGACACTTTACACAATGCTTGACATAGTCACAACAATCATGGTTTAGGGTTGGCCAGTAATAACCAAGGTAAAGGATGCGCTTAGTGATAGCTAAGCCACTGAAGTGACCCCATAAATCCCACCATGAACTTCCTTGATGGTGTATGGAATTTCAAAACTTGTAAGGCATAGTAAGAGGATACTTTCAAAGACATGTTTATAGAGAAGACCACCCATAATGACATAGTGAGAGACATTTTTAAGGAAGGCTCATTATCTATTGCAAGTAAGATCCGGAGGAAAATTGAAACAGAGAGGTAGTCAACAAAACAAAGCATATACCAAAAGTCACGTGGGTAAGTTTCAATGTGTCCTATAAAGTTAACTTCTTGGAATAGGTAAGAGGGGGATTGCAACCTTTGTACTATGACAAAGATTTTTGAGTCGAAAGGTGAAGTGGGTATTTGAGAACTAAGACAAGCCATGCTGTCCGTAAAGTTATTAGTGGAACGTAGGGTGGTTTGAAGTTCATAATGGTTAAAGGTAGTCAAAAACAAGTCAACGTGATGTTTAAAATTTTGAAGTATCTCATTACGACACTGGTATATACCATTAACTTGGTTCACAAATAGTTGAGAGTTTCCAAAGATATTAATTAATTTAACATCTAAGGCTATGATGGTTTAAAGACCTAACATGAGTACTTCATATTCTATGATATTGTTAGTACAATCAAAATCTAGTTTGAAAGATAATGGCATAGGCTCACCATCAAGAGGAATGAGGATAAATCCTGCACCACCCCCACGCTGACATTTGGAACCATCGAAGAATAAGGTTATTTGGTAAATGGTATTGTCTAGGGAGAGGGTAGCGATGGATTCATCAGGGAAGTTAAAGTTATAATATTGGCTTCCAGAGAGAGGTGCGTCTATGATTTGGTCAGTAATGGTTTATCCTTTGATATATTTTTGATGGATGAATTTGAGATCTAGGTATGCAAGAAGCATGAGCCAACATGCAACACGTTGATGCTGGTAGGGATTAGCGTACATGTAATGTAAGGTGTTAATATTGGTGATAAAAAGGTTTTTTTGTTGAGTAGGTAATGGAGAAGTTTAGTCGCGAAAAATACTAAGGCTAAGTAGATTTTTTCAAAGGTGAGTTTATCTAGTTTTGTATTCTAAAAGTGTAAAGCTTATATAATAAACCAATTTCTCCTTTGTTGCTCGTCATGATGAGCGAGCATGGCACCTTGTAATAATCGGTAGTAAAAATATAAAGGTAAAATGGTTGTTCATCCTTAGGTGGAATGAGCGCAGTGGTTCGGAGGAGGTATTGTTTTAAGATGTCAAAGGCTTTGTGGCATTCATCATCCCATTTGGAGAGACGTCCTTTTTATAAGATGATGAAATAGATGGCGGTGGTCGGAAATCGAGAAATAAAGTGAGAAAATATATTGCAACTTTCCTTTAAAAATACGAAGTTGACGAAGGTTAGTAGGTGGAGGCATCTTGAGAATAGCCTTGATTTTAGTAAGATCAAATTCAATGCCACGCAAAGAAATGATAAAACCAAGGATCTTTCCTAAGAGAGAACAACAAAGACACACTTCTTGGGTTGAAGGAGAATGCAGTATTTGATAAGATGGTAAAATACAACCTTAAGGATGACAAGGTGCTTGTGCGATGGAAAAGTGACAAGCGAGCGTGGGAATCTACAAGTAACTCTTCCTCGCACCCGACCGCCCGAGGTCATGCCGAGATAGCCGGTGGGGATGGAATATGTATGGGATGCAGACAAACTAGTTAGGTAATCTAATGTCTTCAATATGCACTAGTGGAATTTGTGAATCTAAGGCAAAGAAGGCCCTCCTAACCTAAACTGGTGTGATAGATCGATCAGCAAGGATGACTGCTCGAAGGCTCCAATCAATATCGAGCTCTGGCGTGATTTGATCTATGGGTTGTGGAATACGTGGAAAATGACCTGGGATAGTTTTGTGTACATCTCCGGATAAGGTCATATGGTGGATGGTAAATATAGTTGACTCTATGGACGATTCTCTGGCCTAGTCCAGAACTCTCTAGCTTTGTTAGTTGTTGTATCTAGTAAGGATAACTATTCGATGATGATAGGTGGAAGTGGAGTGGATCTGAATACTAGTGTGCGTAGGCCAGTGTCTATGTCTGATTGACTTACGGATTCGTTGGGTTACGGGATTTGTGGATCGCAACCGTAGACTCTCGGTTGTTGCGGTCCTACTATGGTCATGTATGGAATCAGTCCCTGATCCGTAGTATCCAATAGTCGTATGCTTTCTCCGCTTCTATGTTTAGAATCAATAACTGTGTGATCTTCTCAGAATATCTTACAGGCGTTCGTGCAACCTGAATTCTTAGGCTGGTATCTATATCTGTAAGAGTGTCTCCTGCATCTGGCTATGGGACCAAAGGATCGCAACCAAAGGTTTGTTCTCTTTCAACCCCTTCTACAGTCATATGGATGTTACCTAGGGTAATCTGTAGTTTGGTTGATTCGACCAAAACATGTGCGCTTGGTCGTCTTCTATGTTTAACCCGCTCAACTGGGAATTGATTTGTTGTAAGCTTACCGTTGTTCGGAAGACTTGGATCCTAAGATTTTGATCTATATCAGTTATTGCTGTGATGAGATTGGGCTGGGGCACGATTGGCTCGAATACGTATTCCCTGGGCTCCCTAGGTCCCGTGATTGTCATACAAAAGTAACAATGTAAAACGAACTGTAGCAAAATAAAATTTAACTATGTTGAATATATCTATAGCATATATGATTTCTCTATTTTTGTATTTTCTGACAAACTATTTGAATGAATCTAAAAGAGTAACTGTTAACATATCTAGAATTTGACAATTAATCTAATGACAAAATTAAAACAAACAAGATAACCGAGTGTAGTTATTTGTCTGTGTAATTTTGAACCTATTCTAAACAATGAAATAATTGACTTAATCTATTTGCAAGGCTCTCGATCCTACCTCAGAAGTGAGGAGTGAATCATAGTTTCTCAGAAACTATCAATCCCCATAGCCTCCCTGGCAATATCGAGAGTAGAATTGACTGAAATAAAGTGATTGGCTACTTTATTTAATATGTTTCTAACTAGAACTTTGAAAGCTAGAACCTGGATTCTGCATAACAGTGGCGAATCCGATGGTGTGTGTGATCTTGTCCCCTCAGTGTGATCTCCTCGTTCCTTCGTGTCCACGTGGATCCAGAAAAGCATGTAATGCTAGCATCAACAGAAGTAGATATTGGGACAAAGGCAGCTCAAGATACAGACTGAATACAATGCGAGTAGGAGAGGGATAGCGCAAGAGTACAGAGCTTGGCTTATGCAATTCCTAGTGGGATTTATTGCAAGTCATGCAACATGAAACGTCCGAACTGAAACTATCTTGTTTGAAGAACAAAACCTGTAACTTTAATGGCTTCCTATTGGTAAACATACTATCCTATTCCAATGGATTGGATGAAATAACAGCAGTACTTACACAAGATGGATATGTGGCTTACTAATAGTAAAACAATGCTAACTAAGCATGCAATGAAAGAAACTAAGCATTCTAAGCAAAATGAAAACTAAATCTATTGCAAAGAGAAATTAGAGGAAAATTTGAGGGGCCATTTTCTTGAGCACAAGCCAACTATTTATAGCATTTGCATTTACCCAAGGTAAAAACCAAATAGAACTCTTAAACTATAAACAATGGCAAAACACTATTTCAGGGAACCAGAATCATAAATGCAAGCTTATGGCGGTGAAAGAAAGTTGGTAAAACGTTGAAATTACGTGAGTCGTGTTAAAAGAGATTTCTAGAAAACGTGTAAAGGACCGCCGCCCGAGCGGGGGCAGGCCGTTTACAGACCGCCACCCTTTTCGTCCACCGAAGAGCAAAAGGCCAAGAAAAGAGGGGAAAAGGGAAAAACAAAGCACGCGGGGCTACACGGGCATACGGGATGTTAACGCACACTTGGAGATCTTTTTCGGATCCCGAACACCTTGCGAGGAGACCTGTATCATCATTGGGGCACCTATTACGTTATTTTGGCAGTACAATACCTTACAATTTTGGGTACGTACATATTGCCCCCTCGGAGAAGCGTTTTAGCCATGAAGAGGCGTAAAACGGTGGGTCCGAGTATCGCATTCCCAAATGAGAAGTTAAAAGTTATACCCGATACGTCCATGTGTTGAAATGACACCATCCAAAATTCTCGCTACCTGCAAAACGAAAAGAGAACTCAAGTGCAGATAGACACAATAGTTTGGAAAATAAACGCTAAAACAATAGGAAATGAGAACGTACCATTTGTGCGGGGATAAGAACTTACCTCCGTCGGTGCTCCAAACCTGTGAAAAGGCATTTAAAACGAATCAAGGTGCTATATATATGAAAGTGGGCCCATTTTCCTATTCATTTGCACGAGTTGATTCGATTGATTTTGAGCTCTAGAACCCACGGTGATGGTTTCTTGCGTGAGTAGAGTCAAAACGTCCGTGACGGGATAGTGATCATGCCTCCACGAGCGGAACATCGACCCGCGAGATCACAAGTTAGTTTTCTTCAATTTATCCCTTTTACCCCCTTAATTTTGAAATGCTAAAATATTTGTCATGGGGGGTAATTTTTGAAAATGTTAGTGTTAAAAGGTTCATCTAGGGGGGGTGCCTATTGGGTAGGCCTTGTTTTAGTTAAAATGGTCTTGTTTTGTCATTTTTTTGGCTTTTTAGGTTTAAAACCCACGTGGGTTTTCGGGCCATGACCGCCGCCCTACCCAGGGTGGTGGTTACACGACCACCACCCTTAAGGTGGTGGTTACAAAACCGCCTCTCTGCTCAAGGCGGCGGTTTCGCACAGAATGCCAAAAGAACATCTGTTTGAGATTGTTTTTGCATTTTTAGCATTTCTACATGTTTTCATGATTTTTCCAGTATTATTTGGATGCTAACTTGCTCTATTTTGTGTGTTTTTGGGTGTATGTAGGCGAGAGAGGAGTATATTCGGTGGAGCCGAGAGAGGGAGTGTGACTGGCTCCCAGGAGTATTGGATGCCCTTTCACAGGATGAGGAGGACACTCTTCAGAGGGCCGGGATACTACGCATCTCACGCGTGCCCCATGTTACACCATCCAGTCACATTCTTTGTGACCTATTCTCCTATTGGGATGCTGATCGAACACCTTCCGATTACCAGGGGTCCGGTGAGTGGACCATTACTTTGGAGGATGTCTATCGCATTCTGGGGTCCCGATTATCGGGAGACGTCTCACCCTTGAGACAAGAGGTTCAAGCGAGCCCAGATATAGCACAAAGGCCACATACATGGGAGATGCAACATCTCCACGGGGTCAAAGAAGGAGGTTAGAGTTCGATCCATTCCTAGTTTCCCATCCCCTTACTTCACCAGGCTATCATGGGGATCCTTGCCTCGAGACTAGTCGAGGACAAGGGAGGAGATACATTGTTATATTGTTGGTCCCCCATTATTGCACAGATAGAGGGACATGGCTAGATATATGCCTGGGGAGAAGACATACTTGGGACCACCTACCATGATTTATACAGGGTAGTCCATTTACAGGGGCAGTCCTTGAGCCACCCGACCCTAGTCATGAGTTGGGTCTATGAGCACTTCATCCCCTACGGTAGAGGTGTAGAGGTGGCAGATCCCGAGCTGTGAGGGCAGCCAGATGGACAGATATGTCGGTGCTCCGAGCACCTCATCAGCCAGTTGCTTCTCTGACTACTGCCGACATGGAGGCCACACCATATCAGACTATGGCAGGTATATGGGGCGAGGAGGCTCTTACTTTGATCTCCTACTCCACGACAGGGCAGCTTATTGATAGAGTGGGGCGAGTGGAGATGCACCCCTTTGGCCGAGTTCCTCAGCAGTTTGGCCTACCATACATGGGTATGCTTCCCCAGTAGCGCCAAGATATAGAGATCACCCGAGAGGCCGAGGGGGCCTAGAGGCCGGGGTTGGATAGTGGTTACTCCTGGCGTTCCCATTGCGGCCAGGAGGGTAGTACGTGCCAGAGGGAGAGCCGGTGTGCCTCAGGCACCCTTGCTTCAGATTGCCGTGGGTCCTGCCCATAGCAGCGATGACCCCATTGAGGTAGACTTTGAGTCTAAGGAGTTTACAGGGGGAGAGACAGAGGAGGAGACCGAGGAGGACAGTGATCCTGAGTGGCATGACACTCAGGATATCATGCAGGCAGAGAGGGCCGAGCAGAGTGCAGAGAGAGTGACTCTGGTTTTAGAGGAGCCACTCTCCCAGGGCCATGGCAGGGAGGATGAGTCCATTGTAGGGTGCTACGTTGCTCCAGTCACAAGAGCAGCCCCTCAGTCAGTGGCGGCATCCGTGGCAAGTGTTGATCCTATAGATCCATCCTGGAGGCCTGGTGATCCGAGTAAGTTACCCTCTCTCTCTTTTTTTTAATGTTTATTTTTAGTTAGGATCTCCTTAGTTGTTATCTCTCCTTTTATTTTATCCTGTATTTCTAATTTCTTTTCTAGTTTCTAATTTGTTTTCTTGTTTGTTTGCAGAGACTCGCCGATGAGTGGCGGGACTTGATTCGCAGGGTATGTACTGATACCCTAATGATCCCCATGGAGAGGACCCACACAGAGCTATCCGTAGATGCTGGGGAGCCCTCAATAGCTGGTAGGCACACTGACATCTTTGCCCCAGTCTGGCATGTGGCCAGGATGGTATCGACTCTTCACACGGAGCTAGCGGGGTATAGGACAGCCGAGCATTTGATGAGGAGTCATTCTCGTGGTGAGACTGCGGCTGCCCCTCGGGATCCTGAGCCCTCCATGCACTCAGAGCGCCGGCGTAGCCGAGTCCTAGGCGTGGGCGTGTGCCTTCAGAGGGGTCTCGTAGGGATTGAGAAGCCACTTGGCTCTCCTAGATTTTGTATGATACATTCTTTTGTATATCCCGGGCTCTTTGAGCATTTTGACCATGCTTAGTGCATGATGGCATTGTACAGAAACGTTGATCATTTATATATATATATATATTCTTTTTGGATCAAACCTTTGGCATTTATGGCTCTGCTTCTTTTCTAGTTTCCTCACGTGTAGATTACGATGTATGTATGCATGCTTTTTTGGAATGTATGTAATGGAGAACAAATGATGCAAATGTTTATTTTCCTTTTGTATTTCATGATGCTGATATATGATAATGTAGATATAATGTGATTTTGAATCTTAGTTTCTTTAAGCAATTTTTGATACTTCATATTTGTTTTGGCAAAGTGATGAATATAAACCAGTATGATGAGCAGATAAACCTGCCCCTACCCCCAACTCCACGCAACTAGTAAGATGCGAGGGCTCATCACCGAGAGTTGGGAAGGGCGCAAGTTATGAGATGTGTTGAAATGATATTGATGAAAGACAGACAAAGCTTTGGCGGAACCAAATTAGGATACCACAAGCCCACTCCACTCGAGTGACTTCATAGTTTTGGATGCAACTTGCTTTGCGGTTTATCCAGACTTAGATCCTTAGATGGCCACATAGTAGACAAAATCTGGGTTTTTAGGATTTTGAACTCTTTTGGAATTTTGGACATCTGATTCATTTGTTTTTGACTCAAAGACTTCGAGATTTGAATTGTTTGCTTATGACCTTTTGCATTTGTTTGTCAAGAGGACCCCCTACACTTTGCCCCATGCTACCAGTAAGAAGCGTGGGTTTATCACCGCGGACAAAGCATAGGTGAGTAAGGGCATTTCCATCCTTCCCCAACCCTACGTCACTAGTAAGAGACACAAGCTTATCACCAAAGGTTGGTGGGGAAAGGAAATGTGTAAAATTAATTTTTTTGTTTGATCAATATTTGACTTGTTTACTTGAGTAAAATGTCAGTATGTGCTTATTTCCAAAGAGATGTACATATGGGATAGATGTGACACCATGAAGCTTTTGGAACAGACCATAGGAAAGACACCTATCCTAAGAAGAAACCAAAAGTGAGAATAAACCTGCAGATCTTGGCATGGGTACCATTAAGACTTTGTCATATCTAGCTTTACTTGATAAAATGATTCCGAGATAATTTGATGATATCATGAAAATGGAGAAGTATGATTAGAGTGTTTATGCCAACAACATCATGAGTTTGTAATGAATTTCTTTGAGAACAAAATTCCTTGATCACAATTTGTGTATGAAACAAGCGGACAAAATGATCTTAATCTATATGAAGATGCAATGTAAATGTAATTATAAATAGTGCTAGTTGCTTACGCGTAGAACCGCTTGAGGTGTAGGGAATTGACCGTTTCACCAAATTCCTCACCTTCCAACGTACATAAGAGGTATGCACCATTTCCATAATCCTTCATGACTCGGTATGGGCCCAACCATTTGGGCCGGAACTTCCTTCCTTCACCGGTCTTCTTGTCGATCCGGCTGTCTAGCCTTAGAACTAGATCACCTTCATATATGTCACATTCATAGACTTTCTTGTTATACTACCGGCACATCCGGTCAGCATAGGCTCTGTGCCACTTGTTCAGCATCTAACCTAGCTTCATCTAGGCTTTCTAGTTGGGAGAGATGTGCTTCTCTGTAAAGCGTCTTCATCCAGAATCCTTGTAATGAAATACGGAGACTGGGTATTTCAACCTCAAGTGGGAGAACTGCCTCTGCCCCGAATACTAGTGAGAAAGGAGTTGCTCCCATTGGTGTTCTTATTGAGGTTCGGTGGGCCCATAAGGCCGGATATAACTTCAAGTGCCAATCTCATTTGTTTTCTTTCACCGTTTTAAGGAGAATGGATTTTAGTGTTTTATTTGTCACTTCAGCCTATCTGTTGGCTTGCGGGTAATACAAGGAAGCCGTATGATGGCTTATTTTAAATTTATTGCACAATTCGTGAACTTCGTCATTCTTAAAAGAAGTTCCATTATCTGAGATAATGATTTGCGGGATACCATACCTGTAAATGATTTGGTTCAAAATGAACTTGGCGATTACAGAACCCGGTACAGTAGTAAGAGGCATAGCCTCTACCCACTTGGTAAAATATTCAGTGGCCGTGATTATAAAATTATGGCCATCTGTAGATGAGGGAGAGAATTTCCCTATTAAATCTAGGCCCCATGTAGAAAAGGGCCATGGAGTCACGATTGGTTGTAGAGTTTGTGCCGGCATGTGGATCTCATGGGAGAACTCTTGGCACTTATGACACCTGCGTACAAACTCTACTACGTCGTGTTCTAGAGTGGGCCAGAAATAGCCCATTCGATGTATTTTACAAGCGGTGGCATGGCCACCGAAGTGGCCTCCACACATTCCACTATGAGATTCATGGAGAATTTTCTTGGATTCTTCTGTGTCGACACATCTTAGAAGCATTCCATCAAACGCTTTCCGATAGAGCACTTGCTCTATAATGACGTATTTTGCTACGATAATGCATAGCCACCTTCTGTGTTGCGGTGTAGCCCCTTCTGGATACGTATGGTCCATGATATAATTAATGATATCTCAGTGTACCAGGGACACTCAGAGATAGGAGGTTTGGTTTCAATGTAGTATACGCACTCATCTGGAAAATCTAGATCTACTAGATCGCCTCCATCTAATGGGTTGTCAGCTAGCCAATCCGTGATGATTTGTCCCTTAACGGATTTCTGATTTACAAATGTTAATTCGAATTCTCCCATTAAGGTTATAAAACGTCCAACCTTCTTAGACAAGGACCATTGCGTGAGAAAATTTCGTAAATGGTCTGTTTTTACCATGACCCTTGTTTCTTGATTTAGCATTTAATGTCTTAAGCGTTTGGTTGCAAAGACTATGGCGAGGCATTCTCGTTCTGCTTGTGTATAACGTGTTTCATAGTCGAGCAACGTTCGAGATAATGAAATAAATTACACGTTCTCTCTTGTCATCATCTTCTTGAGCCAACATACAGGCTAGCGAGACATTGGTAGCTCGTGAGTATAAAATTAATGGGCGATCTAGCTTAGGTGGCATTAACGTAGGTGGTGACAACAAGAAATGTTTAACTGCGTCAAAAGCTTCATTGCAATCTTCAGTCCAATCAATGCTATAATCTTTCTTGAGTAAATTGTTGATTGGATGAATGGCGAAACTTAAGTCTGGGATGAATCTCCAGATTGCACCAAGCTTTCCGAGAAATGACCTGATTCTAGATTCATCCAAAGGTGGGACCATTTCGAGGACAGCCCAAATTTTGGTTGGGTCAACATCTATCCCTCGTGACGATATGATGTATCCTAGGAGCTTCCCTCTTGTTACACCAAAGACGCATTTTTCTAGGATTTAGTGTGACTCGTATTCTATCAGACGTGAAAGAATGATGCGGAGTATTTCCGGATGGTCACAACACTTCTTGGCCTTAGCCAACAAGTCATCTACGTAGGATTCCACGATTTTATGAATTAGATCATGAAATATATATGTCATAGCTCACTGGTATGTAGCGCTAGTGTTCTTGAGACCAAATGGCATAACAAAGATAGCAATAAGTTCCCCAAGGAGTTATAAACGTGGTTTTAGCTTGATCTTGTTCAGATATTCTGATTTGATTGTATCCCGAGAATCCATCCATGAGAGACAAAAGTTCAAATCCAGCTGTCGCATCAACAATGACGTCAATGGATGGTAATGGGAAGTCGTCTTTAGGACACACTTTGTTAATGTCTCAGAAGTCTATGCAAATGCGTATCTTTCCAAAAAAATTTAGAACGGGAACGATATTAGATACCCATGAGAGTAATCGAATGGTTTGATGAATCCTACTTAGAGGAGTTTCATTACCTCCTCTTTTACCATGAGAGCTACTTTGGGTTTCATGGGTCTCGATTTTTGTTTAATTGGTTTTGCATCTGATTTAGTGACGAGGTTGTGCACCGCAATGTGGGGTGCAACGCCTGTCATTTCCTTATAATTAAATGCAAAAGCCTTCTGATGTTCCTTGAGGATTCGAGTGTGTATTTCTACTTCTTCTGGAGTTAACGAGGATCCTAACTTCAATATCCTTGGTTCATCTTCCGTTCCGATGTTAACATCAATTGTTTCTTCGATTAAAGAGGCATTACCTTCTTCAAACTCAGGTGGGGCTGGAGGTAAGTCCAAATCGTCCCCATTTTCTACTGTGTTTATGCTAGGCTCCATTTGCGAGGGAAGCTCCATCATGGGATTTCCGAAGTAGGAAGATGAATGTGGGATTAAGGACAAATCTATCATATGATAGGAGAGATGTAATGCCGCATAGGTGTTTAAGTAATTCAGAGTGGCCATATCACTATCAATGTGGTCTAGGATAGTAGATTTGTTTTCATTTTCGTTTAAAAGAGAATTTGTCATTGTTTTTATCAATGGTTCATCACGAAGGGATACTATGAAACGGGTATCCTCTAACTTACTGTTTGGAGTAAAATGTGATGCTGAAGTTGCTATCGAATCAGCGAGAAGATTTTTCTCATGGGATTGCTTCAATTGATATGAAGTCAAACTCCTTGCTTAAATTCAACACAACTATTTTGTAAAGCTGTAAGTGCTCGGCTTTGGTTTCATATATCTCAGAGACTTGGTTTGCTACCAATTGTGAGTCTCCTAAGACTCTGATGTTATCAACACCGATTCTCTTAGCTAAGATGAGGCCAAGGAGGAGGGCTTCGTACTCAGCGCCATTGTTTGTACATTCAAAATTTAGTTTAAAGGAAAATGGTAGGACTTTCCCTTCAGGGGAAGTAAAGATTACACCTGCCCCCGCTCCGTAATGACACCTAGCCCCATCAAAATGGAGAGTCCAATATTTAGGTGGGAGTATAGATGTTGGGATATTTGTTATGTTAACATCTTCTACTTCTACCATGCAGAGATCTACCGCTGGGAGAGAACCGACACCCAGGGAATATCCCACGCCTACAGAATCAAATGGTAAGAACATTGGTAGATCTTGTTCTATTAATTCAACAATTTTTGCAGTAGTTCCTAATGATACTATTTCTACAGTGTTAGCCTCACCTTTGGGGGTTGGGGTTGCCTTGGCTAGGCTCATAGTTTCAAGATCTGTCGTAGGTACCAACTTTTCTTTTGGTTTTGCGCTCTGAGGTTTATTAAGTTGGTTTTTGGGAGTTCAAACTCCGAGTGCACGCCTAGTCTTTTCTTTAAGTCAACTAGGTGTACATCGAATGGTTTTGGATCACCTTTGGCCATAAATACCTTTCCTAAGTGTAAAAACCTTACTTCTTGAAATAGCGTAGAAGGGATTGCCTTCATGCGGTGTATCCATGGTCACCAGGATCATATTATAGTTAGTTTCCCGATCTATAATATAAAACTCAGTCAAGATGGTTTTGGGTCCTAAGGTGACTGGTAATATTATAGTTCCAACCGAGGTGGCTTTAAGACTATCATAGCCCCTTAGTGTATTTCGAGTTGTGGAACAATTGGTTTCTCCATACCCTAGCTTTTGAAGGAAAGAGAAGGGGACTATGTTAACTAGCTGCCCCATCATCTATCATTACACGCTTTACATAGTTGTTATAAACCCATACTTGTAAATGTAAGGCTGGATCACCTCGACGTGCGATCTCAACATCTGTCGGCATTTTGTTTATCTCGAATATGAATTCGACATCCCTATCTACGCCGCCCTGGAGGATGAACATCGAAGTCTATATGATTTACCTATGTTTCAGGAGGTGGAGTGATGTTAATTAAATGGCCCAAACCTAATGCCTCTAAAAGAGCAGCCCTGTGAGCAGGGGAATTTTTTAATAAATCCAAAAAGGAGATGTGTGAGAAGGTTTTTGTTAGGTCGTTAATTAAATCATAGGCACCCACAGGTTTTGCTACGATTTGTTGGATGTTATCCATCTCTGGCAGGTGGCTTGGACTTGGCTGAGAGAAATACTCTCGTGTCCTTGTTACAGCTTCGATGGGTAGTTCGGCGTCTAACTCCACTAAACCGACTACCTTAGGTCGTGGCTGACTTCCTAGTTGTGGCGCAACTAATGGATTTAGCGAGGTTGAGGCTTCATGATCATTGTTTCCTATTATTACACTCTTGTTTGTCCCAGTTAGATTTAGCCTTTGTTGTTATCATGATTTGGGAGTGGATCATTAAAGATCTTCAGGGGTGCGTTTTGAGGGGAAACTGCCCCTAAAAAGGTATTTGATGCTGGTGACATAGGATCTGCCAAGAACATATCCATGAAAAGTTGTCTTTGTTCATCCGGAAAGCGCTTGCATGAATTTATTGTAATCACGGCATGTTCTAGTGTCATGGCCCCGAATTTTGTGGAAACCACAATACGAATTAGGATCAGTAATTCCTAGTTTGTTGGTTTGGTGCGCGTATTGTGGGCCCAAAATTTTGATCAAACCATTGTCTATTAGGATTAAAATTTTGCATTTTTATCTTTGGTTTGAATTCTCGGTTTTGGTATCTAGTTGAATTTTGCGCGGACCCTATGTGGGATTTCATCCGTCATTGTTGTTGTTGTTGTGGATGGTTAAAATCCACTATATTAATTATCGGGTAAAGTTGTTGTTTCGTTTGTTGTTTATTTGTGATGGAGTATTGACAATATTTACCTTCTTAGGCTGGTCGGTTACTCCATCCGTTGTTACACCCCGATTTTTATTAAGGATTTTAGGTCCTTGATCGACGTTCGTGGTAGTAGGATAAGTCGTAGTGTTCTCAGCCGGAGGTGACTAACCTCCCATTTGCTCCATATGTTTTGTGACAACTATCAATTTCGCTGCTTGATCTATTCAAGAGCACTCTCAAGTACTTCATCGTATAAGTTCTTAATGGGAACTTCTGACTTCTTCCTTAACTTCTCTGCTAAGAGAATGAAGGAATAAATCACATAGTTCCATTTGATCCATGTTTGGAGCACTTGCCGAAGAATAAAGAATTATACGCCACCTTTGGATGAAATGGGCGACAGATTCATTGTGTTCTTGCTTGATGTGTAAGAATTCCCTGATTCCTGTCCTTAATAATTTTTTCATGTCAAAGGTCTTGATGAATTCTAACATGAGTTGTTTGAACGAATGGATGGAAGCCTCAGGTATTCTATAATACCAATCAAGAGCGATGCCTTCCAAGGTTTTTGGGAATATCTTAGCGACAACCCCATCCCATGGGAGTAGTTCTCGAATGGTTATAGCGTAAGCTTTGATATGTGCATTTGGATCTCCCTCACCTTTATATTTGGGCAAGTCAGGAAGAGGTCTTGGAAGCATGACGCTTCGTATGGTGAAATCTAAGGGTTCTTTCAAATATTCTGAATAAGTCCCTATCGCATAGGTTTCGACCATTGATGGTGCTTGCTGAGGGAGCGGAGGTGGAATGGGTTGTTGATATGGCATAGCATATACATTGGTAGGGGCATAAGGAAACACCTGTGTTTGAGAAAACATGCCGGGAGAGGAGAACATATCCCCTTGTGGTGATTTGGAGTACATGTTTAAGTATGATGGGGTATTGTCCAGGAATGGATTGTTTTGTACTAGACCGGGAGGAACAAGCATTAGAGATAGTGGGTCTAGTTGGTGTTTGTTGTGAATACTAAGGAGTCATGCCTAACGTGCCTACTCCTGTGAGGAGGTCTACTTGGCTAGGAGGATTAGAATTTCCTGTTTGTATGAATTGAGAATGGTGATTTGCTTGAGCAAGTTCTAACCCTCTCACTTTTTCTACTAATGTTGAAATGACTTCATTTGGTGAAGTCACGGTGTTTTTCCGTAGTGGCGTTTGTTGTATATCATGGTGTTATATAGGCATGTGATATCCCACTATGAACTAATCACTTCCCTGCCAAGTTTCACCAAGGGCATTTCCTATATGTAGTGGCATGGAGGTATTTTCTTGAAAAGAGACCTCGGGTTGTGTTTGTAAACCTCCTATAGGTGGGTACATACTTCGAGAACGTTGGTCGTTCCTGGCATAACATACCGAATGTTCATCATCTAAACCTCGGTATGAGTCTGATTGTCTACTAATTTGTGGTCTAAGCAGCACCTGAGGAGATGAACCAGATTCTCCAGTGAACGTCATGTTATTCGAGCCTGAAGGCTCTGTTTGTTGCGTTTGAGCGAGCTGATCTAACTCCTCAGTTTGAAAAGATGAGTTATATCTGATCCTTGGAGTTTGTGTTGACAACTGGTTGGTTGAGTAGTTATCACCCCATACTAAGAGTGAGGGTGATGATTGTCTATTTTGTTGGGCGTAGTATGCCTCAAGGCCCAAGAGGGGCCTGCCATATGCATCGAATCCCGACATATTCGGGGGGTATATGAATACCCGTAGAATAATGGGAAGGAGCGAAGGTGATGGTGAAAGCTAATGAGGTAGTAAAGATGAAAGAATCATTTTTAATTTGAAAGAACCAGTAGAAATCTGATTCCAGACTAGAAAGTAGAAAGTTTCACGTCGGGTTCACCAATTTTGTACGATGGAAAAGTGACAAGTGAGCATGGGAATCTACAAGTAACTCTTCCTCGCACCCGACCTCCCGAGGTCATGCCGAGAGGTGGGGATGGAATATGTATGGGATGCAGACAAACTAGTTAGGCAATCTAATGTCTTCAATATGCACTAGTGGAATTTGTGAATCTAAGGCAAAGAAGGCCCTCCTAACCTGAACTGGTGTGATAGATCGATCAACAAGGATGACTGCTCGAAGGCTCCAATCAATATCGAGCTCTGGCGTGATTTGATCTATGGGTTGTGGAATACGTGGAAAATGACCTGGGATAGTTTTGTGTACATCTCCGGATAAGGTCATATGGTGGATGGTAAATATAGTTAACTCTATGGACGATTCTCTGCCTAGTCCAGAACTCTCTAGCTTTGTTAGTTGTTGTATCTAGTAAGGATAACTATTCGATGATGATAGGTGGAAGTGGAGTGGATCTGAATACTAGTGTGCGTAGGCCAGTGTCTATGTCTGATTGACTTACGGATTCGTTGGGTTATGGGATTTGTGGATCGCAACCGTAGACTCTCGGTTGTTGCGGTCCTGCTATGGTCATGTATGGAATCAGTCCCTGATCCGTAGTATCCAATAGTCATATGCTTTCTCCGCTTCTATGTTTAGAATCAATAATTGTGTGATCTTCTCAGAATATCTTACAGTGTTCGTCCAACCTAAATTCTTAGGCTGGTATCTATATCTGTAAGAGTATCTCCTGCGTCTGGCTATGGGACCAAAGGATCGCAACCAAAGGTTTGTTCTCTTTCAACCCCTTCTACAATCATATGGATGTTACCTAGGGTAATCAGTAGTTTGGTTGATTCACCAAAACATGTGTGCTTGGTCGTCTTCTATGTTTAACCCGCTCAACCGGGAATTGATTTGTTGTAAGTTTACCGTTGTTCGGAAGACTTAGATCCTAAGATTTTGATCTATATCAGCTATTTCGTGATGAGATTGGGTCAGGCACGATTGGCTCAAATACGTATTCCCGGGCTCCCTAGGTCCCGTGAATTGTCATACAAAAGTAACAATGTAAAACGAGATGTAGCAAAATAAAATTTAACTATATTGAATATATCTATAAAGATATATGATTTCTCTATTTTTGTATTTTCGACAAACTATTTGAATGAATCTAAAAGAGTAATCATTTTAACATATCTAGAATTTGACAATTAATCTAATGACGAAATTAAAACAAACAAGATAACCGAGTGTAGTTATTTGTCTGTGCAATTTTGAACCTATTCTAAACAATGAAATAATTGACTTAATCTATTTGCAAGGCTCTCGATCCTACCTCAGAAGTGAGGAGTGAATCATAGTTTCTCAGAAACTATCAATCCCCATAGCCTCCCTGGCAATATCGAGAGTAGAATTGACTGAAATAAAGTGATTGGCTACTTTATTTAATATGTTTCTAACTAGAACTTTGAAAGCTAGAACCTGGATTCTGCAGAACAGTGGTGAATCCGATGGTGTGTGTGATCTTGTCCCCTCAGTGTGATCTCCTCGTTCCTTCGTGTCCACGTGGATCCAGAAAAGCATGTAATGCTAGCATCAATAGAAGTAGATATTGGGACAAAGGCAGCTCAAGATACTGATCAATATAATGCGAGTAGGAGAGAGATAGCACAAGAGTACAGAGCTTGGCTTATGTAATTCCTAGCGGGATTTATTGCGAGTCATGCAACATGAAACGTCCAGAACCTGAAACTATCCTGTTTGAAGAACAAAACCTACAACTTTAATGGCTTCCTATTGGTAAACAAACTATCCTATTCCAATGGATTGGATGAAATAACAAAGAGTACTTGCACAAGATAGATATGTGGCTTATCGACAAGAAACAATGCTAACTAAGCATGTAATGAAAGAAACTAAGCATTCTAAGCAAAATGAAAACTAAATCTATTGTAAAGAGAAATCAGAGGCAAATTTGAGGGGCCATTTGCTTGAGCACAAGCCAACTATTTATAGCATTTGCATTTACCCAAGGTAAAAACCAAATAGAACTCTTAAACTATAAACAATGGCAAAACACTATTCTAGGGAACCAGAATCATAAATGCAAGCTTATGGTGGTGAAAGAAAGCTGGTAAAATGTTGAAATTATGTGAGTCATGTTAAAATAGCTTTCTCTAAAACATGTAAAGGACCGCCGCCCGAAAGGGCGGCGGTTACAGGTGGTCTGGTGGCAGCGGTCACAAGATCAACCGCCAGAGCAAAGGCGGCGGTTCGCATTGAATAGCAAAAGGCCAAGAAAAGAGGGGAAAAGGGAAAAACAAAGCACGCGGGGGCTACGCAGGGCATGCGGGATGTTAACACATACTTGGAGATCTTTTCTGGATCCCGAACACCTTGCGAGGAGACCTATATCATCATTGGGGCACCTGTTACGTTATTTTGGCGAAAGATACAATGACTTACAATTTTGGGTACGTGCGATTTCTTGACCCAATGTTTAGATTTGGCAAGAAGATCATTAATGTAATCTTCTAATATGTTATGCATGATTTCATGAAATATATAAGTCATAGCCCACTGATATGTAGCACCAACGATTTTTAAGGCCAAAGGGCATGACATGATAGCATAAGGTCCCCCAAGGAGTGATGAAGGTGGTTTTTTGTTGATCTTATGGGAAGAGTAATATTTGGTTATAACCTGAGAAACCGTCCATGAGTGATAGCATCTCATGGCCGGCGGTGAGATCAACTAGTTGGTCAATACTAGGTAGAGGAAAGTTGTCTTTGGGGCAAGCTAAGTTAAGGTTATGGAAATCCATACAAATGCAAAGTCCCCATGTCACTTTTGTGACATGAACGATGTTAGAGATCCATTGGGGATAATCAATGGGTAGAATGAAGGAAACCAAAAGGAGGCATTGGATTTCCTCTTTGACAAGAAGGGCAATGCGAGGATACATTGTTTGTAGCTTCGCTTCATGGGTTTGGCATCGTGAATGGCTACAATATTATGGACCAAAATGTTTAGGTCAATACCGCATATCAAAGATAGGACCAAGCAAAAGTGTTTCTATGATCTCGGAGAAAGATGTGAAAGCTTCCTATTCAACATCATTTAAAAAATGGCCTATTTTTAGAATGTGCAGTCATCCCGAGTGTGAATGTTGATTTCAATTGTGAATTTATTCAACATGGTTTTCATCTCAAAAGGTAATGACCATTGAATATAAGAATCTTCTCGCACCAAGGTAGGTGAGAATAGAATCATCGTGATCCATAGGGATCCAAAAGGAATCTACTTCATCAAATCGGTAAGCATGAAGAAGGAAAATAAATACATGGAGGTTTTGTCTTTATAGTAACAAGACCGTCACTTTGTGTAGAGCGGCAGTTACAAAACCACCACCCAACTAGGGCAGCGATCCTGTGACTTCCAAATCTACATTAGGTGGCGAGTCCGGCTCTTTGATTAAAAAAACATGAAACGAACAACCTCCGAATTTGAAAGGTTTTCTATGTCTCTTCTCCTCCATGACCTTTCCCATTCTCCAGTGCATGGGAGGACATGAAAAAGGCTATAAATATATGTTTATAGAAGAGAATAGGATCATCGAGCATAAAAACAAGTGACCAAGAAGTTCTTAGTGTTGGATTTATGTTTTGTAGAAGAAAGGAGTGTTGAGAAAGAGAAAACAAGTAATTGGGAGGAAGTGTGAGATATTATCTACTTCTCTTTCATACTTATTGTAATTTATGTACTTATTGTTTGAATTGGCCAATAAAAGTGGGAAGAAAGAGCAATTTCCCTTCCCGACTGGTTTTTCCTCCTCTTGAGGTTTCCAGGATAAAAATTGTTGGTTTTTATGAGTTTATATTATTTCCTTCCCTAAAATTTTTATATTCTAACCACAAGCAAAATTCATTCACTAGCTATCTCTGTCATTTTCTAATAGAAAGGAGAATGACAACATTTAATTTGTGATTCTATGGATAATTCCAAAGTTGAAGAGTTGATAGATCATTTTGGTATCAGAGATAACAAGTATCTAGGATTGTGGTATCCATTCTTGTATTTGTATGAAAGTAACGAGATCTAAAGGTGAAGAGGCTTTACCTTGTGATCTAGAAATTTCTACAAGGAAGTGGAAACAGAGAATTTGGGAAAAATGGAGGAAGAGAACTTGGTCCATATAATCGAGATGTTGGAGACCATGATGGATAAGATGTTTAGAAGGCAAGAAGAACTTGCAGATTTGTAAGACAACTTCTATTAAGAAAGACTCCATGGACTCAGTGGTTCGAGGCTTAGTTAAAAAGTTTGGCATAGGGAGGAGCCACCATGAGGAAGATTATGGGGAAGAGCATGAAGAAGAGACTTCAAATGCAAGAGAAAAGGTAAAATTTGATCATACTTCTTTTAAAGTTGAGACAAAAGATGAGATTAAAAGCTTTGAAGGACAAGTAGATGTAGAGTTTCTTGATAAATGGTTAAAATGATTAGAATTCTAATTTTATCATCCATAATGTCACCGAGGCATAGAGGATCACCTTTACACGTCTCAAAATGGAGATACATGCTCTGGTTTGGTGGGAAACCCATCTAACCACTTTTGAAAAGAAGAATCGTCCTATTGTGAAATCTTGGAGAGAATTTAAAGAATTACTTAGAGCTAACTTATATCCTATTGGCCACAAGAGCTCGACCAAATGATTAAATGGCAGTATTTTAGACAAGCAGTGGTCAAAGTGTGCAAGACTATACTATGGAGTTTTGAGGCAAGCCATGTTACTAAACATGGACTTAGAGGATGAGGATATTCTGACTAAGTACTTGGGAGGACTTCACACTCACCTTTGAAGAAAAGTCATCTCCACAAAGCCCAAAGATCTCAACAAGGTGTGTGTGTAGGCATACTACATAGATGATGAAAAGAAGCAAGGAGAAGCAGAGCCAAGGGAAAATCAGTCAACAAATCAGCAGAAAAAAGAGTATGGGAAAACAAGTAACAAGGGTAAGTGGAAAGGGAAAGGTAAACAAGCTTCCCACTACTTTAAATACTTGTAAAGATCCCAAGAATTTTTGCAAGAAATGTGATATCAATGGTCATATTGACGCTACATGTTGGAAGTTGCATCTAGAGTTACATCCGAAGAACCAAACCAAGGACTCAAATAAGTCCATGAAAACTATAAAAACATAAGGGGAGGTGGAAATCAAAGATGAATTTGATGTAGATGAAAGGCTTGGATGCACAACCACCAACATGGACAACTAGAAGAGGAGATGAGTAGACTATTCCAAATCAAAATCCAAATCAAAAGAACTAAGGTAAATGCTTTGGTTGATACCGGTTCTCAGTCTAACTTGATTTATTAAGCAGTTGTAAAGAAGCTTGGTCTTGAGAATTACAAGCATCCACACCCTTATCCTTTAGGATGGGTGAAGAAGGGTGTTAAAATTCAAGTAACAAGAAGATGTAAGGTCAAGTTTGGGATAAATTCTCAAAATATTGATGTTTCTGAAGTCGATATTATTCCACTTGATGCTTTTAATGTTGTATTCGGGTCCTTCTTGTATATTAGAGATGTTATATTTATGAGAAGGAAAAAATTGTACATATGGGTCATGGGATCAGCTATAACATTTGAGCACACCACCATAAGACATAGGTTACTATGGTGAGTGTTAACCAAGCAAAATGACTTATTCAGAAAATCATAATCAGTTTTGTTTACTTTTGTTAAAGGATAAACAAGATGGGGTAGAAGTTTTAGAGATTTCTAACCAGGGAAAGCATGATTTGGATAGTATTATTCAATCTTTTTAGGAAGTATTTCAGATCCCAATGGGTTACCACCAAAACAAGAAGTAGAGCATGAGATTCAGCTATTTCCAGAGTCCCCTCTACCAAACATCAAGTTGTATAGGCAATCCTTGCTTGAGAGTACTGAAGTAAAGAAACAACTCCAAGAACTACTAGACAAAGGGGTGATACGTTTGAGCACCTCACCATGAGGTTCACCTATTGTGATGGTGTAAAGAAGGATGGTTCTTGTAGAATTTACATCAACTACCGCGCTTTAAACAAGATCACCATAAAGAATAAATATCCACTTCCTCACATAGATGATCTCTTAGACCAGCTTCAGCATGCCAAATTCTTCATGAAGTTGGATCTCAAGTCAGGTTATCACCAAGTTAGAATGAAGGAGGAGGATATATGGAAGACTTCCTTCAAGACAAAATAGGGTTTGTATGAATGGTTAGTACTTCCTTTTGGGTTATGCAATGCACCCACTACATTTATGAGATTGATGAATGATGTATTCAGGATTTTATATATTCATGTGTCATTTTATATCTAGATAATATCTTGATTTTTAGTGCCACATGGGAAGAACATCTAACTCATTTACAACAAGTCTTGCAAGTTCTTAGGGAGAAAAACTACTTTGTAATATGAAGAAATGTGAATTTTCCAAACAATCACTTTTCTATCTCAGGCACATGGTTGGAGGAGGAGAGCTACGAGTGAATCCAAAGAAGGTGGAATCCATCACTAATTGGCCAACACCAACAAGAGCCACAGAGACTAGGAGTTTTGTGGGAGTAGTAAAATACATGCGGAAGTTCCTTTCTGGGATTCTCCGTGATTACAACACCTCTACACACAGTGGCTACAAAGAGTAAGGGTTTTGACTAGGGTAAGGAACAAGATAAATCCTTTGATTTATTGAAATACAAGATTATCATGCTCCAATACTTGCTCTTCCTAATTTGTAGCAGCTTTTTTTGAAGTAGAGACAGATGTCAGTGATTACGCTATGGGTCAAATGTTGCTTCAAGGAGGTAAACCCATATGCTATCATTTTGAAACTTTCACTTCAGCAGTTAAAGGATATTCAATATATGATAAGGAAATGTATGCACTAGTTCAGAAAATTAAAAATGGAAGCATTATTTGTTGGGTAAAGAAACTATTGTGCACACTGACCAAAAACCTCTCCAATATTTGCAAGTATAGTCTAAATTGTAGTAGGCAAAGGCACTACAAATGGATGGGGTTCCTTTAGTAGTTCCATCTGGTGATCAAATACAAGAAGGGTAGTACAAACTTGGTGGTAGACATGTTGTCTAGGCCACCCACACAGAGAAGTTCTCCTGTTTGGCCACTATCTCTCAGATCGAGCCCTTCACGAAGGAAACTTACGGAGAGGCATATGCCCAGGACAAGGAGACTTTGGGGTGACATTTTAGAAGTTGTAGTCCCAAGGGATTAAAAGGATAGGGATTGAAGATTGTTATCTCAAGGATGGGCTGCTCTACCGATGGGGGAAGCTTTGTGTGCCTAAATAAGAAAGACTTATATTGATGAGGGAAGCACATACCTCGAAAGTAGCAGGACATTTCGGTGTTGGTAAGACCTTAGCCCACTTTCAAAGGTACGTGTATTGGCCCAATATGAAATAATAAGAAGTATCAAAATTTATACATGTGAAATTTGTTGTACTAACAAGCCTAAGACTAGGAAGGAGGGTTTGTATATGCCTTTTCCAGTACCTACTTGTCCATGGGAGGACATTTATATGGATTTTGTAGGAGGATTACCTATGTCTAAACATGGCCATGACTATCTCTATGTTGTTGATAGATTTAGTAAGATGTGTATTCTTATGGCATGTAAAAAGATAATAAAAGCACATGAGGCAACAAATATTTTCTTTACTAATGTATGGGTGCATTTTGGTTTGCCAAAGTCTATTGTTTCTGACAAGGATTCCAGGTTCTTGGGGAAGTTTTGGACTACTTTGTGGGACAAGATGGATACCACGTTATAGAGGAGCAAATATTTCCATCCACAGACAGAGGTGGTGAATAGGACTTTGGTACAGTTAATCAAAGGATATAACAAAAAATACCCAAGAACTTGGGATGAGTCCTTAGCCTACATTCAACATTCCTATAATCAGGTAGTACACACATCCACTATGAAGTCACCGTTTGAAGCATGCTTGGGATATCTACCTATAAATCCGCATGACATAGTAGTTGGGCAGCAGGATGAGAGGAGACATAAGACACAGAGGTGACTAGAGAAAACAAATTCATTGAGAGGATCTGGAAAATCCATCTCAAATTCAAATAACAACTAGAGAAATATCAAGCCAAGTATAAAGCTAGGCATGATCAACATAGGAGGGAACATAAACTTCATGTTGGAGATAGAGTTTGGCTTTACTTGAGCAAGGAGAGACTATAAGGTCAAGCATGGAAGCTCAAGCCACTACGATATGGACCCTTCACCATATTGGAGTAGGTTGGAGAAAATGCCTTTTGACTTGATTTACCATCATTTATGAGGATGTACTCTATAGTAAACTATGAGAACTTGCACCTATATGAGCCATCCATGCTAGATGAAGATGAAGGACTATAGTTGCTACCTTCCATTAAGGATTGCATCTTGGAATCACGAGGTAAATTGGAGGAGGATGTGTGCTATAACAAAAGGTAAGAGAGACTAGGAGAGGTCCTCAGGAGTATGTGTAGATTGGACTGAAAGGAAAGCCACCAAGGCAGCCGGTGGTACTCGACGGAGTAATTGAGGGAATTATTTCCTCATCTACTCCCCCACTAAGATTTTCTGGAACCAAAAGCCTCCTAATCAGGGGAGGTGTGATCCATAGGGATCCAAAATGACTCTACTTCATTAGATCATTTAAAGAAAGAAATAAAATAAATACATGGAGGTTCTGTCTTTTTAGTAATAGGACCGCCACTCGTGTAGAGCGGCAAAGTTACAACCGCCACTAACATGGTGGTCATTAGGTGGCATTGGGCAGTGGTCCTGGCTCTTTTAGACAAAAAAAAAAATATGAAATGAACAACCTCAAAATTTGAAAGGTTGTTCGTGTCTCTTCTCCTCCATGACCTTTCCCATTCTCCAGTGCATGGGAGGACATGAGAAAGGCTATAAATACATGTTTTTAGAGAGAACAGATCATCGAAGCATGAAAGCAAGTGAGCAAGAAGTTCTTAGTGTTGGAATTGTGTTTTGTAGAAGAAAGGAGTATTGAGATAGAGCAAGCAAGTAATTGGGAGGAAGTGTGAGATATTATCTACTTCTCTTTCATACTTATTGTAATTTTGTACTTATTGTTTGAATTGTCCAATAAAAGTGGGAAGAAAGAGCATTTGCCCTTCCCCGACTAGTTTTTCCTCCTCGAGGTTTCTAGGATAAAAATTGTTGGTGTTTATGAGTTTATATTCTTTCCTTTCCTACAATTGTTGATTCTAAGCATAAGAAAATTCATTCACTAGTTATCTCTATTTTTTCTAATAGAAAGAAGAGAACAACAACATTTAATTTGTGATTCTATGGATAATTCCAAAGTTGAAAGTTTACAGATCATTTTGGTATCAAAGCTAACAAGTATCCAGGACTTTGGTATTCATTCTTAGATTTGTATGAGAATGACGAGATCTAAAGGCGAAGAGAATTTACCTTGTGATCTAGAAATTTCTACAAGGAAGTGGAAATAGAGAATTCAGGGGACAAATGGAGGAAGAGAACTTGGTCCTTAGAATCGAGATGTTGGAGACCATGATGGATAGGATGTTTAAAAGGCAAGAAGAACTTGCATATTCCTAGAAGACAACTTCTATCAAGAAAGACTCCATGAAACCAGTGGTTTGAGGCTTAGCTGAAAATTTTGGCATAGGGAGGAGCCACCATGATGAATATTATGGGGAAGAGCATGAAGAAGAGACTTCAAACGCAAGAGAAAAGGTAAAATCTGATCATAATCCTTTTAAAGTTGAGACGAAATTTGAGATTAAAATATTTGAAGGACAAGTAGATGCAGAGTTTCTTGATAAATGGTTAAAATAGTTAGAAGTCTACTTTAGCATCCATAATGTCACTAAGGTACAAAAGATCACCTTTTCACGTCTCAAAATGGAGGGACATGCTCTGATTTGGTGGGAAACCCATCTAACCACTTTTGAAAATAAGAAGCGTCTTATTGTGAAATCTTGGAAAGAATTTAAAGAATTACTTAGAGCTAAATTTATCCTATTGGCCACAAGAATGACCAAATGATTAAATGGCATTATTTTAGACAAGGCAGTGGTCAAAGTGTGCAGGACTATACTACGAATTTTCAGAGGTAGGCCATGTTGTTAAAGATGGACTTGGAGGATGAGGATATTCTGACTAAGTACTTGGGAGGACTTCCACTCACCTTCAAGAAAATTCATCTCCACAAATCCCAAAATATCTCAATGAGGCGTGTGTGCAGGAATACTACATAGATGATGAAAAGAAGTAAGGGAAGTAGAGCCAAGGGTAAAATCAATTGAAAAATCATCGAAAAAGAGTATGGGAAAACAAGTAACAAGAGGTAAGTGGAAAGGGAAAGGTAAACAAGTTGTCTCTACTTTAAATACTTATAAAGATCCCAAGAATTTTTACAAGAACTGTGATATCAATGGTCATATTGATGCTACATGTTGGAAGTTGCATCCGAGTTACATCTGAAGAACCAAACCAAGGACTCAAATAATTCCATGACAGCTGTAAAAATAGAAGGGGAGGTGGAAATCAAGATGACTCTATGTAGATGAAAGGCTTAGGTTCTTGATGCCCACCAACATGGATAACCGAAGAGGAGATGAGTAGACTATTCCAGATCAAGAGAACTAAGGTAAATGCTTTGGTTGATACTAGTTCTCAACCTAACTTGATTTCTGAAGCAATTGTAAAGAAGCTTGGTCTTGAGACTTATGCATCCACACCTTTATCCTTTGGGTTGGGTGAAGAAGGGTGTTGAAATTTAGGTTAAAGAAGATGTAAGGTCAAGTTTGGGATAAATTCTCGGTATATTGATGTTTTGGAAACTAACATTATTCCACTTGATGTTTTGATGTTGTATTTGAGTCCTTAATTGTATATTAGGGATGTTATATTTATGATAAGGAAAACTTGTACATATGGGTCAAGGATGGGATCAACTACAACATCCAGGCACACACCACTATAAGACACGGGTTAATATGGTGAGTGTAAACCAAGCAAAACAAATTATTCAGAAAATCATAATCAGTTTTGTTTACTTTTGTTAAAGGATAAACAAGATGGGTAGAAGTTTATAGATTTCTAACCAGGGAAAGAATGATTTGGATAGTATTATTTAATCTTTTCAGGAATTATTTGAGGCTCCTAATGGGTTACCACAAAATGGAAGTAGTAGAGCATGAGATTCAACTATTGCTAGAGTCCCCTCTCACAACCATCGGGTTTATAGGCAATCCTTGCTGAGAGTATTGAAGTAAAGAAATAACTCCAAGAACTACTAGACAAGGGGTGATATGTCCGAGCACCTCACCATGAAGATTCACCTATTGTGATGGTGCCAAAGAAGGATGGTTCTTGGAGATTTTTCATCAACTATCGTGCTTTAAACAAGATCACCATTAAGAAAAGATATCCACTTCCCCATATAGAGTGATCTCTTGGACCAGCTTCAAAATGCCAAATTCTTCATGAAGTTGTATCTCAAGTTAGGTTATCACCAAGTCAAAATGAAGGAGGAGGATATATGGAAGACAACCTTCAAGACAAAATAGGGTTTGTATGAATGGTTAGTACTTCCTTTTGGGTTATGCAATGCACCCGCTACATTTATGATATTGATGAATGATGTATTGAGGGATTTCATATATTCATGTGTCATTTTATATCTAGATGATATCTTGATTTTAAGAGCCACATGGGAAAAACATCTAACTCATTTACAGCAAGTCTTGCAATTTCTCAAGGAGAAACAACTGCTTTGTAATATAAATAAATGTGAATTTTCCAAATAGTCACTTTTCTATCTTGGGCACATGGTTGGAGGAGGAGAGCTACAAGTGGATCCAAAGAAGGTGGAATCCATCACTAATTAGCCAACACCAATAGGAGCCATAGAGACTAGGAGTTTTGTGGGAGCAGTACAATATATGCGGAAGTTCATTTTGGGATTCTCCGTGATTGCAACACCTCTACACACAATGACCACAAAGAGTAAGGGTTTTGACTAGGGTAAGGAACAAGAAAAATCCTTTGAGTTATTGAAATACAAGATTAGTCATGCTCCAATACTTGCTCTTCCTAATTTGTAGCAGCCTTTTAAGTAGAGACAAATCTCAGTGATTATGTTATGGGCACAATGTTGCTTCAAGGAGGTAAACCCGTATGCTATAATTTTGAAACTTTCACTTCAGCAGTTAAAGGATATTTAGTATATGATAAGGAAATGTATGCACTAGTTCAGAAATTAAAAAATGGAAGCATTATTTATTGGGTAAAGAAACTATTGTGCACACCGACAACAAACCTCTCCATTTATTCAAGCACATTCTAAATTGCAGTAGGCAAGGCACTACAAATGGATGGGCTTTCTTCAATAGTTCCATCTAGTGATCAAATACAAGAAGGGTGGTACAAACTTGGTGGAAGACATATTTTCTAGGCCACCTACACACAGATAAGCTCTCTTGTTTTTTGGCCACTATCTCTCGATCAAGCCCTTCACAAAGGAAACTTATGGAGAGGCATATGCCCAGGACAGAGACTTTGGGATGAAATTTTCAAAAAGACATTTCACTAAAAGGATAGGGATTGAAGAATTTCTCAAGGATGGATTGCTCTACCGATGGGGGAAGCTTTACATGCTTAAATAAGAAAGACTTCTATTGATGAGGGAAGTGCATACCTCGAAAGTAGTGGGACATTTTAATGTTGGTAAGATCCTAGCCCACTTACAAAGGTATGTGTATTGGCCCAATATGCAATAAGAAGTATCAAAATTTATACGTGGATGTAAACTTTTTGTACTAGGAAGCCTAAAACTAGGAATGAGGGTTTGTATATGCCTTTTCCAAGACTCTACTCATCGTGGAGGGACATTTCTATGGATTTTGTATGGAGGATTACCTATGTCTAAACATGGCCATGACTATCTCTATATTGTTGTTGATAGATTCATTAAGATGTGCATTCTTATGGCATGTAAAAAGACAATAAAATAACATGAGGCAATGGATCTTTTCTTTGCTAATGTATGGATGCATTTTGGTTTTCTAAAGTCTATTGTTTCGATAGGGATTCCGTGTTCTTGAGGAATTTTTGGCTACTTTGTGGGACAAGATGGATATGAGATTACAGAGGAGAAGAGCTTTTCCATCCATGGAGATGAGGGTGGTGAATAGGACTTTGGTACAATTGATCAAGGGTATAACAATAAATACCAAGGACTTGGGATGAGTCCTTAGCCTACATTCAACATTCCTATAACCGGAAATACACACATCCACTATGAAGTCACCGTTTGAAGCATGCTTGGGATATCTACCTACAAATCCATTAGACATAGCAGTTGGATAGCAAGATGAGAAGGAGACACGAGACACGAGGTGACTAGAGCAAACAAATTCATTGAGAGGATCCGGCAAATCCATCTCAAAGTCAAAGAACAACTAGAGAAATCTCAAGCCAAGTACAAAGCTAGGCACAATCAGCATAGGAGGGAACATAAGCTTCATATTGGAGATAGATTTTGGATTTACTTGAGAAAGGAGAGACTACAAGGTCAAGCATGGAAGCTTAAGCCACTACGATATGGGCCCTTCACCATATTGAAGCAGGTTGAGAAAATGCCTTTTGACTTGATTTGTACCATCATTTATGAGGATGTACAATGTAATAAACTATGAGAACTTCCATCTATATGAGCCATCCATGCTAGATGAAGATGAATGACTACATTTTTATCTTCCATTGAGGATTATGTCTTATTATACTCACGAGGTGAATTGAACAAGGATGTAGTACTACAGCAGAAGGTAAGAGAGAGACTAGGAGAGGTCTACAGGAGTCTTGGTAGATTGGACTGAAAGGAAAGACACCAAGGCAGGCCTGATGGTACTCAAAGGAGAAAGTGAGGGAATTATTTCCTCATCTACTCCCCTACTAAGATTTTGTGGGACCAAAATCCTCCTAAGTAGGGGAGGTGTGATCCATAGGGATCTAAAATGACTCTACTTCATCGATCATTCAAAGACAAAGAAGGAAAATAAATACACAAGAGGTTTTGTCTTTATAGTAATAGAACCACCACTCTATTCAGAGTGGGATAGTTATAGAACCACCGACCAACCGAGGTCCTGGCGGTCCTGGCTTCCTTCGCTCTTTTAAAAATAAAAACATTAAATGAATAACCTCATAATTTTAAATGGTATCCATGTCTTTTCTCCTCCATGACCTTTCCCATTCTCCAGTGCATGGGAGGACATGAAAAAGGCTATAAATATATGTTTGTAGAAGAGAATAGGATCATCGAAGCATGAAAGCAAGTAAACAAGAAGTTCTTAGTGCTGAATTTGTGTTTTGTAGAAGAAAGGATTGTTTAGACGGAGAAAACAAGTAATTGGGAGGAAGTGTGAGATATTATCTACTTCACTTTCATACTTATTGTAATTTCTATACTTATTGTTTGAATTGGCCAATAAAAGTTGGAAGAAAGAGCAATTTCCATGCCCGACTAGTTTTTCCTCCTCTGGAGGTTTCCAGGATAAAACTTGTTGGTTTTTATGAGTTTATATTATTTCCTTTCCTACAATTGTTGATTCTAAGCACAAGAAAAATTCATTCACTAGATATTTATTTCATTTTCTAATAGAAATTAGAACAACGACATTTAAATTTTGATTCTCTGGGACAAGAGAAGGGAGCGAAAGGGATGCATGGCAAGTTTGACTCCTTATGGAAAGGTCCTTTCAAAATACATCAGCTTGAATGGTGAAAATAACTTATGTCTATCGTATCTGGATGGAGAGTTGCTCCCTCTACCTTTTAGTGTTCAACATCTGAATTTGTTCCATCGATGTCTGCAAGACACTCTCTTGCACTATATCATTTTTTTTTATGTTTACTTTATTTTCTTTCTTTCTTTGTTTTTTTCACTTTTTCTTCTTCAGACTCCGTAGCCCAATGGATAAATCTTTTTGATATATGAGTTCTCTTCCTTTGATGTCTCAAAGAAATTCCCCAACTGGAGCCAGCTATTATCTCGTTTTTAGTGATTTCAGCTAAAATTGAGATAACCATAGAAATTTTTTGACAAAATCCCTAAAAATTCCCTTTGAAGGAGATTTTCAGGTTTTCGGGTTTCCATCACATGGAAACATATCCTTTCATGTTTCTTGTCAATTGTTTCCCAAAACCCGAAACCTGATTACAAGCCAGTGTATTAGGTTTTGGAACTCAAAAGCATCAAACATACCTTGCAAAATGCATGCTCCATGTTGCTTGGTTCCCAAAACCCGAAACCTAAATGATCCTTTGTGTCGGGTTTTCAGAACTTGATAACATCCAAACACCTCATGTTTCATGTCAGTTGTTTCCTGAAACCCGATTTGATAGTAAAACCTTTGTATCTGGTTTTCGACACTCCGAGCATGATGACATGGCATTAATGTCGAGTTGTTGAGTAGTTAGCACACGTGTCGGACGAGGTGTAATTAATGCTAGGGATTTATAAATAGTTTGAATTTACACGTCATTTTTACCTAGTACATTTTCGTTGCATGGATTTTTCGTGCATGTTCCTTCGACCTCCAAACCTGACTGAACCTCTTGATCGATTTCATGATCTGTCTTTGACCATTTTTCAAATTTATTGAAGGTATTTTCTCTTCTCTCCACTTTGAGGTCTTTAGGGTTTTTAGAACTCCTAATTTGTGAACATGGCAAGAATTTTATTTTTCTCGACATCTTAGAAACAACACCTTTGTTTTGGTTTTACAAAGTGCTTAACATCCCCTGAATTCTATTTGTATCAGGTTTTACGAAGTGTTCAACATCATCCTAGCTCTGCAGCCTATCGAGTTTTATAAAGTACTCAACATCATCTTGTCTCCACAGTGTATCGGGTTTCGCAAGCTGCTTAACATCCCCTGAGTTCCACCTTTGGGTCGGGTTTCACAAGGTGTTCGACACGACCAAATTTCTGATATACACTACATTGTTTCAAGTTTCAGGAATTTCTTTGTAGGTCCCAAATTCTAGTTAGTGCGGCGGGTCTGTAGGGTTGCTCAACAAGCTTTCAAGCCCGATTGTTCAACCAGAGGTCATCTAAGCATTCTTTCTTCAAAAACTTCTCATGTCAGATCCTGGAAAATCTAAGGATAAGTCAGACAGGTCAAGAAAGATGAAGTACAAGTACTGGAAGATGGAATCCCCTTCCTACATAGATTGCAATTACGACATCCGAGACACGGAGCTTGGTAATATAGACATGGAAGACTTTTGGAACATAATCAAGGATTATTCTCAGAGTCCCCTGGATGAAGTTAATAGTCGATAGTTGCCTCCCTCTTGCAATAGGATTCCCAATGTCTACTCAATGCCCTGAGTTCATTCTGGCATGTGCTTCCAATTATGACTTAGCTTCCCGCTCAATGAGAAATCAATCAGGAGAAACCATAGTGAAGTTGGACGGGGGTTACTTTGATGACCTCTTAAGATTGCCCAAATTTGTAGAATATGTTGATTTAAACCTTCAATCAAAGACAAAGGCCTAGGAAAATGATCAAGAAGATTTCATCAGGCATGAAAACAAAAGTTCTTAATCAAGGCCAAGCCAACCGTCTCTAGGTTTCCCAAGTTTTTCCTAGGAGTGATTTTGTCCTTGAAATCAGTGATATCATTACCCTGCTAAGTTGAGTATTTGGACTCCGCGAGTCGAGAGACTTCCAAGGGTGGATGTATCAATTCATGGTCATCATAAAGAAGAACAACCAAGGAATTGATTGGAGTAGTCTTATAAGTGATGAGATAGACTCCCAGGATGAAAATAGCAGTCTTGACTCTTTTGAGTTCTATATGTTTTCATATGTCACCTATGCAGCAGATTGGCATGATAAATTATCTAGGGTCGGATGCAAAAGTTAAATAGGGCAGCCAGAACATATATATCATTATTTCCCTCAACTGACAATGAAGGGGTCCGAGGATCAATTCAAAAGAGTGAACGATGCCTTCTTTTATGAAAACATCTACATGTTGAACCCTGATTTAAGGAAGAGAAGATTCTCTGATGAGGCATGGGCTGAAGTATCGAAATGGGGTTGTATCTTCTTGTAATTCAAGAAGTTCACATACCTTCAGGTGGTCATGTATCCAGTGATCCTTTCCATTTTCCCAGGTTCCTAGGTGATAAGTTGATCCTAATGGAGTTGGTTAGACAATTGTTGGATTTTCACAAATTCCAACAGAGTAAGCACAAGGCCATCATCTCCTTCCCTATTTCCATTGGAAGGTACACATGCTCAACAATGGTTAAAGCCAAGAATGTGGTGCATGAGCTATAGGATAAGTTTAAAACCACATGAAGCACGAGACTAGTTTAATTTTTGAGAGTCCTTAAGTCATATGGACCTTATATCTACATGTGCCTAGTGTAGAAGACATTTGGGTTGATCTTCGGGATGAAGTTTCCATCTCGAAGAAAGGACAATAGTAGGTTAACACTTGAAGAGATTCAGGATGTTAGATCTCTAACATCCCGAAGGCACCATGGACAATGAAAATGTCCTTGACACCTCGTATGATGGGCTGAATGAAGACTAGTATGTATTCACATCCATTGATTGGTTCATTGCTGAGAAAGCTTGTATTGCAGGAAGAGCTACTCAAATTCTTTCCCGTACTAAGGCATGGCTCATTTCTTGGGAATGAGTTATAAAGAAAATAGTTTTTCAAAGCTAGCTACTTTGGAAGCGAGACCCTCCAAGGGAAAAAATTTAAAGGATAAGGACTCTTCCAAAAGGCCAATAAATGTTAAGTTTGTCAGAAAGGAAGAAGAGCAAGTGACCACATCATTGGCCACTATCCCACAAACAGCTTGAGATACCCGATTCACCTCCACCACTAGAATAAGAAAATAATCCTTCAGGAGAAGAGGTTGGTCAACCTCTCATTCCCCTTTGGTTGGCATCTCATCGAGGTAAGTCTTCCTCTTACCTCTCAACCTTTAATTTCAGAATCATTTCCTCCTCCAATTCAATCTTCCTTACCTCATTTTTCTTCATCAAATTCCTCACCATGGCCAGCATCTTCTTTGGCCTCTCACCTCTCCCCCATTCGACCCAAGTTAACCATGGATATTCCTCCTCCTTTTGTACCTTCATTCCCGAGTCCATTTCTATGGACACTACACTCACATTGATCACCACCCCACAAGCAAACCTTCCACCACCTAAAGATGTGACCGTAACACCTACGATGGGAGAAAATTCTTCCAATATGCCTAAATGGTTAATAGATCATACCCCAAGGAAGAGAAAGATGGTAGTTCCCTACCACCTTTGATTTCGCTTCCCTCAAGGTCACTCCTACCAAGTCTGCCAAGAAACCCAAAATAGTTTCAAGGGTTTCAGTGGATGCCTCAGGGCATAAGTTTGTGGAAATTACCACTCCCACAGCTGATAAAACCAAGGATGATATAATGGTCACCGATTATCAAATCACAAGGGTTGATCTAGGAAAAGTAGCAGCAGAGGATCACAACAGGATGCAAAAGATGCCATGAATGTGTTGTGCCAGAAGTTGAAGGAAACAAAGTCAAGCAGAGATGAGCTAAAAGAGAAAGTAGAGCAGCTGATAGAAGTACTACTCAAGCTCTCAAAGCCTCCTAAGTCAACACCATCGTCCTCTACTCCTATCAGGTTTGATTTCTCATCAGTACCCATGATTGAAAATATTAATGAGAAGGGGATAACGGTCGATGAATGGATCCAGAGGCTACTCCTGCACAGAAAAGAGGTCATTGATGACACCGTGGAAGTCTACAAATCCTTGGAGGATATAAAGAAGGATGGTGAGAAAATGGATGATGAATTTTCAGCAGAAGTCGGGAACCTAGAGTTAACTTTTGAAGCTCTCAATACGCTGAAACAGGTTCTGTCCCACATCTTGGTTGAAGAAGGCATCATTCCACATGGGGGCAAGCATTTTCAACTGACCAAAGCCATTAGATTCAGAATAAAGATTCTCAATGAAGCTTGTAGAAAATTGAGGGAATCAAGAGATCAATTGGTTGATGGCACAAATGACATAGAAGAAGAGCTAATCAAGATCTACACTAAAGTGTTGAATGAAAGCTCAAGTATTTTACCCGTTGACAATATTTACAATCAAATCCAAGAATCAATTCAAGTATGAACCAACCGATGGCTTTATCTTGGAAATCATTGATAGGTTTGTGAAGATTGAACATTATTTGGAAACACCGAGTAAACTCAACAAGAGAGTGAAGAAACTTCCAGTAACATGAGCGATACTCGAAAACATGTGAATTCTGAGTAACCATTCCACCATGCCCGATGAAGATGAGATGTAGGGCATAATCCAAAAGTTCCAAGAATTTCGAGATAAGAAGGCTTTGCTAGAGGAGGACAAAGATGATGAAACAAAATAGGCATAATGTTTCATGTCATTTCAATCCTGAAATTCACATGTATTTTTCATTTTTCGTTTCATCATATAGGAAGAAAATTGTGACTTGGTCTCCTGCGTGAGAGTCAAGTGAAATAGGTCTCTCATTAATAGACTATTTCCTAGGATTTATCCTATTTTATCTCAACTCTTTTTATCATAAATAAGGGATACTTATGCATTCTAAAGGGTTGAGATTTTTGGAATATTGAGAACTATTGTGAAGAAGAAAAACTTTGTGTTTTCTTTTAATCATTTGAGGAATAGAAACCGATGTTATTTTGCAAACTTTGTGTTGTGAGATTCGTCTCTCTTAAGATATTGTTCTTATGTTCAGAATCTTAAGCTATTCTTTGTTTAGCATTCTCAATTATTTTAATTGTTTCAAACATTACATTTGTTATCTAGAACTCGTATGATTATTTTGTGATCTATGTTTTCTCGAAAGAAAATATGTTCCCCTCATTTCCTTTCCATTGTGTTTCTTCCATAATAATAATTTCCTTTCCAATCCATTCCATTTCGAAAAACAACAACATCTTCACCTAGTGTGGATATGGATTTTGGGATTCTATCCCAACCCCAATGGTTAGAATAGTGTGAATATTGTATGTATTATTTCCGTTGTGTTTTAGATTAGTAATAAATAGGCAACCTCACTTGTCTTTGAGGAGGGATTTAATCCCATGTACTGTGGTTGAACCTCATATTTTGGCTTGAAAAAATATCCAACCAACAGGAGGTGGAGATGAATTTCACCGAATAGGAAGGGACGAGGATGTTTGGTGATAGGTGCAGGTGGAATAGGGTCCTCATCTAAAATATCATCATCGTAAAGTTTTCTTCGAGAGAACATAGTTGGAGAAGAATAGTCTTAAGAGCCTTACAGTTTTCCACATCATGCCCTGGCACACAATGGTAAGCACAAATTTTGGTATCATTAAACCCTTCTAGTTTATTTTTGCGTGAGTCCTAAGGTCTAAGCGGTGGCAATGTGATGACAGAGGTTTCCAAAATGTTAGCTAAGATGTTAGTGTAAGACCCTACCAATGGATCACAATGTGAAGTAAGTGTGGGTCTAGATGGAAGTGTGGGTGAATTTGGTGGGAGAGGTGTCACTGGAGGAGGAATCGTAGGTTGAGTAATTTTTATCACTTGTTTGGTGGATATTACGCTTTAGGGTTTGGATTGCACCTTCTTGGGTAAAGGTGTAGCAGGTGAACTATTTGTCAAGGCGGTATAGGTTTAACTACCTCTTTTGAATGTAGTGGGTTTTGGGCTTTGGTTACACCTTCTTGGGTAAAGGTGAAGAATAAGTGCATGATGTAGAAGGGAAGGCAGATGGTGGAAGGGGACGGGTTAGCCAAGGCGATAATGGAGGTGCGGTGAAGGTTGTGGTAAGAGGCAATGTGGAAGGGACTAGTTGAGGAGAAGGGAATGGCATGGGTAATGATGAGGATACTGGAAGTGGTGTAGGTATAGGAGGTAGAAAGGATGTAGGTGATGGAAAAGGTGTAATTTGTGTAGGTAATTTGGGTGTAACAGAGGATTGTGACAAGGTGGGTTGCTGTGTTTTGGTTTACTCTGGGTAGGAGGCTTCTTGGACAAGGTTGATGGGTGGGGACCTAGGATAGATGGAAGTGGTGAAGGTGACAAAGGGGTAGTAGAAAAATCTAGTGTATGCAACCTAAGGGGTTGGGTCTTCCTCTTAGGTGGGGGAATAGTCTTTGTGATGGCTTGTGAGGATGTGGCTAAATCTAGTTTGACATGAGGATGGAATAGACTTGATGTTGGCATGACTCCTAATGTGGTAATGGGCCTGACTTGGAGGAAGGTATAGGTGCAAGTAAGGTTTTAGGCATAGGAAAATTTTTGTTTGTTGGTAAAGGTTTAGGTGTGGGCGAGGGTGATGAAGAAGGGGCCACTACAACTGGCATGGGCATGGTGGGTTTGGTTTTCTGAAACACCTTTGGATAGATCGTGGAAGTGTCAGCAGACAACATCTACATTTGAGTTGAGACAGTAGTCAAAGACGTCCCCAAAGCATGGAATTTTCAACATAATCAAGTGGTCACCAAACATGAGAATGGCACTCGATGTAGGGGGATGATGTTTATTTGGTAGTAATCCCTATAAATAATGTCTGTGAGACAGGAAATGGTTGGCTTCAGACTCTGTGGGTAGAAGAGATGAGAGAATATCAACAAGATCCTTGAAAGCCAATGGAGAATTATCACCAATAGGAAGGGATATTGTTAATGGATCCCCATGGGTAGGGGAGATGGCAAGTTAGATGAGGTAAGCTCATCTTTTGGTGAAGAATAAGGTAAGCATGAATCTCTCGTGGGTAGAAGAGTAAGTACTACGGGTTGTTCGTCAGGTTGAGAGGTGAGTGGGGAAACTGCATCGATAGATATGGTGGAATCCTCTGTGGGTGAAGGAGAAGATAAGGGAGAATCCTCTGTGGGTAAAGGAGCAGATGAATTATGTCCCTCCATGAATGAAGGAGCTCGTGTAATAATCTCCTCGAAAATAGCATAAACCTCACGAATTTTACAGTCATTGGTTGAGGTTTCACCGGTTTGGTTAGATGATGGGGTGTGATTTGGGAATGGATTCTTGAAGATGCAAAGGTTCTGATTAGTCGATGCATTAGGATTATCCAAGATGAGATCTCCATTATCTAACATTTCTTGGATGATGTTTTTGAAAGTTATACAATTTCTATCTCTATTACCTCTAACACAATGATAGTTGCAGTAATCATTTTCTTTGTACCACACACGCACAGTAGACAAGAGGGATCAAAACTAGTATGTGGTTTGATGGGTGGAAGAGTGACTGCTCTAGATTTTATAAGTTTTTCTAAAATTGAAGAGTAGGGTTCTCCTATGGGAGTATATTTTCATTTCTCCCACTTGAACTAAAAATACTTGAACAAGAGAAATATTGGAAGAAGGCTTTGATTGGTTGGATGGATGAGATGGGTCGGCTTTCAAAACTACTGCGTTGGTAGATCCTTTTGCTTTAGAATAATTATTTTGTGGTTTGGAATAAGAAGAGGTATCATTTTATTTAAACGCAATGTTCTTGTTACGCAATTGTATCTTCTTCTCTTTAATGGCACAAATTTCAAGTTTTGAGCCATGGTGAATGTCTTGTCAAACATGTAGAAGGTTTGAACTTGAAGAGTTGGTGATATGTGTATAGCACAAGATCTGGTGAACAACTATATTAACTCGCCTTGAGGCAGTGGAATGCGAGTTGGTAGACCAGATCCACCAACGAGTGACAAAATTTTTGATAGATTCGTCTTTATATTAGTTTGTCACTTATAAGTCTAGAAAGCCACAAAGTGACCTTCTTGGCAAAATTGATAGAAAATGGTCTATAAAATCCTGAGCTACCTAATAAAATGAAAAGATGGAATGCCTTGGTAGAGAAATATACCAATATAAATTTGGTCCTATCAAGGACATTGGAAATTTCCATAAGAGCAAAGCATCATTGTGGATCGATCAAATAACACACATGTTTAAAAGACCACAAGTGTTGTTGCAGATCTTCTTTACTATTGAATTAGTTGAATTTAGGCATTTTCCAATGAGGAGGGTATAGATGAATCGAATGGATGGGTGAAAGGTCTCTGTAAGGATATTACTTGTATAAATCAAAAGATATACAATAGAATAACATGATAGAACACCAAAATATAGATAAATGATGACAATATGCTCATATAATAGCCTTACCACTTCGAGGGGCAACCTCCAATACCACTTCAAGGGGGTAACCTCCAAACCATACAATAACACTCCAATACTCAATATATCAATAACTACAACCTTCTAATGCCTATATATACCATTCTAACCTATGGCCAATACTGAGGCCGACATCCTAAGCATAATAAATCATAAATGAATGATATAATAAGATAAGGGGATGTGTGCCACATGTCGGCATCTCCATCAATACATATACATCATAACATTATATCCCATGTGAACCCATACATATAACTAAGGGGATGTGTGCCACATGTCGGCATCTCCATCAACCCATATACATTATAATATTATATCCCAAGGTACATAGCATTGCCTCCCTCTTTGACATGTTTCATCCCCGAAACATAAGAAGAAGCCATATAATGAGTGTGCTTTAAATTATTGCACACTTGTCACCAAGCTCGATCATCCAACCACCATATGAAATCCTATCCTGTGTAGCAGTTTCATCATCAACATCTTCTTCTTCTTCTTCTTTTGATGTTGCTTCTGCTTCTGATTCTTCTTCTTCTACTTCTTTTTCTTCTTCTTCTTCTGCTTTGTCTTCTTCTTCTTTTGTTGCCCATCTGTCCATGAAAACTTGTTCCAGTTCCTGCAAAGACCAATTAGACTTTTCCTTTTCTAACTTAGAAAAGAAAATCTGTGTAGGGCCACTAATCCACAACTTGAATAACCAAATATCTGATGGTTTAGAGAATTTATCCCTAAATTTGTTCCACCATTCTCTAAAGATCAATCCCGCCATCTCTAAAAAAAAAAGCTACCATCCCCATGATCCACAAAACTAGGGTTTTCAGAATTATGAAAATATTTCGGCAGATGGATAAAAAACAAAGAACAAACCCTAACTGAAATTTCAATATATTTCTGAAAATATAAATTTTTCTAAAAAATACCACAATTTGCTTCCTGAAAAGTGAATTTATGAAAAAACCTAAAACACCAATAACATCCGCAAAACAGATCCAATGGAGCTGAATTTTTCAGATATTTTGACTTAAAGTGTTTTCAAATTATGATGCAAAAATTGGGGAAAAAATTAGATACCCTCTTCAAAATATACGCGAAATAAAAAATTAGGGTTTTTGCCCTAATTTTGGCCAAAATCGCTACTCTGATACCACTTGTAAGGATATTACTTGTATAAATCAGAACATATATAGTAGAATAACATGAGAGAACACCAAAATATAGATAAATGATGAAAAGATGCTCATATAATAGTTTTGCCACTTCGAGGGGGAAACCTCCAATACCACTTCGAGGGGGAAACCTCCAAACCATACAATAACACTCCAATACTCAATATGATGATTAACTATAACCTTCTAACCTCTATATATACCATTCTAACCTATGGCCAATACTGAGGCCGACCTCCTAAGTATAATAAATCATAAATTAATGATATAATAAGATAAGGGGATGTGTGCCACATGTCGGAATCTCCATCAATACATATACATCATAACATCCTTTCCCTAGGTGCATAGCATGTAATGAGTGTGTTGTAAATTTTTACACAC